>OX456992.1:27250888-27850888 GCA_949752705.1 Callimorpha dominula
AACCTACCAATAAAGTCACTAGAAGATCACACTCAATGGTTGGCCACATATTCGCTTGACAAATCATTTACGCTAATGGTCTGTCATTCACTATACATGATCCGAAAATAAGACATACAATAGAAAAGGGTTGCTATGAGAATTGGGGTCGTCCTGTACGCCTTTCTAGGTCAATGACGGTCGCCTGTTTAAATTATAAGAAGTATTTTTCACAGATGGACGAATCTTTGGATTAATTACTAAACTTCTGTGTCCACTAGATCATACCAGATTTTTGGGTGTTTAGTTTACTGTAGTTAGTTATACTTTCATTGTTTCATATAGAAGTTTCAACTACTTAGATGAGAATGCCTCGTACATAATCGTGAGAATTTCGAGTAAATAGTTCGGGAATGTACCTCCGTGGTAAGTATTCAATTAATACGGAGAAGTCCCGACAAATCCAGATATTCTTTAAACATTCTTAGACCAGTGTTGCAATAATACTGCGCGTACTTGCCGGCAAAGTCAAAACAGCGTCGTCAGGTCTGTTAAATGTTGCAACTCTTACTCTGAAAGACTCACTTTTCGTAAATATTTATCACGGATAATTATATTCATGTCAGCCTTCCCTCGCAAGGAATGTATCTTAATTACCATTAAAAATCTTCAACTTCATATTTTTAGTTACGAAGTAAGGTTTCGAATTTTTCTACAATAGTTAGCGCTTTATCTTATTTACTGTAATTCACAATTCGACTCCAGAGTATTATGTACTTTTGTATAAGTGAATATTGAACCAGGAATTAGTTTCTCTCTAAAAAATAAATCAGACTTATAATATGTATTAGTATATGTATGTATATATGTTTGTATGTATTTATATGTTTAATATTTAGCACTTATAAATATGTGTAAATATAGGTATTTATAGTTCAAAATGAGTATACGTGTCGGTATACATGATATTCATTTTATTCAAGTTATATATTAATAGCTATTTCTAATTAGTTTGCCGGAAGAAAACTCAGGTTCTGGGTTAAGCTCGCCTTTGTACATACAATTTCCTTGTTTGATAGTAATCTACTTTTAGTGTACAATAAACAATAAATGAAAATAAAATGAAATATTTGGTGCGATTTTGATGTGTTATAGTTCGTCAAATGTTTTTAGGTAAATTCTAAAACATCCATAAATTAAGTATACTAAGTTTAAAACTTCTGACATTAGTATGTGAAAGTGATCATAAAATCTTGTACCAGAACGTTGAAAAATAATTATACTTTAAGATCTCATAAAAGTCGATATTGCCGATAAAAGAAAAAGATACGAGCTAGCTTTGTCGGTAGGTATTAATTATTAATTATTTAATACTGTTTCCGCCTTTGTCAAGCAATTAAAGCATTACCGGAGGGCTTTCCAATAAAATTATATTGTTCGCAGATACGAAATTACATGGAGAATTCTCTGTTATGTGTAAAACGGTAACACGTAACATTTACTAGAAATAAAATTAGGCGCGTTTTTATGTGTGGCAAAGTAGGTTTCCTCTTTTACTAAATAGACGATATCAAAAAGGTACATTACATAATATTAAGTTTTGCAATTAGCATATAGGTATTAAGTAAGTGTTTAGTACCTAATTATCTACATTAAAATAAGTTTTAAAATATTAGCTTTTATTTGAGTTTTCGTTTAGCAGCTATTAGTATGATTTCTTTGCCACAAGATATGATTGTTTCTGACGGGTATTGTGTGTGGTGGAATATTGTTAAGGAAATATCGAAAATTGGTACAACATTCGAATAATTGTAAACTAGTTCTATCCGGCACCTCACACATTATATTCTCGTATTTTCCTAGAGCAGATGTGCTAAAACTTATAAGGACGTTAACTAGCCGCCGCTCGTAAACGTGTGGACCAATCTGTAATGGGCTACATACCTAATTTGTCTGTACTATTAAAGCTTTGGTATCATTATAGCCTTTCGTATTTTGTATAATGAATAGATTGGTAACAGTCACTAACTTTTTTAAGGTGATAGTTAACCGCTGCAGTTGTGTCTAGAATATCATTATTTCTTTCAAGCATTTATCAGTTTTGGTATGTATATTAGTCAAAACCAAAGTTAATTCTTTAAAAAATATCCCAGACTTAGAAATCAGGCTCATCTTTCGTGATAAACACATCTCTTAGTATTCATAGCGTAAACTAATATCCTAAAAATATAATATTAAAGATCGTACTACCAGCCAGTAGCAAAGTAATTTTAAACGAGTATATATTCCTAGAAAATTTACGTAAACTGTTATGTCATAATAACTGCCTTACTAGAACAGCGATGTTTCCTAGAAGCAGAGAGAGATATATATATAGGTTTAGCACTAAACTGTAGGCGTGTATTTATAGGCAAAATAGGTTATTTAACAAAGCTGGTCCCTCTAGTGTTACGACCTAAAACATCGTCTTTAACTCTAAGGAGACGACATACATTAAGCAAAACTACACACTATACACATATATGTATTTTCAGAGCAGCTTAACAGTTGCTTATTTACATAATAGAAGATTAGAATGTAAGGCGTGTTACAAGTGAAGACGGCGAAGGAAGTTTCCATTGATTAATCCAATTTCGCGTTAAACCATCGTGTACAGACGCCTAACCTAATCTCTTATTTACGAGGCTTTTCTTGCTCGTTTATAATACATATATAGGGAAATAATTGAGTGTGCTGGGCGGCGCTTTGTCTTCATTAATGCTAATAAATATTCATTAAAAAAGGTGTGATTTGTGACTAAGAATAGGATCGGTCCATTTGTATACTTTATTCAATGGCATTGCTACCCGTGTTCTAATTACATGGCATTAAACTTTCATGCTGTTAGATTATCCATTTTTAACTAAGACTACAATTAGGACCAAATTGGTTTATGTTTATTTTGTATAAATATTTTTATAGAGCTAAAAACAGTATCTTGGTGTTTTTCAACTATATGTAAAAACATACATTCGAATTGAAGTGTAGTACGAGTAATATGTACCGTAACCGTAGTACCGTTTCGATAATTAGTGGTGCAACAAATAAAATTAAGAGGATGTTGTGACCTAACTGATCTATTATATGAATATATAATGTATATAAACAACAATTCACATGATCGCTAAATTCTAACAAGAACCAGAGCGAAGATAGCACACATGTCATCCCAAGACTCGTAGCTCAGCTCCGCCTGGCGCCCTCCGGAAAGTACATCGGATCCCAAAGCCCAACGTCGTCGAATAAGCCCTTCGCTACTGGTGGTAATGCGTATGGCATGAGATGAACAAACTCAATGACTACAAAGACCAAACAATTTTAGATAATGACCAAAAAAGACCACGTTTAACAGGCATAAACGAAACGAAGTGACTGGGTGTGAAGCGAAGTGTCGAACGATCGTGTGAGTCGTTTAACACTAGTTTAGCTTGCGCAGTTCATTCGCTACCGAACTGGGAATCAGCGGGACTGCATAACTTTCGGTTAAAGTGGCTCCGTAGCTCACACGTGTGTTTGGCATTTCAATTTCAATCATGCTTAGAATCAGTTTCACTTCCGACTCTTGTGACCACAGTACAGACAGTAGCTCACCTGCTGTTTAAATCTGGTAGTCTCACTGTTCCCAAAAACTACAGACCAATAACGTGTCTACCAACACTTAATAAATTACTACCGTTCATTTTAAGGGTATAGATAATATCTCATACAACGAACAATACTATTAAGGCTAGAAGTGAGGCCCGTGGCCCTAAAGGGCTCTTCAAACTTGACACGACCATTAACCAACTAGATCGCCGTTCCTGAAAGAATTTGGCGACATATTGGATGGATTACAAAATAGCCTAACACTCTGTTCCGTACACGTGGCTCTTGAGGGTGATGGAGTTGTACAAGATTGATACAACTCTATGCACTTTCTTGAAGGCATTTATGGGCAATGGAGAACGCCGTCGGCAGCCGCAAGGGTGAAAGCGAGTATATAAAGATTGGTGGGGTATATTTCAGGGTGACAGTTTTAGTCCCTAGTGGTTCTGCTTAGGTTTGAATTCTCTGAGAATTTTGCTGGAGGTTCAGGACTAAACTATTGTTTGCAAAAAGGAGGTCAGGTTATATCCCATCTCCTTATCATGGATAATTTAAAACTCTTTGCTAGCAGCAATTTCCAACTGATAAGTTTACTAGAAGTAATTAGAACCTTTAGTAAACCGGCAGTGAAGCAATGCTTCCATTGATTTTCGCCGAGTTAGTGAGGTTACCGGAGGCCCTAACCCTTCCCTTTCCCCCCTTTCCCACTCTTCCCCTTCTCCCGCCTTAAAGGCTGGCAACGCACTTGTAACTTTTGAGTTGCAAGTGCCCATGGGTAACGGTAGTCATTTACCATCAGGTTCGTACGACCCGTCTGCTCGTTTGCCCCCTATACCATAAAAAAATTGTATCGGGATGAAATGTGGGATAAATGTCATGCAGTCATGCATTTATAAAAAGACAGGATTGTGGAATCTTATGGGAAGGAACTTTCAAATTCTAAACACTTTATTTTCTGCGAACGATACTTACAAGTATCTAGGTATGTCACAGGCGTTTAGTGTAATTCAATTGACTATGAAGCAATAGTTACAGGAGAGCTTCTTTGGTCGACGGTAAAAAGTATTAAATAGTATATTTTAAGGTGGTAAAACGGAGCCAGTCTATAATGACTGGGTCATACCACTCCTAACCTACTCCTCTGGCATACTTACATGGACTCAAACTGAACTGCCTGGATATAAGAAATCATACACTGCTTACCGCATCCCGAATACGCTATCCACGTTCATCGGTAATGATATTATATACCTATATATATCATGCGGAAATGTCTTGGTCGAAGTCTTTTATATGCAACCTTAGAGAATACTTCCTCTTCCATATCGTGGATGTGCATCGGGATGTGGTGGCAGTTGACAACGCATTCACCCCGCTTGCTCTCGCAAAAGAGATCTGGCGCAAACCTAGTACTCAACATTACGGATCGGAAGTAGATATGGAGTGGAAAGACTTGCATGGACGTTTTTATCGGGCCTTGGGTGGGCCTGATGCAGATTTATTAGCATCTATATCCTGCATACGGTTCAGTTCTTTGGAGACACTGAAGGTATTGTCTGTGCAATTACAGATGAAGTTCTTATGACAAATAACTATCGGAGGAACATCCTGCTGTACGGCACATTGGTTTACGTTTGTCGAGCGATATCTTCTGGAGAAATCATAAACTTATTACATACTATGTTTATGGGAGAAACCCTCCAGCATATAATTTCCCAAAGTGCTTGTCTTGACAACGACCAGTACGTGCATACTTGATCTGTTTGAAATTACGGCACATTAAAATATTGTGAAGAATATTTTTAACATTCACACAGATCCATTTAATGCCAATATTTAAATTTTTATACCTATATTAAACATGACGGTCGCAGTGGACCGTCAAAATCGTGGATTCTCGCTTCTTTGTTTCAGTCCTTTAGTTCATAGTTATATATTCACAGTAACTTTGATTAGTTCAGACACTAAGTCCTCCTTTATGCGTATTTAATACAAGTAAGTAGGGATACCAAAGAGGTTGAAAGCTTTGCAATAGGATCGTGGTTTTCGAATAGGTGAATAGAAGTCGTTGATGTTTTCAATTTGTTTTTCTCAGTTACTAATAATAAAAAATCATGAATGTTTATTACTTCCTTGCCTTTCAACTTCGTTGTTTAAATCTTTATTATTAACTATGTAACCTTCATTGTAATCATAAACTTATTTTAGTATGTATTTAAGAAACTGAATAATTACTAGACTACGTAGGCGTATGTAGTAAAAACCAAGATTGCAGGTTTAGATTGAATGATATATTATTAGAAATTCTGCTTTCGGCACACTCCGGGAAACGGAAGTGCAAACCTTCTTTGAGAGGAGTTAGATGGCAAGATTTAAGGTATTAACGGGAGCCTACTACTAACTAAATAAAATTGTTAAATACCAGCCAAACCGTGACAAGCCCCAAAAAAAATAACATATCCCTAGAACTATGGAGTGATATCCATCCATTGTTTTATACTTTTTCCTTTCTCTCTATTATTTTGAAAGCTCCATTTTCTCTTTATCAACAGTACGTACATCAAGCTAGAACATTAACTGACACGGCTTCAAACTCATGATTAATAGAGCGCATTGTATGGAAGACAATGGCCTCTCCAGGGGGTGCGAGGGGTTGTTTGATTTCTTTATAATGCTAATTACACATTAATCGTTGTTGGTGCAGTGCACGCTTTTGTTTTGAAATGAGGATAAGTTTCTTGTGTTTAACACGTTTTTTGGTATATTCATCATAACATTATCTAATAATAGTTATGTGAAATATTCAAGCCTGGCTTATGATTATTTTATAGTAAATTTAAAAATGTATAGTGCATGTAAACAAAAGGTAGAAAAATTAAAACAATTCAAGTCTCAGACTCAAGTCAGGCAAGTCTTGGAGACCCCAGGGCGTCTCCAAGACTTGCCTACCATTTATAAGTTCCTATAAACCTGTATTAATAATCCTGAACCTCATCAGTTCAGGTCTTAACCTTCTCACACGAGGTCCGAGTCACACCTGGACTCAATCGACTTAGAAAAAAAGGTTCTCAAATTAGTTTTGATATGCATCTGATTTAATACATTAAAATTTAGTACGATAAGTATGTGGACTTATGAGACCCAGCAACCGGCAATTTGTACGAGAAACCTAATCTTACATAACACTCTAACAACCCCGCCCATGATACTCTTACAGATAAATTATGGTGACATAAATTTATTGATATTATTATCAGATATTAATGCTACTGGGAAGGGTACCTCATAAATATTACGGTGGCATTAATAAACTTATAGCAGTTCTGAATACCAACAAATGGATCATTTGCCCCCAGAAGTATGAAATTTTAATAAAACAACGGGCTCCGCTGTCCTGCTGATAAATTGTCCTTAGTCGCATTTTACGACACACAGGAGTAAAATATACATTGAATCTATTTCTAGGTAAGACGAGAACGTAGTGTTAAATACAGCAATCCTTAGTAAAATTGTCTGGTCTGTTGGTCTAGTTGTTAGTGATCCTGACTGCTGAGCCAGAGGTCGCGGGGTTGATTTCCGCCCAGGACAAATAATTGTGTGATGAGCATGATTATTTGTTCTGTGTCTGACTGTAATTTATCTATATAAGTATGTTTATCAGCAGTCTAGTTAGCATAGTAGAGGTACGATCTACTTTGGGATCAGGCGACCGTGAGAGATGTATTAAGTTATTACTATTAAATGATTCAGTCCTAATTGGATAAAAATTATGCAAATCTATCAAAATGATCTGAAATTAAATTCTTCCTCAACTTACAATTATGCGTATGTCCTGGAATTTGCGATCAAGTAATAGGTATTACATTACCTTTAATTTTTATTTATTAATTCAGGCTATTCAAAGGTATGTAATACCTAATACCTATCACGCGAAAGTTTAAAACTTACTCAACTTGAGAATAATTTTCAAAAGTTGGTTATTAATGCTTATTTTGAGTAGTTTGTGGACACATCAGGACCAATAAAATTATAAATAGATTTTATATTTTGTAACGATAACTGGTTAGTGATGTCAGAGATAAGCTCCGATTACATAAATTCGATTTTGTTAGGTATAGGAAGTACTTTTATATTATTAATGTCGGGTCCGTAGATTATTTTAGTTTTCGTATGAAATCATACATCGGTGTCACTGTGTACCGCATGATTTAACATTTATATTACACATTCCGTTGAAAACTTATTCCTCCAAAAACCAAGTCCAAAAATCATCCTTAACGACGCGACGTTAAGGGTGTCAGACCAAAAAGTCCTAAGGACAACTCTTCAGACATCGTATTTGATAGACAAGCATATAACAACAAGGGCGAACATTGTAAAAAAAGTTCACCCCAAACAAACGGGTTCCAACAGAGTACAAAAACCGTCCGTACTCCACGATGAACGAATAATTGTTCATTTACACAGCAGGCCAAGAAATCTGCCATATTATCTGTTTTGCATATGAATATAAACCTTATAATCTGAAGTAAATAAACGTCATTAATTAATATCTTAAAATCCCAAAGAATTAAAGCTTATGTAAGTTTTACAGTGATTTCATCCCGACTTTGAGTTGATTCTGGCCAAGTCCGTCAATCTATAGAAGAGTTGTCATTCTGTTGTTAAGAATGTTCGTCGGAACTCCATGGAAAGGGAGGAAAGGGTTAGTATCAAGCGATGGTAAGACTGATTCTGTAAGTTTCTATTCAATATGTGTGACTATTTGTTAATTTACTAAGAGTTGAATAGAAAATGCAATTGTCAGTAAGCTCGGATATCCCTGTCAACATGAAAGCAGTGTGTCAGCCTCAATATTATAAATGCAATATTGCAATATTATATATGCAAATTATATTGTAATTGTAGCCAGCATTTAGAAACTTTAAAGCCATAAGCATCCAAAGTTTATTATCTTCTCATCATACTCTATAGCAGCTGTAATCTTAACTATATAATTTTAAGTGTCGAAATTTCAGAAACTTTGAAAGTAAACACTTAAGTATTATGTGGGTAGTTATGAACCAGTTGGTATATTAATTGTTGCAACCAATAAAATCATTGAAACCAAACTCTAGTCTTGCCAATACATCGACAAAAATGTTAATAAAAAAAATATAAGCACCGTAGAAATAGCCAATTTGGTTGTAATTTATGTAAACATTAATCAATTTTTATCTTAATGGAGAATGGGTATTTGTACGTGCATAAAATATTTGTGATCATTGAATAATGTCTTTGTTATCTTCCTACTGTCTACTGTCTATCTAGTTGAACATAAAGTTATAATTTAATCTTATCGAGAATTTTATTTTAATGACATATATTACATCTATTTATTATCGATTTGTCCATCCAAAGGTTGCCTGGAAGAAATTGCTTTCAGTGATAAGTCCGCCCTTTGTACATATTCACCGGATGTATTTCTTGCAAAAACATTTTTGTTGGTGTACAATAAAGTTTATTTCTATTCTATTCTATTCTACAGTTTATCAATATGTGAAATATAAAACTCAGGGGATTATCTAAATTGCTGTATTTTATTCTTAAGACATATCGTAGTAAACAACATTTGAAATATCCAAAATGGGTGTGATTTTAGTTTTTAAAGTTAGTTTAAGGTTTACTTGGTGCAACGATCAGATTTTAATATTAAAATTTACCCGTTTCATCAATTAAAAATATATCAATTATATCCAACCAAGTTTCCACGTATATTTAGGACAAGGCGAATGTGATAAAGAAAACTTACTAACTTACTAACAATCTTATTTTTATAAAAAACTTTTTTTTTTCTTACGGCAACTTCTGCATTAGGACTTACTCCTGTGTTGCGGGGGACTTTACAAACATACAAACAACGGACACAAAGAACACCCAGACTCGCGTGGGAATTGAACCCACGACCCATGGCATAGCAGTCAGGGTCACTAACCACTAGACCAACAGGCCAGTATTAGTAAGTTCATGAAATTCCTGTCTTTAAACTCTAATATTTATTTTCAAACTAGTGCGGAATTACGTTTCGCAGTGTAAACAAATCACATATAGTTAGTGCACGGTAGTACAGTTATGTAGACTCGTGTGTAGTGACACTTGTGACCCGATTAAAGTGGCCACTAGAACTGCACGGATTTCTTTTAATATTTTTATGGAATGTTATTACGGGTTTAATTAATGTTTTGCGGTTGTAAATTTCGCTAAAACTAGCTACCATTCTATAAATGTAAAGGGAGATACACATAATTAAATCAAAGTTTTATCCTATTGAACGGATACTTCTAACGGGGATAAATGTAGGTCCTGTTATAAAAATAATCCGTAGAGAAATCGGTATGAAATAAATAATAATAATATTTTGTTTTTATAGTCATACTCGTCAAAACTGAACGTAAATTGTACTATGGATTCTTGAAAATGTATTGGTAAATCCAATCTATTTTCATAAATTGTAATAGATTTTATAGTGGGAGAGCCATGCTTCGGAACGTATGGGTCGACCCGACCGGAGTGATACCACGGCCTCATAGAAAACAGGCATGAAGCAATGTTTGTGTTGTGTTTCGCCTAGTGAGCGAGGTTACTGGAGCCAATATAATAATAATAATACCAATAAAGGAATATACCTACCTATATTATAAGTACGTGATTATATCAAATTTTCTTCATCATTGAACTAATTCAAGTCCCTCGGTTCTCTCGAAATATCTTCAATAATAAAGCATAACTGAAGAAAATCTTAATTACTAGAGTTTCAAGTACATAAAGTCGGGAAGAGACGTCAAGCTGAAGTAATTATGTTTTAGTGGTGTCGGTTTACGAGGCGTCCGGGCACGCACTCAGCGCTTACGACGTCTAGGCCCGCCTTTATGTGCGATGTCGTACGGTTTTTACACGAATGTTTATGAAAGTATATAGTTATGAGATAAAATGCGTTTTATACCTTCATCTAAAAAACCTTTACTCAAGAGTTGTTAGGATGTCGGAAGTCACAAAGCTCGTATCAAGTATTATAAAAAATACCGACTCTAGTAGTCCTACGACTGACCCAGCTCCACACATTTATTTTTTTAAATAACTAGTTTTTGTGTTTATAAACGAAATCAAGTTATAAGTAGATTATGACATCTTGTGAATGTGAATCGTCCAAAATACAAGAATGTAAAATAATGTTCTAAGTAGTTAGAGCCAAGAGTCCAAGATACAAAGATAATACGTGAGTGTAGGTGAGTGTGATGAGAACAAAGTGAATGTGATGATTGAACTACGGCTTGGTAAAATACTTTTTATTGTTAAAAAAAATATTATTCAATGAGAATCACCCTCAGTGATAAGCTAATGTACCTTAATATAGCAATTTAATTTACTTTCATTGAATTTATGTAGTTACTACTCTAACCTTGAAAACAAGAAAAACTCCCTTTTTATTATTTTTATTTCTTTGTTTTTTGACAACTCCCGCATTAGGAATTACTCCTGTGTCGCGGGGGACTTTACAAACATACAAACAACGGACACAAAGAACACCCAGACTAGGGTGGAAATCGAACCCACGACCTCTGGCTCAGCAGTCAGGGTCACTAACCACTAGATCAACAGGCCAGTCATTATCATTCATACAATCATCATCGTCATCTCTATAATAGTCGCTACGGGTATTCCTGGGCTGACCACGTTAACAACGTCGAAACATGATGTGCGACAAACTATCTGCATCATAGAACTGTGCCCTAAAGCGGTAGAGTCGTAAATTAATGAGTGCGCATTAGTTGAGTCACGTACATTTCATAGCTTGTTAAGTTTTGTGGTGATGGCCGACACTAATGGACGAGGTAACGTTAACGGTCTCAAATAAATAGGCAACGGTGTTTGAGCGGAGCTGTGAACGTACGTGGAAATAAAACCTTCTTCGAAGAAGTTTACCTTTGAGTAGAAGACCATACACTGTGAGTAATAAGTAAATTATTCTTTAGTTTAGATTTACAATGTAGGGTGGCAAGGGCAGCGCAGATGTTGAACTGGTCCGCGTCGAGTGTTGCTACATAATAAACCTACCTTTGAGTCCAGTACTGTCTAAACATCAGAGGGCTCCAATTTCCCGGGAGCAGCCAGTTCGAGTTACATGTATGCGACCCTAACCTGCTCAAGTTATTGCTTATACCCCCCTATCCAACCATATAATCAATATCCATTTCTTTCCATAGCCTTCTCTTCTTACATACCTGCCTTTTTTAATATACTGCCAATTTTCCCATCGTTATTCCCAAAGTTTGTTGACGGCAATAGGCTTGCCCTCTGTTACATAAGTGGGACCAAATTATAGTTGGCAAAATGTGGGTGTTTAATTCGCCTTTGCTTACCCCTTGTGGGATATAGGTGAAGGTATATGTCCGATTTTAAAATATCTATATACATAGGAAAAAACAGTTTTCTTTAAAAAACCAATCGTTTTTCTTTTCTCACTGTTAGATATTTCTTTGATATCGCTGTTTCTGTTACAATAGAATAATCGAAATTCATTACATGCTAATTCAAGTTCTATTGTAACACCAACGCAGCGCAGACGGTAAGTGGCATGGGTAAGTCACTTAGGAAATTTTCAACGAAACTCATCTTAAACGTATTCTATAATAGTAACTTATATATAACGGATACGTACGTATCATATTAGAATGTCTAATTACTAATACATATAATTATAGTTTAGTAAACTAGACAATAAATTAACAAATTTTGAAAAGAGTTCCACTATCGGTGGATAGTCAGGTAGCCAGGACGGGTCCTGGCTTCATCATATGATTTTACCAAGGCTAATCTGTTGAACGAAACGAATTGTATGAGCCCAAAACTAGAGGGTTTTACTAAAGTAGCCACTGAAGAGTTCCAAGTTATGTGCGATGTCGTACGGTTTTTACACGAATGTTTATGAAAGTACATAGTTATGAGATAAAATGCGTTTAATACCTTCATCTAAAAAACCTTTACTTAAGAGATGTTAGGATCCCGGAAGTATTACCTACTTATGCATTAAAGAAAACAGTATAGATGATACCTTAACATTATTTTTTTATTTTATTCATTTCATCATTTCATTTATTTTTAGTTATTCGAGGTATTCCTGTGGTGATACAAATTAAAGAGATTGATTCCAAGAAATTACATACTAGAAGTACTGATGAAGTAGGTGCGCCTATAATACTTTCCCAATTAGTCAAGACCCACATAATGGTGTATATTTGCCCATGTTTATAAAAAACAAACAGTTTTGTCACTAGTTCGGTGTGAACTTTATTTTCCTCCATGTAGTAAATAGGACCATTAGCAGAAAAACAACTATTTTTTAAATATAGGGTACTATTAATTTGGGTCAAACGCTTGTGTTAAGATTGGAGGTTCAAACTCCTGACTCCATCATCTGATCAGCCCCAAGATGCTAAATTATACAGTTATTGTACTGTTATCAAAGCTACATATACATGTTGTACATACCTAGTTAGTTACAAGCGAAGCTAATTAAATCGTGTTAAAAAGTAAACGTAACTTATAATGTGCCTCTCACACTTGAAGCAAAAACTATTGCAACAAAAATAACCAATTTATTTTTCTCACTTTCAGTAACGGTAGTGGTTATGTGCCCCATGGGTCGCATCGTGCCCTGCCTACATTAGCTGACTGTTTGGACGAGATAACACAAATGAATCGGTAATTTTAACGTTATTGCCCAATGTGTGACCACAAGGGAGTTGGTAGTTCCTTGCTAGCACGTACAAATGAGAAAATAAAAATGTATGGCAGGGATTGTGGTCTGGGTCTGATGAGAACTGGGTAATGTATGCTATCTGAGACGAATAGGAATGAGAAATATCGTAGATTTAATAAATAGCATTGTAGTAACGTCGTTTTTATTTACAATTAGATTACCTTAGTATACATCTAAGTATTACATGATCAAAGTACATATTGTTTTTAAGTATGTTAATCGACGATTGTGACAAATGTGTTACAAATGGTGACTCATGCATGACTGATCCTACTTAAAATTTAAAAAAAAATATTTAAAAAACGAAAAGCTAGAAAATTAGGTTCCGTATAATGGGGCCCATGGGGGTTCCCACGCGAGGAAAAAGGTCAAGGGTAGGTTTTGGTGAGCACTTGTTAAAAAAAAATACTTCATGGTGGCAATACTCACCGGAGTCAGTTTTTCTTTTTTACAAAACCCTCTATGCGTCTCATTATAACCAAATACACAATAATTTTCTTTTAGTTCAATATGGTTTGGCCAAAGCTTACCTAAAAGAAACACTACGGATGAATAAATATTTATAGTAATAATAATATCCAAGGACACAATACACATCGCTATTTAGACTCAAACTAAGCAGAGCTTGTACTGTGGGTCCTAGAACACGGGTAAACATACATAGATACAATTTTTGTGAAAGTACATGGGTACATATTCTACATAGAATACCTAGGAACCCTTGTCAGGACTACAGGCGAGTATTTTGACTCCCTCAGTAAGCTTAGACCCACTAACCAGATGTTAGGCTGCACTTCTACCACAGTCAGATAACTTCAGTAATTTTTCAATATTTGGCCTTTAACGCAGTTCAAAAGTCCAATCAGTTAATTTAAAGTAACATATTCTGATTCTTAAAGTAACATATATTATTTTGAACAGCAAACTATTTCAGACAATGCTCATCGCTCTGAAAGCATAGCATTCTTTTCATATGCACGTAGTTCAACCATTTATTCCATTGAAATTACAATCTGTAAAAAGTTGTTTTATTGTTGCCTACGACGACGGCAGACGATTTTCACTCGTAAATTGTATAAAATTGTTTGCTCCGTAATTTAGACAGATGCGTTATGAAGTAATAAAGATCACATTATTTTGTAATATCACACCAATCTTTAAAACTTTTACGTTCCATTATATACGATGGCATAACAAGAATTTTATCGCGTTGTTTTAGTGATGTATTTTATTATGTAGTGTGTTCTTTGATTGTCTTACGTTTCGAAAAGGGTACACTGGTCAAATAATGTGAGTACTGTCTGACTTGCACTGTTGCACCGAGCCGCGGTAACAGACAGGCAGGCCGCCAAGCCACAAGAGTGCGTACATAAATAATATAATGTAATCAAAATATTCATCATACTAGATTAGTAACTATTGATATTATAATGTTATTCTAGTCACGGTGTAATTGAATTAACCCACAAAAGCTTTAGAACCATCACTATTTGATCCTTACCAACTAAATTATTTTCGCCATCTGTTGTTGAACTACAGTATGCATAGTTCAGTGCCAACTAGACAAACTCATTAACCGTGTCTAACTTTTGCTACTTGCCGGGAATGACAAACAGTTGACCCAGATCGATTCTATTTCAGCTACGGGTAAATCGATGCGATAACGTCACCTAAAATACACGACCAAATGCTAACGCAGACAGTCTTGTCCTGAGGGCTAAAATACTGACACTAATACTACTAATGATAAACAAACGTGTTTAAACATGGTTCGAGATGTAGTTAATTTAAATTATTTTATAAAGAATACTAGCTACGTAGCGTAGGTCAGGAAGAGAGATAGTTAAGTGAAGATTAATAATGTGGCCACCAAATATTGATTAGTAGTTAGGTAGGAAGTAAATACCATTATCTATTTTATCATTTTTAAGAACTAAATATAATTAAAGACTGTGTCGCAATGGCAGTTCACGATGCTCGCTAGAATCATTAGAATTATGTATTTTAGGAAATTTTGTTGAATGACTTGGTATTTCAACTATTTTTTTTTACATTATTATGTGTAGTCTCACACAAGGATCGTTATGCTTGCTTAAATTTAATTGTCTGTAGTAGCTTGTTGATCAGGTACCACCCCTAGCTTCAGTATAAAATGATGGCGGAGGCGATAGCTGATTTTCACATTATACTCGTTAAGACGTGTTGCTTGCGGTGACTAGATCTTGATGTTGTGTTGTACGAACTTTTCCTAGTGAATGTTAGAGGGCTTAGTTTTCTCGGCCGGCAATCGTCATTTTGAGTTAAAGGTATGCGAGCTATTGGTTGCCCTAATCCATTCGTATAAACATATCCCTTTCATTTCATTGTCTTCCTTCCTTGCACCTTTCCTGTTTAATATAGGCCCAATTCTTCCATTTTTAATTATAAAAGTAGTCCGATTGACGGCAATAAGTTTGCCCCTATTACGTGAGTGGGACCAAAATATTGTTGGCAAAATGTGGACGCACCTGCTTTCCCTTTTAGGGATACAGGCGTGAGTATATGGATGAATGTAAATAGTTTTGATGTGGTCAAGACTGGCAAAACAAGACGGAGAATTTATGACGTAATATTATTTACGCAATACTTTTTAACTGAACTAAGTAAATAAAGAAAAAACAATTCTAACTCATCCATTAAGTATACTGTGTGGTGGCTATTATAGCAAGTGATCTATACTAGGTAATAGTTTTAATATTACATGTAATATGCAGAGTACAGAACACAACATAAATGTAGTACATATAATATGCCACGAGGAAGAAAGTACACGATATTATAAACTATAGCAGGGGTCGTATTTATTATTTAAGAATATGTTATGGCCAATCTCGTTGTAGGAAGAATATGTATATTTATAGCTACAGAAGTAGGTAATATTTGTAACGCACATATGGACTGAAGTATGTATTTTTATATAGGGAGTAATATATATTCAGTATATTTTGCTAAGTATCTCATTGCTTTATTGATTACAGAGTCGATTTAAGAAAACGATAATATCTGAGTCAACATTATCTTACCCATTCGAGACGGATCCTTTCTTCGTCCTTTAAATCATAATTAACTTTAAAAAGTATATAACCGATTTCAGTGCGCCTAAATCATGATAAAAATTAAACTCATCATCAGATCTTTGCAAAATTTTATAATGATAAAGACTCCACACATACCACACACGGCCGTCTGATCCTAAACTAGGCAGATCCTGTACTATGGTAACCAGACTGCTGATAAACATACTTATATATTACTAAATACATACCTACATATTATAGATAAATTACACCCAGACACAGAATAAATGATCATGCTCATCACACAATTATTTGTCCTGGGTGGGTATTGAACACACGATTTCTGGCTTAGCAGTTAGGATCAGTAATCACTAGGTCAACAGGCCAGTCAGATTTAAATGGGACCATTTTGGAATAAACTCTTTGGAGATGAATTTTGCAAATCCTGCTGTAAATGACGGAGGTATGCCCGAACGTACATTAAAAAAATATAAACATCCAAATTGAGAACCTTCTCCTTTTTTAGGGCTGTTAAAAATACTGTGTATTAAAACTTTCAATTTACTAAGAAAAAATATAAAGGGTTGGAGTCAAGAGAATTTAGGAATTAGGTGCATTGTCTAAAGTACCCAATTGAATTGTAGCAATTTTCAACAATATTTTTAAGTAATTGATTCCAGCATAATCACAGACGGAAACAGATTGTAATAGTCTAGAGTAAAAAGGCTATCGGAAATTGAAGAAGAAAACCGTAAATCGAAATCCGATAATTAAATTTTCACAGTAATGTAACTAAAAACCAGAACTTTCTTTAAAATGACATTCTAAAATAATCTCCGAACATTCATTATAACGTAAATGTTACTTAGTATTGAATAAATTCTGAAAAAGAAACTGTTTTGAAAAGGTTTAGTAAATCTACCTCGAGCGTAATTACGTAAATCTGCTTTGAAAATGTTTTCTGTGTTTTTGAGCTTCAGCATAAATAATATGAGAGTGCCACGGTCGGTCCTCGAAAGGACAAACACTGGCTTAACATCGTCTGTGAAGGTAGGTTAAGTAATATCAAATTTATTTTTAATGTTTTCTTTATACGTGGATCGTTTTCTGATGCTGTTTTGTGTGCCACTCAACTTTAATAGAATCTTGATATTGATATAGAAATCAATATTAAACGATCAGAAAATATATTAAAGAAAAAACATGCTAAATATGTTATGACAGTACCCTGTTAAAAATATTTATTTTCACGACAATCATGAAGAGTTCTCTTCGTAATGCAGCCTTTACCTAATACATATATAAAACGCACTTAATCGTGGTAATATTAAACCGAATTGCAGCGATTAAGGTTATGGGAACTGATGAGAGGTCAGCGATGCCCTCTGTGAAACCAGGATTCGGCAACAAGGGGCACCGCTGCACAGGTGGTTTTCATCATTCCTTCGCTACTTGTACACACCTTACGTACATACGTACGTGCAGGTCGTAACTAACAATTCTGAACCAGACAGACAATATAAATCTATTGTCTGTCTGTGAAAATGTTTTTACTTTCTTTAATATCTTGTACCTGTAATTATATTTAGTACTCACGTGATGGTAGGTGACGGGTTGGCATGTACGAGGCAGGGTAGTGTGACGTCACCACCTCTCCGCACTACGGCCTCCCATTGGCCGTGTGAGATGCTACGAGGGGCAGACGCGACGCTCATTGCTGGAAATAGGCGAGTAGTTTAGAAGCCAGATTTTAGTTATTTACGTTAGGCTGTGGCCGAGGAGGTTGTAGTAGATATACCAGTAATGGCTAGTGTTATATGACTCTGAATTCTGTATCTATTGAAGACTGAATTACGCACATACATCAGTATATATAGAAAATAAACTAGATTGGAATGATGAAATCACTTAAAAGGTCATTTCACTCTGAATGGTACGGTATTATTATGTATGTACCTGTATGTATATTATTAACCTTTGACGACCTCTGTAGCACGGCGGTAGTGCATTTGACTGCCACGTCGGGAGTCGCGGGTTTGATACCCACTCAGTGCTAACATTTGTATGCATGAATATGTCTATTTGCATTGGTCTGGGTGTTTCTATGTATAATAGGTATGTATTTACAAAAAAATGTATGTATGTATCTATGTTTATCCGTGTTCTAGAATCCATAGTACATGGTTGGGCTTAGATAGCGATGTGTGATAAATTCCCAAAATATTATTATTATTAGTATTATACGGACTCTTGTAATAATGTTGTTTATTTGTTTTATTTTTTTTAATTTCCTCATATGTTCAAAGGATCCCTGGTAGAAATCTGACTGGCTATCTGCTTAAGAAATAGTTATAATGAAGTATATCAGATACATAATAACGAAAAGTAACGACTTACGAGCTACGTCAATGTTGACGGGAGTGCTTCTCCGTCTATCACCGGTTAGGGAGTCCAGCACAGAACAGGAGTACATCGCTTTGGAGTCTTCTATTCGCGCTGAGCGAACAATCAATTTCCAACCATCATCTACTATGAAGGTAGAACCGGCTGCAAAAAAAAAAGGTTAAAAAATGTCAGTTATAAAAACGTTCTTGGAGAAAGTCTTTTTTTGTAATTATTCCCCAGACGTCTTGCTTCGCATACAAGTTTAATAAAAGTACTTTTGCTCTAACTTGTTGCAGATGATTTTACTTTTTTATTTTAACTGTATTAGGATTCATCGAGACAAGGCGGTTAGGAAGATAATCAACGTCACTGTGATTCGTTATCACTTCACTCTTAGCATTTAAAAAAGTTTACACACCGTGATTTACTAGCCGGGTATAGAGATTACGTCAGAGTAAAAAATTTGTTGTTTGTTGACACCAGTACCCTCATTTTCTAACTTTAATCTATTTAAAAATTAATTGTTCAATATAGTATAGTTAACAATAGTCGACCGTGAAGTTACACTTGGCAATAGTTCGTGTCTCACATCCGTTGAATGATTTTGAAATACCTACGAATTAGGTTAAGTGCTTCATAATTATGGTTTTAAATTTTGAAACAATCCCTGAAAATTAACAAAAACCAAACTTTTAATACCTTTTTTGAACACTTAATAATAAATAAATTGAAACGATCTAAAGTTTAGTAACTTATTTATTATAAATTACATAAATATTAGCGCTATGTTTTGCTTTTATTATTGTCTTTAAATTAACCTAAAACTAGGTTAGATGATACACAGGTGGGTCGTAATATCAACTTACCCATATGATCAGCAGCAGGGAGTACAGAGTCATCTCTGTACCAGGCTGCGACAGATGCGTGCTCTCTCAAAGCAGTGGGAGTAACACACGTGAGGATTGCCGGGCCCCCAGCTTCGGCAGGTGTAGACGTTACGTGAACCTGCCAATCCTGCCATACCACTGGGAACAAAGAAAAGAGTTGATTAGATAATACAGACCCAATTTCTGCAAGTTCCATCTATCCAGGGCATAGAAAAAGTAAATGGCACCATTGAGAAGAAGCTGTAGGCAAAAGAGGTAATTGTTCCAGCATCAGGCCGAGGGGGCGATTTGAGTTACTAACTTTCTATACAAAGTTGTTAGAATCTGTCATTACTGTTTGTGCTACAAATATAATCATTGATATAAAGGTAACGCTAATGAATAACATTGTATATAAGTGAGTAATTAGTACGACACGCAAAATCATTGAAATTATACAAAAAGTATCAATTTCAAACCAATCGAAATACCATTTATAGAGAAATAAATGTTAAAAACAGCGGCTTTGATTCCGTTTAATTAACTGCAAAACTTTGTAACTGGAGTGGACCGCAGTAATAGGGTTTGGCGGCAAAAAATGGTGGAAAAAAGTATTTGCAAACGAATACATCCGTGATTTCAGCCTGTGAATAATTTCTGATTTGCTCGTAATGTATTCGACGCAATTTGAAGACATTTCTCAAGGAGGATTGATTGTGAATTTGCAACACTGGGGTTATGATGTTATCGGAATTGTATCTTCTTTGTACTGATTGGTTCATCAGCAGCGAATCTGATTATAAGAATTCTTATCTCTTTGAAATTATTTTGTGTAGTGTAAATCCGAATGTTATATTGTCTACCACACGCTTGCTTTGATGAGGCAATATTTAGTTTAGCGATAAGCAGTTACAGAATTTACAAGTGTTTTATACTTTAATTATTTGGCTGTTATATTTATTCCTTACTCGCATAACCACTTTCAAACTTTAGAGCATCCATTCCGTGGCACACGGTCGGTAATGTAAGATCTGTGGAGGAACGGGTGTTATGTCCCTCCAACACAAAGGGAGGATCCTCCGACCAGGCGAGGTGATCATGCCTGGCGGGCCGCGGCCCAACGGTTGATGTTGGGAAGTTGTATATATCTACTAATCGGCGCGAGAACTCTCATAGCGCGATGCAGGAGCAGTAGGTAGTAGATGTTTCTTTTTGCTGTATGTGGAAGTCGCCACATCACTCCCCTCCAAGACTGGAGGTCGATATCTTGATGAGTCAGCTGTCTATGCTCTATTAAGTAGCGTGCCAGGGCCAGTAGTGAGTAGTTCCGGTGTGTCGGAACTGAGTGCCGCAAGTTCCAGTGAGTCGGAACAGTCGGAACTGTATTCCGCTAGTTTCAGTAAGTCGAAACTAAATGCCGCTAGTCCCAGTGAGTCGGGGCTGAAGTCCGCTGGTCCCAGTGAGTCGGGGCCGCGTGCGGTGCTGCGGTGAAGTCCCCAGTGAGTCGGGGCGGTTGCTGCGTAGTGGCTGGCTGCTGTGTAGACGAGAGAGAGATGCTCTTTTTACGTGGACCGTAGGTGCAGTATGCTGTGCCTAGACGCTGATGAGGCCGTAGACCCCTACGGCCTCATCAGCGTCTAGACCAGGTTGCAGGCGTGTGGTATCCCTGTTGAGGCCGAGGATGCTGGCTGGCTGAGACTTGATTACTGCTCATTGCTGTAGTAGTGTATACGATGGTGCCGATGATGATGCTGCTGATCTAGTCCATGAAGGCTGCTTCCAATCACATCGTCACCACTGTGGAGGAATGGGTGTTATGTCCCTCCAACACAAAGGGAGGATCCTCCGACCAGGCGAGATGATCACGCCTGGCGGTCCGCGGCCCAACGGTTGATGTTGGGAAGTTGTATATATACTAACCGGCGCGAGAACTCTCATAGCGCGATGCAGGATTAGTAGGTAGTAGATGTTTCTTTTTGATGTATGTGGAAGTCGCCACAGATCTTTTGTGACGGCCTCGCGTTGTTGTTCGATGTTTTCATAAAATTTTATATGTTTATAAGTATGAAAATAGTTAAGAGTCGCACTAAATATGTATTTAAAATATATGTATAATATTTTCAGGATTTACTTAACAAAAATAATACATACCATACATTGAAAATAAATACACATTTTCGAAATCAGTGGTTCGGCGAATATTACATGTGAAAGTAGAGTGTATTAATACCGTAGCTATCTTACCCCTCCTTTTGACGCCCTTCTATTTATTTATTATTTTTTAAAGTATCTTATTTAGATTTGAGTACTTATTGTAATTAGCGTATATAGTCAAATTTAGGTATCCGAATACCACAAAGAAGTTGCAAGACGCAGCCCTACAGACAGACAAAAGCCGAATCGGCAAGACCTAAAAGAGAACGTTTAGATCACTCCGACAAAAATTAAAAATATTTTGAAATTGAATTAAAATATGAAGAAGTAGCTTCAGTTTTAAGAACACAGATAATACCAAATAAAAAGTAAAAAAATAAATTAATAGTGCTGTACCAACTAAACTATTTGGGTTTATACACATTTATTACTTATACACGTTTAAACACACAGCTGTATAAATAGAAATGTTTATTCATGTGCTTATGTCTGAAATTCACAATATACATACGAGTACAGTACTAATCCCTCAGTAATTGGTATGGTTCTTGAAAAGTAATATTGTAATCTACCCAAACTGGATTCCGGAAAATCAAAAGAAAAATAATAAATTAAAATTCGATGAATTTACGTAAGTATTTAATATACAAACCCTACCTAATTAAATCTAGATCAATACTCAACATTTCTTCTACATATAATATATATTGTTACAACATTCGCCCCTTCCTAACTTAAGGGTCAAAAAAAAAGCTCTAAATCAACATTAGCCAGACGGTTCTTAACTTTCCTTACTTTTTATTTTCTCTTTTTTTTACTTTTTCTTGCATGCAGTAGAACTTTGTAGCAGATGCTCACAAACTTTTGTGTTTCGTCCTCTTTGCTAAGTTGCTAACTTTTTTAAGCGTCGCTCTTGGGAAATCTTCATCTTATATTAAACGAAATAGTACTTGAATAAGTCAATTTACACATACACTCACATGGGAATTAAAGTTTAGTCTTTAGAAAATGGAAGCGTGATAGATGGCGTTGAGTGTCTGTCTAGTGTAGTAGCGTGTAGTATTCTACAATACAAATAGTTCTAAAATGAAACGTACCTGGATCAGGTTTAAAAGTGTCTATATTGATTAGCCATTTTTTTTAATGGAACTCCCGCATTAGGAATATTTCTGTATTAAAAGCAGTTCATAAAATTCTCAACGTAATTACTTTATTTCAATATATTATAATGTAAACGTGTATTAAGACTACATAGGCTGCACTAAAAGTATCGGGAATGGAATATTTCCACTGTTTCTGACATATTAAATGCCTTGGTTTTAAAAATCGAATACCATTTATTTATTCAAAAAAAGATTTTTGGTCTTATCACAAGGTTTTGTCAAACTTGTTTAGTCGTTGAGAAAATGGAATTGACTCGAGAAAATTCAAGAGCGATGATTTATTATGACTTTCGAAGTGGTTTAACGCAAAAACAGTGTGTTTGGGTGTTCGAAAATGAGTTAAAGCCAACAAAAGTTGTTCGTTCACGAAGTGTTGCAATAAAAATGGTGGCCACGTTTGTCTCCAAAACCGGCCATGTTGCGACTATTTCTCTTGAGGAACAAAGAACGGTTAATGCAGAATGGTATGCTAGCATTTGTTTGCCACAGGTCGTTTCTGAACTCCGTAAAGAGAACTGCAACCGCCGCATCATCCTCCATCACGACAATGCGAGTTCTCACACCGGGCACAGAACAAAAGAGTTTTTAAAACAAGAAAACATAGAATTATTAGACCATCCACCGTACAGCCCCGACCTAAGCCCTAATGATTTCTATACTTTCCCTAAAATAAAGAATAAATTGCGTGGTCAGAGATTTTCATCACCTGAATAAGCTGTGGACGCCTACAAAACGGCCATTTTGGAGACCCCAAATTCCGAATGGAATGGTTGCTTCAATGATTGATTCCATCTTATGGAAAAATGTGTCAAATTTCGCGGAGAATACTTCGAAAAGCAATATATACATGTTTAAATAGTAATGTTGTGTCACTTCCTTGATTCCCGAAATTTTCAGTGCCGCCCTCGTATTAGGAGTATTTATTACTAGGAAACCATGATATACTGTCACAACGTAGGAGTGAAAAGTAAAATGATACCAAAACAATAGTGTTTTTCTTTAGTCATCTTACTGGTTTTTAGCGGGCTACTTACTGTCTTGAGCTACTAAACAAACATCTTATTATGACATTTTATTATGTCTAAAACTAAAAACTCACATCCCATGAGACAGACCTGACAGACCTTATAAAAAGTGATACGGTTAGTATGGTGTGCACCGCGGTGGATGTTGGTAACAACAGCGCATCACACAACGCAACGGAAACGCAACTATCTACATCCGCACGTTCCGAAAGGCAACGGAACCGGTGGCAGCGTTGTAAACCCAGTGTGACGCCTGACACCGTCGCGGCAGGACGCTTCACTCCTTGAGAAAGGGCCCCCGTCGGGTCCGAAACTAGTCGGGCATCCCCGAAATACAAACGTGAGTAAAACCGTATAGTTTTTAATAAAAAAAAAAAAAAAAAGTAATGTAATAATTGCTTCCTAAGATTTTGATCTATTTTTGTCAAAAGTAGTTGGATGAATAAACAACTGAAGTTATTAAATAGAGAAAAGTATCACTTGATTGCTAGTGATACACAAGAAATTTGTGTATTTTAGTTTTAAAATGTTTTCTATTACATCGGTTAGAAAATTTTAATCTCCTACCCAAATAATGAAACTGCTGTCAATAAAAACACAAAAAGGTATTACATACCTCTGAATTGCCTGACGTTTCTAATTCCCGTAAATACGTAGATAATATTATATCATGGAACGCGAAAGTTTAAAAGTTAGAATAAAAACACATTTATTTATTCAATAAAATTGCTGTCCTAACAATTCACATATGTACGAGTAAACTGTATACCTTGACGCAGTGCAGCATGTGGCCGGGCGTCATACTTCTTAGTATTGTATTAGTGTGTGTGATTGTGAGTTCGACATGGACGCATCGCATCATCGTATTGGTAAAGAGCATTTGACAAATCAGGACCGTTTAACAAACAATATTTAACTAATCAAAGGATAGAAGCATCAAAGTTTAGATAGATGTACTCTTTATTGCACACAAAACGATAGGGGATCAAATTTTACTTACTAAATCTGAAATGTCACGTACAATTGGCTTCTTCATCACAGTTCACCATCTCTTCTAGGCAACCATTGGATGGATAAAGACACATAGATGAAAAACTGCAGTAAGTAGGTTTAGCTAGCTATTTTGCCCAGAACCCTAATTCTTTTTCGGAAATAAAAAGTAGTCTACGTTACTCCTTATAATACCAGCTATCTGCCAGTGAAAGTCCCGTCCGAAATCGGTCCACCCATTCCGAAGATTAGCCAGCAAAACAGGCCGACCGACAGACAGACAAAACTGACGTTTAGGCATAGGTACCGTGCAAATAACTGTATCAACTTAAAAAAATACTATTATTTTGACATTACATCCAAACGAACAATTTTGACAAGACAATTGATAAAATCCAACTAGTAAAATCGGGTTTTGGTTTTTGCATAATAACTTTGCAATTATGTGCATGGTCAGGCGTGTAAATAGCCCGACCAGGGTGTGATTGCTCAACAGTTAGCGTACGAGGTGTAGGGAAGTAAACCACTTCTATCGATCAAAACAATCATGCCAGCACTAACCTGCAACACCGACCAAGTCCCGATCCTCCAGAAGGCAGCGAGCAGCGGCGAGGTTTCTACGGTCTCTTGCAAGGTATTGACCGGCCGGTCACGATCGTAGACTGGAGCACTCCACATACACCTTGTAAAGGTTACAAGCGAGTCCAAACACTACACGGCTATAGGACTAACGGAAAATCAGCTTCTTTTCACGAGAAATATAACTGATGTCCGTGGCGGAACATAATTTTTATATTAAAGGCGTCTTCTTAGCGAAAAGCGATGAGAGCAGGGTATGTCCGTTTTTTCTTGCACCAATCAGGTGCAGCGCGTTTACATTATTTGAAAACTGCTAACGCCATCTCTTGAGATCGTCGAGTACATTGGCAATATTACAGCAGTACCAGCACTAATTGCATTCGACAAACAGAATGTGGTTTACTATAAAGACTATGAAATTTATAATATAACGAAATATATTATGGTGCGATTATGTATGCATTTTATAAATATATTGGCGCTCCACCATGCACCCCGCCTTGGAACATCACAAGATGTTTCAAAACACGCGAATTTTCTAACTGACTGAGAGTAACACATGCATTATGCGATTAAATAATAAATATGATAAATATAGCGGCCTAAACTAAAAAATAAGGTTTAAACTAAGTTGAATTTATTGTGTAGGAATAGGATATAATTTAGTTACAGCGCGTTTGTAAATTCCAGTTTGCGTTTTAACTATCGCCACGCGTACAACGTTATCAGAGCCTCTGAACACGTCCGTAATTACTCCTAACGGCCAATGCAACGGTGGAGAATTCTCCTGCTCAAGAAGAACAACAGTTCCGATTTCTACCGGTTTGTCGGGAGTAGCCCATTTTTGCCTAACTTGCAACGTGTGCAAATACTCTAAGTGCCATTTCTTCCAAAAGGATTGGACCATACTATCTAACAACTTTTTACGTTCTAACAGACTCAATCGTTGATCTGACAAATCAGCAGCGGGTAAATATTGCAACGGAGTAGACATCAAAAAATGCGCGGGAGTTAACACCTCAGGATAAGGGTCTGACGATAATACGCTCAATGGACGAGAGTTAAGAATACACTCTATCTGAGTAAGAACAGTTTGCAGTTCTTCGTATGTAAGTAACTGACTTCCTATTACTCTATATAAATGCGTTTTCATGCTCTTTATATTCCCTTCCCACATCCCACCAAAATTTGGTGATCTTGGGGGAATCATCTTCCACTCTATGCGTCGAGAGAGCAACTCATTCGACAGCGCGTTTTTGAAGCTAGAGTTCAATAAAAAACTATACAGCTCATCTAAATGTGCCTTCGCACCGATGAAAGTAGATCCATTATCGGAATAGAGACATGAAACTGGTCCTCGACGGGAAATAAAGCGTTTAAAAGCGGCTAGAAAGTTTTCAGTAGTTAAATCACTGGTCACTTCAATATGTAGACTACGTGTGACCATGCAAACAAAAAGAACGATGTACGCCTTTTGCGCATGTTGACCTCTGCGGCGAGAAAGGATTGTCCTTATCGGACCAGCGTAATCTACACCAGTGTGACAAAATGCCTTGGCCTCTGAAACACGGTAATCAGGAAGATCAGCCATTATAGGCGTTGGATGCGTTGGGTTGCATTTAAAGCAAGTGTTGCACTTTCGCAACTTGGACCTGATAACAGTCCTGGCATCCAAGATCCAGTAGCGTTGTCGTATAATAGACATAAGAAGTCCAGGTCCGGTGTGACAATTAACAACATGAAAATGCTGTATTATTAAGTCAACGACATGATCGCGTTTAGGGAGAAGAACCGGATGTTTAGCTTCGAAAGGAAGCATTGATCCAGAAAGTCTTCCTCCAATGCGTAAAATCCCTTGTTTGTCTAAGAAGACGAAGAGGCTTTGCAGCTTTTTTGAAGGTAATTTATCAGCCTTGATCAATTTGATATCTTCACAGAAGTGCACAGATTGAACGGCGAGAATTAACGCATTCTCAGCACTTGTCAACCCTGCTATAGAACGAGGTTCGACCTTAACTTTAGGTCTTGCGAATTTTAATACATATGCGGTGATACGTAGCAACTTTTCCCAAGAAGAAACACGTTGTGCTAACGTACACAGCAACGGCGGCTCTGTGTGAGTAATGGCAGCCAACACATTTGCCTTGAGTTCAGGCAAGACAGAGCAATTATTAAGCGAGAATGGCTGAATCCACGGAGGACCTTTCCACCACAAATCGTGGGTCAAAAGTTGCGATGGAAGCATACCACGCGAAAAACAATCACTTGGATTACTAGCTCCGGCAATATGATAAAAATGTTTAGAGTCCAATTTTTCTTGGCACTGAGCGACGCGATTACCGACGAAAACTGACCAACGATGTGGTGAAGAATGAACCCATGATAAAGCAATAGTGGAATCAGAAAATGCGTATATCCCGGCAATGGTCATACGTGTTGCATATGTGTCTCGCACAGTTTTTATTAATTTTGACATAAGTAAAATAGCGCATAATTCTAAGCGAGCGAGCGTAGTGATTTTTGTTGGCGAAACCTTTGATTTAGCGCAAAGAATGCGAGTTTGAATGCCAGACGGGTAGGTACAATGGGCATAAATGACACATCCCAGACCATTCATGCTAGCATCACAAAAAGCAACAAGACGTAATTCACAACCAACTTCGACGCCTACATGACGTGGAATCCTTAAAGTGTCAAGCATTTGAAGTTCTTGCGCAAGAGCGAAAAAACGGGTGCGTATGTGCTCCGGTGCAGGATCGTCCCAATCACACTTGCTGAGCCACAGTTCCTTAATTAACAACTTGGCATAGAGAATCACAGGCGCGACCAATCCGAGCACGTCAAATAGTCGTGCAACCATCGAGAGTATGTTTCTCTTGGTGCACCTTTCATTAATTGCGGCGCATGTGAAATGAAAATTATCTTCACATGGTTCCCATGAGAGACCTAAGACCTTAGAGACATTATTGTCAACATCAAAATCAAGCGACTTGCGGTGCGTGTCGGGAAGCGAGTCAAGTAGCACTGGTGAATTGCTAGACCACTTCACTAAGTCAAAGTCACCCGATTTGAAAAACTTAATCAAGTTGTGAGCTAATTGCGTGGCAGTATCCTCATTTGCAATAGAAAGAACCAAATCGTCCATATACAGACAGGTCTCTGCCACTTTCGCGGCATCAGGATAGAGCGGACTCATGTCAGTAGCCAGCTGTCGCACAGTGCGCATAGCTATGTAAGGGCTTGACTTGAGACCGAAAGGTTGCCTATTAAAGGCATAAGTTCGAATTTTTTCCGATTCGTTGAATCTAAATAAAATGCGTAGGTATTTATGTTGGTCTACTGGTACACCAATCCGTAAATAATATTGTTTTATATCAGCGTTCATTGCAATAGGAAATAATCTAAAACCTAACAATAATAAAAACAGATCGGCCTGTAAATTGGGTCCAATATGTAATATATCGTTAAGCGAAAGTCCTGTATGCGTTTTAGCACTCGCGTCCAATACGATGCGCGGCATCGGTTTATCAGGTCGGACTACTGCGTGATGCGGTATATAATAACCATCAGAGGACAGCTCAGATTCTTTAACAGGACTGAGGTAATTGTTATCAATATAATCCTGAATAACCTTGTTATAATTTTCGCGCACTATCGGTGCCTGACGGAGCTTACGCTCGAGTGAAACGAAACGGCGATAAGCGGTAGCGTGCGAATTACCTAATTCCGAAGGGTCCCTACAGAACGGTAATGCAACTGTATAACGACCTACGTCGTCACGGGTCACGGTAGCCGTGAAAATATTTTCGCAATCTGTCTCCTCTGGTGACAACAAGCGTTTCATGGGTACTTCTTCAAGTTCCCAGAACTTTTGCACTATATCATTAAGCGCTAACGCAGAAAAAGACGCGGCAGTAGGTAAAATATGTTTACGCGGGTAATCTCCCATAAGTACGTAACCAAATGTTGTAGATAAAGCACACGGTGCGCGCGGCCCACACTCGACCATATTTCCTAAGTATATAAATGGGAATAGCTGGGCACCTAACAATAAATCAATCTTGCCCGGAATATTCCAGCTTAAGTCAGCGAGCGGAAGGTTACGAAAATCTAGGTCGCGATCACAATCGATAAATTTCGAAGGCAATTGATCCGTAATGCATTCTACAACAAGCGCATGTATAGTGTATTTCTGATCCGGATAAATACGGGATTCAATGTCTAAATGAACATAACCGATTATCGGACTTGAAGCGGAACCAACACCTTTAACATAGGAATTATTCAACGGTATTATCGGTAAATTTAATAAACTAGAACAAGCAGATGTTATTAGATTATTCTGCGAGCCATTATCTATCAAACACCTAACTACAGATTTGATACCAGCGCTACCCTTAGAGCGCGCGTATACCTGAGCGGTTGACAAAAGTATATCACCCTTATGACAAGAAGTGTAAGACTGTGTATGTGTAACTGGTTCTGTAGCAAGCGGGGGCGCTCGAATGCATGACGAAGTCGTGTGAGCGCGATGAGAAGGCGCGGGCGAAGTAACGGTCGCTCGATGAGCGGGCGGCGGCGAGTACGCGACGGCGGTATTTACCATAGCCGCATGCGATTGCGAATTATTACTATCAAAATGCAATAACCTATGGTGTCTTTTATTACAGAAACAGACTGACGTACTCTTACAATCCGGAAGTTTATGTAAAGTGCTTAAACAATTAACGCAACCGTACTTCGATTTAATAAACTCATATCTAGCCCTTGCGTCTCGCATATTTTAAACTGAGCGCAATCATATAAATGTCGATGGTTACCACTACACAAACAACAATTCGCGGTAACTGCTGCGGGCGCCGAATATGTGAGAGTATTTGCATTATTAGCGGACTCACTGGCGACAAAAGATTTGGAGGTGTGATGAACGCGCCGGTCGCGTGAGGGCGACGTAACAACAGCAGCGGGTTTCGTATATGACGAATTTCGCGGGTTTGAGCGCTCCAAAATCTTAGCCTGATCTTGTATAAAAGCGATAAGCTGTTGTATCGTAGGCCCTTTCACATCCCGAATCGAAAGTTCAAAGGCTTGGATGGTTTGAGGATCCATCCTTCTCAAAGCGCATTGAAGAAAAATAAAATCAGTTAGATCTGTTATGCCTAATTCTTTTAGAGCTGAAATCGAAGCGGAGTATTTACTAACAAAGGTATCAAGAGCGTTCGCAGTGTGCGAGCAAGTTTTTAAGTCCAGTATATTATTGAGATAATATGTACCTAATGAGCGTTTGTCGTGGTATTTCTTAACCAAACTATCCCACAGTATTTTATATGTTTCACCTGACGGAATAATACCGGAAGTGAATTTTAGTGCGTCGTGGGTGAGTTTAGAAATTAGAAACTGTACACGTTGCGAGTCAGAAAGCTGTTGATTCAAATGAATATTAGCTTTAAAAGACTGATAAAAGGTATTCCAGTTTTCAGGGCGTCCGTCAAAACTCGGAATTACTAAAGGTTCTAATTTCACTACGGACTTGATCGAGCTACTGGTCTCGAGTGAACGCACCTTAGAAGTGGTTAATATTTTATTTCTAACGCGTTTAACTCTCGAGTATAAATCATCAAATGAATCGAGGCAAGAATACTCGGGATTGACCGTAATCTTTGATAACAAATTTATATTATTTATTTTATCAACAATGGACTCAAATTTATCGCGTAACTCATCTATTATCTCCGTTTCAGCCAGAAAATTCTCGTTAGCTCGCGTTGATGAATCGAAAGAAATTATACCTTTCGACGATGTGTACATACGATTAATACGTTGAAATAATAATTCTTTCTTTTGATTCAACATAACCAACATGACTTCGCGGCTTGATTCGCTTTCCGTCATGTTTATAAAATAATATCACAATACAACTACAAAGTGATAGGTATATCTACCTAGTTAGTGTAAAAACACAAGTTAAATTTAAATCCTAAAATGACTTAGCGTAAAGTACAGTGGTGGAGCGGTTAATAAGTGGGTAGGTATAAATAAGTTCAACTAAATTGAGTATAATGGATATTATTACCAATTAATACGTAATTCACCAAATCTAACAATTAATTATATTTAAATACGAGTCTACCAATAATTACGTAGTTCTCGTGCGTTTTAAACACAGAATTTACCAATTTTACGTAAATCTGTGAGCGAGGAAAAATGGCGGCAAGAATTCACTAGAATTACGTGAATCTTTTTTATGATATGAATAGAAAAGTAAATTCACCAATATTTACGTGAATCACTGGCCTATCCGTACTCGTAAGGACCAAATTATATGGTCAGGCGTGTAAATAGCCCGACCAGGGTGTGATTGCTCAACAGTTAGCGTACGAGGTGTAGGGAAGTAAACCACTTCTATCGATCAAAACAATCATGCCAGCACTAACCTGCAACACCGACCAAGTCCCGATCCTCCAGAAGGCAGCGAGCAGCGGCGAGGTTTCTACGGTCTCTTGCAAGGTATTGACCGGCCGGTCACGATCGTAGACTGGAGCACTCCACATACACCTTGTAAAGGTTACAAGCGAGTCCAAACACTACACGGCTATAGGACTAACGGAAAATCAGCTTCTTTTCACGAGAAATATAACTGATGTCCGTGGCGGAACAAAATTTTTATATTAAAGGCGTCTTCTTAGCGAAAAGCGATGAGAGCAGGGTATGTCCGTTTTTTCTTGCACCAATCAGGTGCAGCGCGTTTACATTATTTGAAGACTGCTAACGCCATCTCTTGAGATCGTCGAGTACATTGGCAATATTACAGCAGTACCAGCACTAATTGCATTCGACAAACAGAATGTGGTTTACTATAAAGACTATGAAATTTATAATATAACGAAATATATTATGGTGCGATTATGTATGCATTTTATAAATATATTGGCGCTCCACCAGTGCAAATAATATTGTTAAAAAAATTGCAATTTGTTTTCAGTAGTATATGTCAACTTTGATGTTATACAAAATGTTACTTTAGATAGTTCCCGCACTTGGAAACTACTATGAAAAATATCCGATGAACGCATTCAAGGTATGTTGAGACTCGGAGCAATAATTGTTTGTGTAAAAAACAGTTTCACAACCACTGATATAAACTATGAAAATCACTAACTAACAGTAACTGCCAAGTTGTTCGTACCTCTATTCGCACTCAAGTCAATAGATGTGCACTTATTTCTACCCTTTTATAATCCCACTATACGTTAATATTTATCAATTGACCAATAGTATTGCGTTACTGGTATAACCAGTCAAAATAATCTCTATTAACTTATTTTGGTGTTATCATCGCAAGGTATACGTTTGGTAAAAGTCAGGAGGTTTTGGTAAAATGACTTTCAATTTTATTCATTCCAAACAAATATTTTTTTACCGTTGCAAAATTATTTATAAAAGAGTTCTAGACATTGATATTATTATGAATTAGCACCCACTGATATATTTCCGACCGGCAGCTATTGGATTGAACTAAACTTAATATGGATTTGAAAGTATGCGGACCCATAAGTATGCTTTTTATATTCATGACACGACGCCATGTCTACAACATTGTTACAGTTAACTGGATCGAGGTTATCCTGATCAAATTTTGAAAGGAAAATATCGAATGCAGTACATTTATTTGGTGAGGAAGTATTTATTTTTGTGAAGCTAGCAGAGGTTTGGGAAGTCGAATGCACGGGATTAACTGCGCGACTGGTGCAATGGTTAAGTGGTCGGTAATTTTTTGAGAATATTTGTCTTGAATGTTTGTAAAGTCTCCTGCGATATGGGAATTATTCCTAGTAAGGCAGTGGTCCTTATTTTTTTGTCCACTTCTTTGCTAGTCAAGAAAATATAAGTACGAGTACTTTCTTTATTCTCTGTAAATTATTCCGGAGCGATACAACCTTCAAACACTTTTAGCTTTCTGTACTTTTTTTACGTACAAACTTTGAGTATTCGAAATTTCACATTATGAAATTTGCTTAAAAATGCGTGAAAAGAAGTCTCTTCACATATTAATATTTTATATAGATTACTAGCTGTTGACCGCGGTTTCTCCCATTAAATTATTTTTTAATCTTTACAAAAGTAAACGACGTTTGCCGTGTTCCTATTTGGGACTAAAATTACAGAGCTACTCGCAGAGCTCACTCCGGTGCACACACAATTATTAAAACAATGTAAACGTTTTTATAAAAAAAATCCTAAACATAAGAAGCTTTAAAATTTACTTTAATTTTTTTTCCCTAAGCTTTATATGAGAAGGTATAATATTGAATTTCATGCTTCTTTTTGCAAAAGTGATAAACTTCGTTTATAAAGTTACAATCCCCAATTCACCCTTCTTAGGGGTAAAATTTCAAAAAAACGATTTACGTGTACATTTATTTCTAACCAGAAGCATATAATGTATTTGAAACTTCGTACAATTATATCACTACTAAAATAAAGAGAAATACTTTAGAAAGGAGTTCATGTTCTTTACGACAATAGCTAAACTGTAACAACTTCCTGATTTTAAATACAACTGCAACATTTTGACTACGAGACCGTACAAAAGTAAATGGAAACTTAACAATGTTTTCCATCCAACGGTCAAAAAAGCTTTTACGAAGTTTCGCGGTAAAATATTGTTGTCGTAGGCATTAACTTGGGTTCTGTAAAGTGATTGTTGGTCTCGAGCTGGGCCACGTAACTTAAGCACTGTACGTAATGTTTAAACTGAGTTTAATGTTCACAAATATAAAATTTCTTTTTATTGTTTAAAGCAGCTTTTACACTTTACAGTGGTTATATGTTTGGATAAAACCTTTAAACAATCCTGTTGATAAATTTATTTTTGTTCTGTGTATGTTTATTTTTCTATAAATGTATTGTTTTCAGGTTTTCCTGTATACTCATCCTTAATATTACATTGAATCTATTTTGCGGTAGTTAACGAGCCGTGATCCTGATCATATTGAACGGACGACGATGTTACAGAAGTTGGGCAGATCGGCATTATTATTAGAATGAACAGTGAAATAAGCTTGTAATGCCACCCTATTACCGTAATAGGTAGACTTTTCACCGTTTTCTATTTGTTGCAAATTATTTTATAATATTATTTGATTTGGCCTGATACATTGCATCGTGGTTTACTAGGACACCCGTGCGCCGTAATGTCAATTAACCCGTAGAGTTAACTAGCGACTTATTTGCAGAACTAAACTAACTGAATTGCAATATGAAGTAATTTAAGGTATACTGTGACTTCTCGTAACAGTAAATCTAGACTATAACTAATCAGTTTTGCAAGAATAGTTAAGTGTATCGCATATCCCAAAAAGTGTATATTACGTACTTATATAATTGGATGTCTCACTGGCTGCCCCTTTGAAAGAGCTCCGATGTACCCTGATCCAACTTGGGAAATCGGAGTGACCTAAAGTGGGTTGGAGGTGGAGAGTTGGTCGCGCGTGTCATTCTGATTAGTTAACTTTGTTCTAAAAAAAAAATAGAAGATTAGTTAAAAAGAATTCCCATATCCAATGCCATCTTTATAAGTATCCAGGATCCCTCTTAAAACACGGAGACGTACGCTTTCAAATTTATAAACTAAAATGTTGGGTTCCAATGAATTCCATTTAAACTTCCTCCATATGTACATATATTAGATTCAATTAAATCGGTCCTATTTGACCCCACTGAATATTTGAGAGCTTTGCGATTAGGCGTTTATGAACTAATCTTGTTTACAAACAGAATGAGCAGAGTGGGATATTTTAGGTAATAGTGCGCTTTTTAGTGATTAAGTGGGGTAACCTGGGGTGACCTTCTCGAGCTATTGCTTACACTCCGCATCCATTGGCATAAATATTTCCTTCCATTGCCTTCCCTTCTTTTCCCATCTTCTATTCTCTGAGTGGCCCGGGTGACGACAATAGGCTTGCCTCCAATTACGTGAGTGGGGTCAAATATAGTCGCCAAAATGAAGCTAGGCGACTTCACCAGTGACGATGTTGACGTGACATGCGGCGTTCCACAAGGAAGCGTATTGGGTCCCACTTTATTCCTAATATATATAAATGACTTATGTAACATGACCCTCCATAATGCCAAAATTTATTCATATGCCGATGACACTGCAATCGTCTTCACTGGCTCTACCTGGGCTGAAACTAAAAAGAACACAGAAAAAGGAATGGTGCAAGTGAAAACATGGCTGAAAAATAATCTCCTCACGGTCAATACCGCTAAAACTAATTACATCTGTTTTACCATATATAAAAGTACCCAGCCACAACATGATCTCAATATTAAAATACACGAGTGTAAAAGTACGTCTGATTGCGACTGTAATTGTCCGACTATTAGTAAAGTTAGCCAAATCAAGTATTTAGGTTTACTAGTGGTTTAGGGTCTGTCATGGTATCCTCAAATTGAACAACTTACTGCGAGAATACGAAAATTTATTTGGATTTTTAAAACACTCCGATACATAGTTCCAAGGAATGGAATGTCAAAAAATCTATTAAATGCGGTGTATATATCCCTCGTCCAATCCCTAATATCATACTGTATTCCTATTTGGGGAGGTGATCGAAAAACACATTTCCTTGAACTTGAAAGAGCACAACGAACACTGATAAAAGTTATATATTTCAAAAAAAGGATTAACCCCACCCATGACCTTCACCAAATTAGTCATTTATTATCAGTTCGAAAAGTAGAGAACCTTATATCAAATAGATAGATTAAAGTAATGCACTTGAAACTCTTAAAGCTAGTGGATCTGTCTATAAAATTTGGCAGATCCGATCCCAAGACTTCGTCGCACAGCTAGCAGTTGCAGTTGGAGCAAGTAGATTTCGCCTCACATCACATACACTCCCACAGCATTATTCACACACTTTCAATCAACATTTACATCACTAACACACACATTACAAACAGACCAAACAGGTATAGTTAAAAAAAAAAAAAACATTGTTTTTAATTTTAATTTTGTAATAATTAGGTGTTTAATACAGCTCAGCTGTACCCATTCGGGGATAGACGAGTGCGTATTTTAACGGATGGATAAAGTTCAAAGTTTTTGATAAATTGAGTCATTAATTTTTTGTTAATAAATTATATAGGTATAATATTATGTAGAAAATTATATTAGAAGTGGAAATTAGAACTTAATGAGATAATATTTGTAAGCCGGTGTTTCATTTTCAACCGAAACGTCGACCCGTGATCGCAATCGGTGCAAAATATTTGCACCTATTGTATAATCGGGATTTCTTCTTTCTTCAATCGAGAAAAATTAAGAGTCAACTAATTTAATAATCACAGATATATAGACAATATTACCAGTATTTTGGCTTCAAAGATCGCATATACTAGCTTTAGGGGCTTCTATCTCTTCTATCTCTCTTTAGCGCTTCTATCTCTCTCTCTCTCTCGAGAATAGTACTTTTTTTCTGGATGGAAGGTCCCTTACGGAACACGTTTTTTTGCAAAATTCCATAGTGAATGGTTGAGTATTTAATACTTGAAAGCTTAATAAACAAATAAAAATTGATTGCACTCATGGTGCAATGGTTTAGGTTGTCATCTCGCCAATACGCCACGCCGGGTGTTCAAATTCCACACGGGACAAAAAATTGTGTGTTTAAATGTTTGTGAAGCCACCGAGACACAGGAATATGGCTAATGCTTGTCTTTAAAAAAATATATAATACTGTGTAGTAATGTGTTAAAGGCAAACTAGTTTCTAGAGTTTAGCAAATTTTTTCACATAAAACAATTTATAAGTTTTATGAGGAGTTAGTAAATAAAGCATACCCTCAACACTTTACGACGTGTTGTAGTGGCCAGCGGCGACAGAAGGGTTGTGCCAATTATACAAAACTTTGTGTACCCTTTTAAGGGTCAGAAAATCGTAATTTGAAGACGTGGAAACCTCGTAGGTATATTACGTGTTTATGCAAAACAATTTTGAAATTTTCTAAAAAATTCAATCAAATTACTGTTGTGAATGACATTATACTAAGTTATTCTTGTACTTTGGGTTTTTGATAAACCGTAAAAGATACTTGTGGTTATTTAGGCCATTACTAACACTGAAAAGAAGAATACCTTAATAAAATTAATGAAGCGTCAAGTGACGCACAGTTTACAGACGAATAACATTTTAAATACATTTTTACAGATTTGAAAGTGTTTAGTTTATATCACAAAACGACGTAGTAAACAAGTACATAACTCACGCATTTATTACCGCGTTTTTATATAATATCCTCATAGACTTCTATGTCTATTACAGAGGATTTATGGAGTAATGTTAGAGATACTATTTTTAACATCTGATATTCATACGTCAAATAATCGTAGTTCAGCAAAAAATATTCAAATTCCGTATAAGTCCTGTTTATAAACCGCACACCTTGATCTAAGCAGGTATTAACTCAAAAAAGCGCTTTTGAAAAGACGAAAAACTAATTGTGTTGTGTGTGTAGATGCAGATAGAAGAAAGGTATTGCAGGAATATTGTGTTTAAATCGTGTTTAGGGGCTGAGAATTGGATTTTTGTAGTTATTTCCGAATTGCTTAACAATAAATGTATATTAGTTTTAGGTTGGTGAATTTAGCGTCTAGCAACGAGTGTTGGTAATATTTTTAAATCTGTTTAATTGGTCAGTAGGTATTGAGATAAGGAATTCGTTCGTGTGTATAACTCAAAAATGTATATATTTATGAATTAGATAGATCTAGATCTAGGTGTGTGAAACTATTATTATGCATTTGTCTTAAGAAGATACAAGCCACAATGTAAATTGCTACCTAGTGCAAGTTTGAGGAATTCATGAAGCTCCGTCAACATTAAAGTACTTAAAGGAATGCCACCTGCATTCCTGCAAGTATACCTCGGCATATTTGATTTTACCGTTAAAGCAAGTGGAAATTATTTTCTAAACTTCAAACATTTTAGAAAAGCAAATGGGGATTAAATTCGGACCACCTAATTACTGTGAGGAAGTTCCACGTGTTGTCGCCACATTAAAAACTTTTATTTATTTTATTAAAAATAGGGACAAACTATAATAGATGATAACACAGTTCACTATTTAATAAAAATAAGTTAATAGATATTATTTTGACTGGTTATACCGGTAACGCAATACTATTGGTCGATGGATAAATATTACTTATTGTGGGATTATAAAATTAGTGATCTTCATAGTTTATATCAGTGGTTTTCAGACTGTTTCTAACACACGGTAGCGGTACAGTGTTTGGGTACATCTTATAGTCAATCTTGAAGAACCTGCATCTTAAGTTTCGAATAATTATCGCAGCGACTAATTTCCCACACCTGTGTGTGACGTTAATAACCCAGCTTACCCTACATACTCTGGTATGAGGTTCTTTAAAAAAAAAGGCAAGCTGAGAATGCACTAGTAGGCTAAGTTAATTATTGCCACCTCAAAAAAAGAAACAACCATTCATTGCCGGTAGGTATGTACTTAAATAATGTTGGGAGCACTTAAAAACAGGGCCAAGTTCACAAATGTTAGAAGTGTCAATTATCTCACGGCCTGCCGTTGTGATAAAATTCATAGCCCAACCCGACGAGGATATCTTTGTTATAACTGTGTTGTTATCAAACTTGATGGATGAAATTATTCCTTTAATTATGAAGGAAGGATAATTTATTTTTGAAGTAGAGCTAGTGGGTATAAAATTAATATTCATTTAAATTAAATTTCCTTGAGAATAAGAATATTAAGAGCGTTGGTTACTCTCAATAGAGTATTTTGAACCTTTGAAGTGCTCACTGCGCTTAGTACAAAATCTTTAACTTCATTTCATCGGTGGGTCAAATGCACGTTTAACTTCTAAAACTAGAAGAAACCTAACGGACACAGGGTTGAGTTCAGGTGGAAGATGGGGATACGAAATAATATCAAATGAGATACATGTGAAGAAACACTCATTAGTAAGTTAGATAACTTTTCTAAATATTGAAAAAAAACCAAGGATTAAATATTACGTTTACAATTTTTCATGCAGTCGGAACTGCGAGAAAAATTATAAACGTAATATTTTAAATGAACTGCACAGATTCATTTTCATAATTTTTATATACCCAGTGTCACTGTTCCACTCACAATTGAGATTAATCTATCGACATACACGAAAAACATAACCGTTGTGGCCCAGTCGCGTAAAAAGTCATTTTAGTAATATTTTTATTTATTAAGGATAATAAATTAAATGTTCATGGAATAAGATAATAATAACACGACTCTACAAAAAAATTTTCGTTCTTTGTCCTAAAGTTTATACTATTATTTTCCAGTTAGTTATGCACAAAAACGAAAAGAAAATACCTTTTTTCGGTATAAAGTTTGCTTTTGTGATAGTTATAATAATAATACTCATTTTTCAATTTTTTCATAAATTTTAATTGATTTTAATATTTTTAAAAAGACCGCGCGGTGAGAGTGGGGTATTAACGTTTACACTGTGCCGCTAGATGGCACCCGAGTGATAAACAACCATCAGGTGTTATTTACAAGCCCAGAATAACTTAAAATGTCGTCACGAAAGTGCAAATACGATGCTGATGCATTTTGTTTTATATGTGGTCAATTTATTAAAGTTCGAGACGTGAAATATGAACTAAAGACATCTCACGTTCTCTGTGAAGCCTATGAAGCATATTTTGACTGTCCTGTACGGAATCAAGATAAGCCATGGGCTCCACATGTTGCTTGTAGTTATTGTAAAAGGTGTTTGGAAGGTAAGCAATTTTTATTTAATTAAGCGATGAATCCAAAATAATAGACATATTAATTTTTATTTTTATATTTTTAGGTTGGTATCGAGGTGAGAAAAGGTCTATGAAATTTGCAATACCAAGGATTTGGCGAGAACCAAAAGACCATATTACTGACTGCTACTTTTGTATGGTGAATCCGAGTAAAAGACGTAGAGGTAAAAATGCAAAACCTATTGAATATCCTGACCTCGAATCTTCTTCTGCTCCAATTGCTCACGACCTGACACGACCAGTACCTGAGCCACCAAAAAAATTAACGCAGAAAAGTGACTCATCTTTTAGTTCTTATAAAAGTAATTCCGATAAGGAGTTTTTGCCTACACCTGAACAACCAAAACACTATCTCATTACTTCAGAAGATTTTAACGATCTAATTAGAGATTTAAATTTGCCAAAAAATTAAGCAGAGCTTCTAGGCTCTCGGTTAAAACAGTGGAATTTGCTTGATGATGTTAAGATCACGGATCAGCGGACTAGGCATGAAATGTTTGCAACGTTTTTCACGAAGGAAGATGGACTTTGTTTTTGTAATGACATTAAAGGTATGTTTGAAGCAATTGGCATACCCTGTGTCCCTAGCGAATGGCGTTTATTCATTGACAGCTCTACAAAAGGTTTAAAAGCAGTTCTATTGCACAACGGAAATAAATTTCCGTCTCTTCCAATTGCTCACTCAGTACATCTTAAAGAAAATTATGAAAGTGTCAAAATTTTGCTTGAATCTGTAAAGTATCGTGAGTATAACTGGGAGCTGATTGGAGATTTTAAAATGGTGGGATTTTTAATGGGGCTACAGGGTGGATATACAAAGTATCCGTGTTATTTGTGATTCTAAACACTATATTCAACGGTCATGGCCTGTAAGAACAGAATTGTGTGTCGGAAACAGAACGTCAAATTTGAGCCGATTGTTGAAGCGGAAAAAGTGTTAATGCCGCCTTTGCACATTAAGTTAGGGTTGATGAAACAATTTGTTAAAAAACTGGATGAAACTTCAGAAGCTTTTGGATACTTAAAAAAAAAAATTCCGAAGTTATCGGAAGCAAAGGTTAAAGCTGGGGTTTTTGTTGGTCCGCAAATAAGACAGATTTTCGCCGATGAAAAATTTCCAACGTTGCTGAATCGTACTCAAAAAGCAAGTTGGAACAGTTTTAAAGCAGTAGTTTCTGGATTTTTAGGAAATAATAAAGCTGAAAACTACGAAAAGTTGGTTGAGGATATGCTTACAAATTTTAAGGCCATGGGCTGCAGGATGTCATTAAAAGTACATATGCTGCATGCTCATTTGGATAAATTGAAAAACAATATGGGAGCCTATTCCGAAGAGCAAGGAGAACGTTTCCATCAGGACATCATGAATTTTGAACAACGCTATCAAGGCCAATACAATGAAAACATGATGGGCGACTATATTTGGGGTTTATTGAGAGAAAGTAGCTATGAACATAAAAGAAAAAGTAAAAGTGTGTACTTTTAAGTTATTTTCCACTTTTCTGTAAGCTAATTTGATAGTAAAACTTAATAAAAATAATAAACATTTTTATTTCAATAGTTTTATTTTCAATCAAAAATTAAAATCCGAGATTTTTAAAAATTTCGTTCAATCAAGTCTTATAAGCACAAAAGCAAAGTTTTTCATGCCATATATTTTTTTTCCGTCTAATTACGACCTAAACTACCGAAATTTAATGCTTTGCAATCAAAGTCAAATTTCATGTTGACCCGTGTAATATATCATCCTGGGACATCATCGACAAGCAGAGTTTGTTCTATGGGAACACAGATAAACATACATAAATACATACTTTTTTTGTAAATACTTACATATTTATTGTACATAGAAACACCTAGACCAATGCAAATAGATATATTCATGCATATTTACACTGAGTGGGAATCGAACCAGCGGCCTCCGGCGTGGCACTCGAATGCACTACCACCCCGCCACAGAGGTTATCTGTACATGAATAATGTGCTGTACAAATTGGGTACTACTTTTTTTGCTTCTAAGGATTTGGTGGTACATTACGAACTGAAAACATTTGAGTCATCATTAATTGATTACAGACATAGTGTAATATCAGGTATTATCGACGGTAAATATTTTAAATACGCAGTGTTGAGAATTCTTTCTAAGCTTTTACCCTGTTATGTTAAATTCAAACTGTTATCAGACAGGTTAGTTAGTCAGAAAATCTTTATCATAACTAATAAAAACTAGTGCAAATTTTACATCTAACGAAAACAAAAAAAAATATGATTATTATTTAAGGCGTTTTTTTTTTAAATACTAGCAACGTGGGTCACGCATTACTAGTATTCTTGTTAACCCCTCCAGCTAAGCTTAACGCTTGTGTTAGGAGTGGGTTCACGTCACTAGTGCACTGGGTGGGGTTCTATATGAGTCTTTATTTAGTGAGCGTTTCTTTTATAAACTCCTTATGCTTTTTACTTGGCGTTTTCAACATTTCCCTTTTTTAGCAGGCAATTAATAGACCTTAACAGTAATTTAGACTATGTATTTTAGACTATTTGATGTATATATTTGCAAAAAAAAAGTGTTTTTGCTATGTAAAACAAAAAAATGTCGGGCACACGAAAGAATTTTCAAAACGTTAATGAAGTGGAAAACGCTTTGTACGCTTGTTAACTGACCCGAATAATATTCCTAAGGAAATTAAGAAATGAATTATTATTATATATTACAGCACAAAAGTTTTGACCGTTATAACTTAATCAAGAAACACTGTAAGCTCTTATTCTTGTGTATTAAAGCACAAATTTGTTGAGCTAAGTGGATTACATTATTAAAAAAAGAATATTAAATAGCAATAGCTTTCAAGCGGCCTGTTCTAATTATAGGATCTCTGCAGCACGGTATGTCAGTGAATTTAATTTTGTTAAAAGGAAAACATGTTTTTGGAAGAAAAATTTGTACGGAAAAGTGAGCCAAATCCATTCACTTGTTTGTTCGGTCAACTGAAAGAATTAAAATCTAAAACTTTGCCAAGTTTTGGAGAGTAAAGAAAATATTACTAGAAAAGTTTTAATATATTTATTTTATTTCTTTTGGGCTTCTCTGCGTGAAAGGAGGAACTAGGAATATATTGCTTAAATTTACGAAAAACGTGAATAAAACACAGAAAGTATTCTGGGTCAATGTATTATTTTAGACGTACTTAATTACATCCACGCTCTTACTACACATACATATGTATATTCAGAGCAGCAATTTAAGAAAGCGTGACACGAATGTATGAGATTGGTCCATAACACCATAAAGAAGTAGAATTGCTGTAAAAGTAACCAGTGAAGAAAGTTAACGAAATGTAAATTGGAGAAGATGGCAATAAAAATAATCCAATTCTCCATTAATTTTACAAAACTATAATTATAATGAATAAATTTCCAATAAAGCACTGTGCTTTATTGGAAATTTGTGTAGCAAAAGCCTTTTTGTCTAAATAAATTGTTTTAAAAGTGAAGACAAAATTATTCTCGAATCTTAGACCAAAATATCGGGGTTTTAATCCTTTCAAATTATGGCAGGATGATATTTTTTGATAAAAGATGTTGTTTGATGTTTTGGATATTAGTGTTTTGGCATGACATTATTGAATCTTCATTGCCGTCATAAAATATTTCGTAGAAATATTTAATTGGTATAAAGTGAAATGTATTTGGAATTACTCGTCAATTTTAAGATGACGTCAGCTACTTTCGTCGTCGTAAACCACACGGTTTGGAAAATAATTTCTTACCGCGGACGTTAAAATTATGGAATGATCTTTTTCACATTGATTGTTCATGGAAAAGGATTTCTTCACAAACATCATAAGAATAAGAAAAACTTGAGACATCTCATACATGGCCGTCTATTCCGAAACTAGGCAGAGCCTGTACTATGGTATAACTTGTCCTGGCTGAAAATCGAGCCCACGACCTCTGGCTCAGCAGTCAGGATCACTAACCGCTAGACCAGCAAGCCCGTCAATCATAAGGTTATGCTGTTAACAAGTTTTCATAATAAATGGTCAAAACTACAACATAAGTACATTTCAGTTTCCTTTACTAGGATAGACTGAATGTAATTTGTCATCTTATCAATCATAAATAATAACGACAATTGTGAACCTGTATTTTCGTGACTTAAGATAATTAAATACCAATAGCCGTCAATCAACTCGGCAAGTTTCAAGAAATTGTAAATTTCTGCTAATTTTCATTCCACAAGTTTTCGTTTTATTCGGTTAGTTAATCTAACAATTCCAATTATTTCTTAACAAAAACTGTAGCCAGCAGCCGGTAACTTTGTTTAACGCTGTTTTATTGGTGTCTGGCAATACTGAAGTGTTTATATTTAATCAATATTTTATTGGCGATTTGATCTGAATCGTAAAGATTAATTTTTGTGTTCTATAGCCAAAATCGGTTATACCTCCTGAAAAAGGGATTGGCCGGCAATATTCTGTAATATTGTTACTCTTATTATCTTGTGGCGGCTAAGAATATTTTTCATGTGATGGGGTAAATTTTTCATTATAGGGTTTTAAGTCATTTGATTCCAGGAACATCCTTACTACCGTTTAATATAGCTCACTCAAGTCATAGGTAATCGGTGATAGCTTCCTCATTTTATAAGTAGTGTGTCTATTTTTATTCTTATTTATCCGTGTTGGCAAGACAAAAATTCTGTTATTAAATTCTTCGGAACGGACATTTTGACTTTTCCATGAACGTAACATGTAATGTGGAACCAATCTCGGTTAGCTTAAGTGTAAGATAAATAAAAGAATAGACCATTTATTTACACGTGAAGTTGTATATTTAATGATTATTATTTGATTGAAATTTTGAAGAATCTAATATCAACCGTAAAATGTACATGGGTTTGTATATTGTACGTTTAAAAGTAAACTCTTCGGTGATAACAAATAATGTGTACTAAGATTATTCAGCGTTTCGGCCATCCTAAAGTGGCCTGCAAAATATTGCTGTAAAGCTCTCAACGATAAGCCGCCCTTTATACATTATTGATGTTCTACATATTATGTTTTATAAACTTTGTATAGCATTACTTATCTATTTATCATTCTATGGTCATGTTTTAGTTTGTACGGTTATTAAAGTGTTTTTAGGGTACAGTTATATTGTCAATCAAATCGACATGTTTACGTACGTTTCGTGGACATCCCTACAAACGTGGAACGACACTAGCGAGCTGCGCAATAGAAGCGAGGACGTTCATGACGAGGCTTTGTCTTAGGGACACACGTGCCCGCTTCGCCCTCATCACTTCCGTAATTTTAATAAATTTAAAACTAAGTAAAAAACATATTAACTATTAGTTAATACGACTGAACTTCTTCCTCTTTTGGGGAAGTAGTTGTAAATTATGAGAACGTCGATTTTTTGTTAAGACGTAAGCTTCTACATCAAGAGACCTCTTTGAGAGCCAAAGGCTGTTACAATCAGCCTTTGCTTAGTCTATGGTCGGCCGTTCTACTTATCGCCCTAACTTTGACGGCGCGGCGGCGGGCGTTCACAACTGCGGTTCTTACCACGCCCATCCCTAGAAATCCCGTCGAGGTTCGGTCGTGCGTGCCAGGGGTGTACACATACGTAAGTGGCAGTGCGAATTGTGATAATGAAGTATAACATTGACTGTGCACTTTGAATTCCGGTCTTACGAGATCTATATTAATTGTTTCCCCTTGTTACCGATTGAGCTAGACTATTTACAAAGAACCTACTTAATTTACACCGCCAATTGTACAAGGTTTATAGTTTGTAAGATTATGTATATGCAGTCTTGTATAATTTCGTATGTTTTTTGTTTGACCCGACCAGGCAGGGGGCAGTGACCAGCCACTGTCTCTGTTTAAATTCGGACGACGACTATATCTGACGACTGTATCTCGATTGCTTTGCGTATTTTTCGCGGTACGAAATATTTTTCAATCGCCAGTACGGAAGTCTTATCGAATCGTATGTAGTGAGGCGTGTCCGTTTTGCATGCTTGTTCAGCGACGGCCGACCTGTTGCAGTCCATGTTTTTCATACATCGTATGTGTTCCTGTAGTCTGGTTGCGATGCTCGATGATTGCGACACGCCTCACTACATACGATTCAATAAGACTTCCGTACTGGCGAGGGAAAAATATTTCGTACCGCGAAAAATATGCGAAGCAATGGAGATAAGTCGCCGTGCGAATTTCAACAGAGACAGTGGCTGGTCACTGCCCCCTGCCTGGCGGCCGGCATTAAAACTCACGTCCAACGAGACAGACCTGACAGACCTTACAAAAAGTGATACGGTTAGTATGGTGTGCACCGCGGTGAATGTTGGTAACAACAGCGCATCACACAACGCAACGGAAACGCAACCGTCTATCCGCACATTCCGAAAGGCAAAGAAACCGGTGGCAGCGTTGTAACCCAGTGTGACGCCTGACATCGTCGCGGCAGGACGCTTCACTCCTTGAGAAAGGGCCCCCGTCGGGTCCGAAACTAGTCGGGCATCCCCGAAATACAAACGTAAGTAAAACCGTATAGTTTTTAATAAATATGAATACCACTCACGAAAGTTTTTATTGTAACAAAATGTAACTTAACTTGTACCCACTTAAAAACTATATATATGTTTAATAAAACGAACTATTATTAAACCTAATAATTCTATTTATTTTTGTGGCCTAGCTTACACAACTTAATTAGATAGGTAGTTGCTAATAGCCGAAATCACATAATAACCGAGACAGCATCAAGTTGAAATTAACATCAAATACTACGTCAGCGGTCCCTTGAGGCTGTAAAAAAATTAAGTTTCTAAGTCAACGCAATCAAAAGATACGGTCATTAAGCCTTAGATTATAACAAATTTGAACATTTCGCAGGTCAATCAAAACCTATAGGGTACTTCCCATTGACCTAGAATCATAAAATTTCGTAAGAATCAAGGTCTGACAGCACAAGTGCAAGTAACAGCACAACACATATCATCTAAAAAATAGTTTTTTGTGATTACGTTTGTAATCACAAAAAAACTATTTTTTTGATGATATAGCAACAAATTAACGACGTTTGGATTTTTCTTTAATTTGTTGCTATATCATCTAAAAAATAGTTTTTTGTGATTACAAACGTAAATCGATGTATGGGAAAGTATTTTTAGAACTGCTGTCAAGCAAACATCTTCGAAAATGTATACTTTCTACACACAAGTTTGTTTGCTTGCGGAAGTTTGCCCTCGGTACGCAAGTCAGACTTCCGGCAATTGTCCGGTTTTAATTTTTTTATTAGTAATGTCGTTCTTACGAAATAATACCAGTTAAAATGTGAAGAAACGGCATGTGATCAATAACAAAGGGAGAGTGGAAGTCAGAATTGTTTATGGCAACAACTATTGGCTACGTAGAAGGTACGACAGGCCTACAATCTGTTTTTTTTTTACTCTAATAGAAGGCCTTGCAGAGTAGAAACCTAGTACATATGAAAAGAACTGATATTATTACGTATAAAGAGTCAATTAATAAAATTATTAAACTATGGATTTGCAACACTACTAGAATCGCACGTAGCTAAACTAATAAGTAGATAAAAAAAATTCCGCATATGTAGTTTTAGAACTACTGTCCTCTACGACATTGTGTATTCGAATCTTTATAACCTTTTAATAAAATTCTACTCATCATCCTTCTGCGCCTTTTCCGCAACTAAGTTGGGGTCGGCTTTCAGTCTAACTACGATACGGCCGAACTTTGATATTTTACGTGAAGCGACTGCCATCAGACCTCCACAACCCAAGTACTAGGCGATATCGAAGTTCTGTAGTTAGACAGGTTGTCGAACTTTTTAGGATGTCCAACTACTCCAACTACCCGTAATGAATGCCACAGATGTTTGTATAGCACCCGGGACCGACGGTTTTACGTGCTCTCCGAGACACGGAGGAGTGTCAATGTTTTAAGAATGGTCACCATCCTAGGCTGACCTGGCTAGTGTTACTTAACTTTGTAATGTGCTAACCTACTCGGTTATCACTTAACCACGAGCCCCTCTAAAAAAATTTTACTATTCTTTCAAATATCATTTAAGAAGGGAAATTTAAGTCTAGTCTATTTGACACCTTCAGATGATTCTTAGGTATATACAAAATATTGCTAATTTAATATTTTATTAAAAGCATTCACTTAATACAGAATCTGAGATTTTTCCATCAAGATTTTAGAGACCCCGAGCAGGTAGCAAGTAATTGAATGAATTAGTAAACACCTACAAAATTGGTGGAGAATTACTTGAGCCGTTTCAGTCGACTATAAGCTCTACCATTCAGCTATCTTTTCATACATAATTTAGAATCTACTCTCAACTTTGTCCAAACAAAATTATTTTGATTTTAGCAAAGAAATACGCTAGACGCTGCTCGTTTTAGCTGTCACTTGAATGTATCTTCTGTTTATTGTTATTGTCATTAAAATAAATTATTTTTCTGTAATTAGCTTGTAATAATAGAATTTTATAACATTTATTATTATTAGTAATTATAATAACTCCACACATCTCACACACGGCCGTCTGATCCCAAACTAGGCAGAGCCTGTACTATGGTAACCAGACTGCTGATAAACATACTTACATATTTCTAAATACATACATATTATAGATAAATTACACCCAGACACAGAACAAATTATTGTGCGCATCCAACAATTATTTGTCCTGGGTGGGAATCGAACCCACGACCTCTGGCTTAGCAGTCAGGGTCACTAACCACTAGACCAACAGGCCAGTCTGTGTGCGGTTTGTGTTCATGGGTGAAGTACGATCAGTGTAATTCTATCGAAAGTAAAGTTAATCGTACCTTATAAACATTAAAACGATTAAATCTCGATTTGTACATATTACAATGAAGCTTTGATCATTGCCCGTGCGCTCCCGAGAAGAAGATAAACATTATCAATTCGTTGTAGGAATGCTGCCAGTTTTCTGGTCACGTTACCTTTACGGAAACTGTGGTACGGAGAAAATCCTTATTTTAGAGTACAATTTTATATGATTTAAAAGATGATTGAAATAATTAAATCCATTATTTTACATACAATTTTACATTGTTGAAAACTTGCTGCGAGCACTTCGTTTACATTAAATCGTTGGGAGTAGCTATATAATTATGTATATGAACGGGAATTAACGCGATCAATAAGTATTACATACCTTTAAATTGCCTGACGTTTCGTCCAGGTTGCACTGGCCGTGGTCACATGCTGACTCTCAATTCAAAGGTATGTAATACCTATTACATGATCGCGTTAATTCCCGTTCGCATCCCTAATTATATTTATCATGAAACACGAAAGTTTAAAAGTTAGTTTATTAGTAACTAGTTACTATATTAGCCCCAGATGGTCTTTATATGAAAGAATCACTAAAGTTTTAAAACCATTTTAAATAAGTAGGCAGATGAAAGACCATAGTGTCACAAAATTGATATTTGTGTCAAGAAATATAAGATATGTTTTGATACTTCGCTTATTGTTTTAATATGCTCAACTAACGATGTAGAAGGTACTATTGAATATATATTTTTTTGGTTTGGTTACAGTAGGACTATCGTATAAACCCCCCGAGAGTCGTCAGGGCCGTACAGATTACACCCCGCGGTACCACATCCATTTTACACAGCAATATTATTACGCTGGTATTTCAGTTACTTTCCAAACAGAACTTATGGGTTTTTTCGCCACGTATATCAGTTACTAAAAAGATGTAGCCCATTACCAGTTGTAGTCTAAACTTATGTAATATTACAGTAATGCACATAATAAAAAGTATTAGATAAAGTAAATTAAATTTAAATGATTAACTCTGTAATATAACTACACCTACCAACTTTTACAAAATCAAATAGAAAATTGATTTACATCACTTTAATAACATAAAAACATTTGAAAGTTTTAACAATATATTTATTGCTTACGTTAATTTCCTGAACAATATGAAAGAAAATTTTCTATCTTTTTTTGCTTTTAGACAGGAGATATAATATATTAAATTAAATTTTATTAAAATTTTACGTGGGAGAGCCATACTTCGGCACTTATGGGCAGGATTGCATTGGTGTTCGCCGCGTGAGTGAGGTTACTGGAGGCCCTAACCCTTCCCTCTCCCCTATTCCCGTCCTTCCCCTCTCCTCCTCTCTAACCCCCCTCTCCCGTCTTCCCGCTCTTTCCCCCTCTCCAACTCTTCCCCTATTCCCACCTTAAATTGCGGCAACGCATTTGTGACCCTTTGAGTAACAGGTGCCCATGAGAGGCGGTAGTCATTTACCATCAGATGACCCGTCTGCTCGTTTGCCCCCTATACCATAAAAAAAAAAGATACGAGAGATCAGAGTATCGAAATTACTTGTAAGAGATAAGAAAATCAAATCGGCACTCTGTGAGTTCATTTAGTATTAATCATAAACATAATCCAGAAGTTAATGGTAAATTCTTTGTATTTAAAATAGGGTATTTTCTCTGTCGCAAAGCAGTTTATTTGAGGAAGGTAGCTGGGATGGATTCGATGCGGAAGGCGGAGACCCGGGGGTTGGGTGGGTGGTGGTGCACATTGGGAGAGGCCTATGTCCAGCAGTCGACTGTGGTCGGTATATAGGAGTGTTTAAAATAATGAAAACGCCGAACGAAGCTCAGTCGCCTCCGCTACTATCTTTTATTTATATAAGAGAAGTGCGGAAAATAATTATTCACCGTAAGATAAGCAGACACACTCTCATTCAGACACAACACACACTTACCCTACCCTTTATTGCTTATGGCATAAACTTATGGGAAAATGATAGTAATTTGTAGGTAAATAAAAGGAGAAAAAAAAACATTATCATCAACGCTCCAATATGTCATGATTTTAGCTTCTATTCCCACCCAGGACAAATAATTGTGTGATGAGCACGATCATTTGTTCAGTATCTGGGTGTCATTTATCTATAGTATGTATAATATGTGTGTATTTAGAAATATATAAGTATGTTTATCAGCAGTCTGGTTACCATAGTACAGGCTCTGCATAGTTAGGGGTCAGAGGGCCGTGTGTGAGATTTTTTTATTTCTGTGAGATTTTTTCTATAAATACTTAGGTAAAGCTAGTAACTCCTCACGGTGCATCTTCGATGTAGCGCAATACTAATAACCAGTTTTATTTTCAAGCTTCTAAAGTTTTCTGTCTGTTAAAGCAATCGACTTGCCTTAATAAATTAATAAATAAAAATAGTATATTTTGGTTCAGAAACAATACACCGCTATTTTCGAATGTGCGTTTTAGAGACTTTCTTGGGCTATCGCTATGCTATAATAGTAGCCGATTACGACGAATATATGTCTAATCCATAAACTTAATATACTTGCAGTGATTGATATCGAACCGTTCGTTTTTACGGTGGGCTTTCAGTGTACTAGTGGTACACGTTACACCGAGCGCATTTTCGCATGCGCAATCGAAAACAATTCAGGTAAACGGTTTGCTTCCAAAATAAGGACTCATTTTGTCGCAACGCAAAACTCAGTACATTCGAAATATTACTATACAAATGGTATATACATACATGTCATGAAAAGAACATTTCAAAAACGTTTTTAACGGAGCCAATCCGTTTCAATTGTGTATTTGAAGGAACTTCTGACTCATAAACTCGATAACGATAATCTTGTGACCACAGCTAGTGTAATCTAGACGCACCGTTATTTGATGTATAGCTTTATATATATACATAAACTATGATCGGCTTAAACACAATTAAATATCATGGAACGCTAGAGTTTTAAAGTTATTAGAGTGTCTCCCAATTATACAAAGAACTAATTTCTGATTAGCACTTACCCCAAATTTAAGTCTATAAAAATCACGCCAATAAAGTTGATAGAGCATAAACATCAAAAGTGGGCGATTCTTGCGTTCGTGACGGCAACGCGTGAATGCTTCCATTTCGGGATTGGCTCGTTAGTGAGAGATGTGCTTTAGTATGTTATTTTACCTATACATTATACGAAAATATACGATAAAATTCGAATAATAGAATCGTTTTTTAAATATCGTTATCAATTAACGGTATTTAGAAAAAACTATCAGATGACTATCGTATACGAATTTGTTAAATCTATAAATTCAATTTCGTGTGTATTTTGTTTTTATAAAATAGATTATATTTTAAAGTTCGTGCGTTTAAAGCGTCGTATACGCGTCTAAGAACTTATTGACAGCATTGTAAATAGATATTAGTACAGTGATATCAATGAACCAGAGAAAGTACAGCAAAAAAATTTTTAAAGGTACAAAATCAATGAACAAATTTAAGTTGGTATTACAAAAAATAAGTAGAAAATATAATCATTGCATCGGCAAATAAAATAATTCTCATTTTCGATACAGAATAAATAAAAATCGGATAAAAAATACTCTTTTCAAAGTGACATCGGTACATCTCTAGTTGATACAAAGCGTCCGGTGCTCGATGGCCCGTGAGCACTCTCAAACCCCTATAACGAACATGTTACGATACTCAATTTAGATCCTATCACACAATTCATGCGACTTTGGTAATGTAGACACATAAATTCTCATTCATATAGAATTACTATTAATGCTGGTGATGGAATTTATTTCCCTTCGTTACTAACAAGGTAACACTATAACCATTTTGGATAGTTTTGAAATCTAATCAAAATAATAACCTGCCTCAAAGATAAAGACAACTTACAGCCATGAAAAATTAACTAGTTTTCTTACCTACGTAGTCGTACATATGAAAATTTTTTTTTATAAAATAACGAAAGACGCCGACGAATTAAGTGTCGAGTAGACAATTTGATAGTTTAGTGGAGTTAAAGAAAGAAAGAAAGAAAATGAGTTTATTTAGCGTGCGGTCCTGGTCTTTTAATTTTTTGGGGTGAATATACGGACCTAATTATGATCTTGAAAGGACAATGACCATGTATGTATCGAATTCCGTCTTCAGTTGTTGCCCAATACATTTTTGTTTATTATAGACTACGCTTTATATATTATCAAATAAAAGTGTTCATTTTCCCACAAATACCCGAGTTTTTAAGTAATTATACAAAAACGGAGATACCTATCCTACAAACAAGGACCTACAAATTATGTTTAACCTACTCGTAACTTATAAAATAACCACAGATCCACTCACGTACAAAAAAACAATGCTAGTTAAAAACAAAATAAGTCAACAGCTTCTCAAATGGAGTTCCGTAAGTAGTATTAATATTTAAGTGGAGAGATTATAACAGTGTCTATTGTCAACCGACACATAAACAGTAATGGCCGTCGACTCGTCTGTCATCTGGGTTGACAGTTGCGTGAGACGGAACACAAATATAATAATTATTATAACAGACACATAAAATATTAATTAAATACATTGTAAAAGGTAATAATATTACTAATTATTTAGATATTTTATGATATTATGAATTTAAGATAATTTTTGTGATACTTTTATTTAAAGGTTCATACGTAGCTCGTACAAATGAAGAGAACGAAATGAAACATTGTTAGCCCACTTTTGGTCAAGATCCTTTAAGCCTCTGTCTAAGAAACCTTAAAATTATGTGCATGTACTTTTTATAACCTTCTATAACGAATAATCTGAAACTATCGATGACAAAACTATCAAATATCTTCACATAATAAATTTCAAATTTATAGTCTATTAATCAATATCTGGTATTAATGCACGACGATCACTCATGGTAAATGGCCGGGAGATCCAAACGGTGTCCGGTCGCAGTTGTAACTCATAGATGGCCGACAGTAAATCAATTGTCGGGAGTGATAAATGACTTGTGTAGTCAGGTCTTTCGCGTAGTGTTACGTCACACAGGCGCGTGGTAAAGTAATCGTCGCAATTGAATACGCCACAGAAGCTGTTTTCAAGAGTAAGATTAGTAAGAGTAAGAGTAACTTCATATTAAATTGTTATCAAAGCATTGCATGTAATGAAATCGTCATAAAAAATTTTAAGCAAAAGCAAGAATATATACAATGGCCCCGAGATTTTGTATTTTTAACTATTACCACTAAATGTAAATGTAGCTTATAACTGTCGTAACTTTAATACATATATACTTTAATGCGCAAATTAAATATTATAATAATAATTTTACCTATTTTTCTTCTACGACGATGAAGATTTTGATATTCGATAAAATCGCTTAAACCAAAATAGCTTCCTGCAGCTTGCGGTTAGGTTCATCGTATTTAGACATAATCAACGTTATATTTATTTTATACGGCTGAATATTCCGTAGATATGCACACAATAAAAGCATAATGTAAAATAGTTGATTTTACTGTTTTACAGATCTGTCCTCTCAACGTACACACACAAAAAAAAATGTGACAAACATAATTCCCTACGGCTAGAATTGTCTTTCAAATCTAACACTGACAAGATCAGTTTAATTGGCCTGCCAATTATGCTGAGTGCAGGGACAGGATAATCCCCTACTGGGACTATCGTGCAAGGCCAATATTCTACCGTGAAAGTTCAACGACTTTAATGAAACACCGAGGGAGTGGATTACCTAAGTCTAAGTTATTGAACTGTCGCGTTAAACTTCAAAACTGTTATCCTTTCGTAGGCCAACTTGGGAACTATAAGCACTAAATTAATTATAAGAAGATTAAATAGTGTTGAAGATTCAAGTGTTATTTATTAAGATTATCGCCAAATTGATTTAAAGGAAGTAGGAGGGTTTAGCAGATATCTGTTCTAATCGAAATTGTATCTTATTAATTAATTTTGATTACAAAAATACAGATATTGTTGAACTACTGAAAGTAAGGGTGAGTCAGTCAGTTGTAAAGCTAGCCTGTAACCTGTTTCAATATGTAGATCCTGTGAATAATAACAGACACGAAACTCCAAGGTCAGTCTTTTTCCAACATGATTTTTTTTACAAATTTCCAATACAAGTTAATAAAAGAGAGTGAAGTATGAGGATAATATAACATATAATGTTCCATGATATAAAGAGTCCAGGACAAATAATTGTGTGATGAGCACGATAATTTGTTCTGTGTCTGGGTGTAATTTATCTATAATATGTATGTATTTAGAAATATATAAGTATGTTTATCAGCAGTCTGGTTACCATAGTACAGGCTCTGCCTAGTTTGGGATCAGACGGCCGTGTGTGAGATGTGTGAAGTTATTATTATAGTCTATCACTATCAGCAGGAAATTTAAGCAACTCCGAACTGCTAGGTAAGCTAGAGTTCGCGTTCATAAACTTACAACTAAAACAAAATATCATATCTACAACGTAAAGATAGTGTTAAAGTAAGTAATTAAGTGTGTAATTAAAAAATCTAATATTGAGTAAAGTCATTTGATAAGTGAAGTACTTTTCTGACGGTTGTATGGTCTCTAGGTAACGCACTAGCGAGGTTGGGTGGAAAAAGTCAAAACATTTAAAAGGAATTGTTGAATGAATTTTGTTTGAATGAATTTTTTGTTCAAGAAAAAAGTAAAAATTAAATTATTACAATGAATGTTGCTACATAATTGCATTTGTGAACAATTGCTGAGATCAGAAACGGCGGTGAGACAGCGCAACAATAAAAGTTAGAATTGAATGGAATCCTGTTTTTAACAAGTTCTTAACAGTAGATACCTTAATTTTATATAAGCCACAATCGCGTAATTGGATAACAAGATAACTGCTTTATAAGTGGTAGCTAAGTCAACCGGGGTTCTCGGGGATTGCCTTCTTAGGTTATACCTGAGTTCGGTCCTGTACTGAGTCCTGATTCAAATAGTTTATGCTAAAGTTTATAATTAATCGAATGGCATAGAGCACAATATGAACCTGTAATACTTGATTGACTTCATTTTCACTATATTTGAGAGTGTTTAGATATTAGTCAAAATCAATGGCTGCACTAACAGATGTGTGAAAATTTGTTTATACTTAGACTCAATTGTTTAGTATTGAGAAACGGCAATAGCTTGAACGCATGTACTTGTTTTAAAGTTGAATGACCAGTAAGAAATACAGGAACGCAGTGATCCACGTACACCATGCTCTCCAGAGCCTACTGAAGAAGCGTTCTGAAATGCTGTTGAACAAGTTAACCTAGCGCTCCGAAAAAAATGAGTCAGCGAACCTGGACCCTCCTTGGCGTTTCTGTATTGTATTCCTTTAATCAGAGCGATACGTGGGAAAATCTTCACCTTACAAAGACATTCTTAACTTATAAGATAACTTGATACGTTGGACATCAAAAAGCACTCTTCGAGATAAATTAGAAGCCATGTGTCTCTTCGGATTCAAAATTTACTTTTAACGCCGAAAGAAGCATAATTATATAACAATATAATTGTAAAAAGTGGCACTAATTAGTCCGTTCAAGCGCTTCACGTCAGCACACATTAAATCCAACACGATAAATTATTACTATTTATTAAAAACATTGGCCTGAATCGAATTGTTTTAATAAATAAACATTATTAAGCTTCATTATTAATGAACGCGGAATTCCGGCTCCGGTTGAATGCGTGTTTATCAATTATCATAACTCACAGAGCCCTTTATAGCATGTTTATTACGTTCGTATGTTTTAAAATATTTGTAAATCATTATAAAGTCGGGATACTTTCCTAAGTTTAAAATGGTGGCAGCAGTATATTGTAATATAACACCAAAAACCACTACGTGCGTTTTCGTAACCATATTCTTCAATAATAATATTATTATTGTTTAAGTAGGTACCTAGTGTCACCTCGACCATTTCTGGTCTTTAATAGCGCATTATTCTTTAATATGCTTATATTGAATAGAATAGAGTAAACTGATCAACATTTGCAAAAACTTTATTCTTCCTGAAAATGTTTCGCTTATCATCTCGATATTCTTTAACTGTAAAAAAATTCAGTTTACCCGTGACCGCGGTCATGTTGCAACTCTAATAAAACTTTGATTCAATAAAAAGGAATCGTACCTTATGTATTATATTGAGGCGACTAAGTTCTAATTGTCACATTTATGAAACTGTAAAAGATGTTCAAAACATGAGATGAATTTTACACGAAGCTGAATTTTGTAAAGTAGTCCAGTCATTATATTGACCGGAATTTTATTATTATGGGTCGCGTGTACATATGTTAATATTTTTTTTTTTATACATTTAAGCAAATTTGTGCAAAACTTCAAATACATGAGTATGATGAAAATTGCTTTCCTTGAGCAGCTTAGCTTAGTAAGGCTGACCCTGACGGGCCTGTTAGTCTAGTGGTTAGTTATGCTGACAGCTGAGCCAGAGTTCGTGGGTTCGATTTCCACTTAGGACAAATAATTGTGTAATGTTTCTGTGTGAGAGAATTTTCGGTTCAGTTCGTCTCAGCCCACGGGGACGTATTGAAGTTGGATTTCCATAAATAAACGCATACTGGAAGTGTAGCTGTTCAAAATATTTTTAAATTTATAACACATATTGTTTAAACATGTTAACTTCCTACACTTCATCTAATATAAACTTTAAGTATATCAAACTTCAGCCACAGTACACCCCTCAGTGAGCGAAACTTGCTAAACTGGGGTACAAAAAAAATCTCTTTACGTATTGTTATGTATAAGCAAATAATATGTATAAGGCCTAGTGTAAGCAAATCTGTGCAGGCAACCTTCACTCTAAGAAAAGGAGAATGTACACCAGTCTATATGGAAGGAAAACAATTACCAACGAGTAACTGTGTAAAGTATTTGGGTCTACATTTAGATAGAAGATTAACATGGGCCAACCACATCAAGGCAAAGAAAAAAGAGGCCACAATATTATACAGGACCTTCTCTTGGCTATTGGGACGCAGATCACAGCTATCCATGAATAACAAACTACTGGTATATAAAGCCATCATAAAACCGGTGTGGACGTATGGTATAGAACTATGGGGTTATGCCAGTAACTCCAATCTAGAAATCTTACAGAGATTCCAAAATATAGCCTTGTGATCAATATCAGGCACAGGGTGATTTGTGAGAAACTCCGAAATCCATGAATACCTAAAGATGCCCACGGTAAAGGAAGAAGTAAGCCGAAACTGTACGCGATATAAGAAGAGACTACTAGGGCATGCCAACAAATTGGCCAAGAACCTCCTAAATACCCAAACTACAACACGCCTAAAAAGATGGCATATATTGGACTTGGATCGGAGAGACTGAAGATAGCCCTTATCGTGCTTTGTGTTGATGTCGGCTCAATGAAGCCACATTGTCAAAAATATATTTAACCAAAACCACATCTGATTATGGCTAGATAAGCCGATTGCAGATTACAAAATAGGAAAAAAAAACGTATTGTTATGTAGATTGTTTAGAAATGTTAGCTTCATTCATATACTTGTCTTCTTCAACACAACACAAACAATTCTCTTCACGTTTTAATATGCAGATAGATAATTTTAAGACACATTAGCTACGCCTACATGATATTCGTAATAGAAATTAATGTCAATTGCCTGTATTATTATGAAATTTACATACAATTAACATTCTTATTAAGGTGTTAAAATACAATATTATTTTGAATTTCTTAACTTGGCAACGTGAGAATTGTAAACAAAAACAATTAAACAAATAAACGTAGGTACTTAAAGCTGTTTAAAGCTTTTATTTTATTTCATGAGAGATAATAATATATGATAACAGTTACTTACATCTCTTTAAAGTTTATAACAATTATGTTGAGAGATTATTATTATAGAGACGTAATATGTGGCGCGGCGGTAGTTCAATTCAATTCAATTCGGGTGTTTTTATGTACAACATTTCATTACAACACAGTATATAAATATAAAAAATTCAAAAAAAAAAAAAAAAAAGTGTGGATTTGACTCGCACATCGACGGTTCCATAGACACTTAGATATTTCGTCCACCACGAAAATCGACCCTCGAAAACTTTTTCCTGTTTGTTCCGGGTATATCTCCAATCTTAATTGGTTAAAAAAATACTTGTCGTAATACTATGTATATACTATATATCGTATCTTTTGATTGCGTCGACTTAGAAGCTTGATTTTTTTATAGCGCCAGCGTCAAGAGACCGCAGACGATGGTATTTGATATTAATTTCTACTTGATAACACCACGCATTCCTAAGAAAAAAGGTCTTGACAAACAGACAGACAGATAGACGGACAACAAAGTGATCCTATTATGAGTCCATTTTTTGAGATACATACATATCGGTGCTCCAGAACTCACAGTACACGGTACATACGTATTTTTGGGTGTAGATAGCGCTGTGTAATATGGCGCATAATATTACCATTATTTATATGCACCATAAATCTGTCTATAACCATCGTGACTGTCTCATAGTTGTCTGGTTAAAGCACCATACTAATTCTGGTTTAACTGAATCACTGTTTGATAGAAGTAGACTGTCTTATCTGACCCAAATGAAGATAACCTGAAATTCCACCATCGAAAGGTCGTTATACTGTATGAATATGTTCTGCAGGGATTTGTGATTGATAAAAGTAGCTTAAGCTTATTAGCAGCAACAGTGAATATTATGCTTTTTCACGATAAAGGAATAAAATACTAATCTAAAGTATAATCTAAACCAATATTATAAAGAGGAAACATTTGTGTGTATGTGTGTAATGTTTTCACGGAAAAACTACTGCACCGATTGCGATAAAACTTGGTATGTAGATAGCTGAAGACCTGGATTAACGCATAGGCTACTTTTTATCCCGACATTCCCACGGGATCGGGACTTACGCGGGTGAAACGGCGAGGCGCTGCTAGTCTACAGTATAACCGTAGCACCGGTGTCTCAATAGACCGAAGACGTTCACATATTTATTTATTTGTGAAAGGTACGCTTACAGATTACTGACATTACATTAAACATTAGGATAATATTAGCATATAGATTAGAGGTAGGTATTAAGTCAAGACAGTGATCCAAATATAGCATACACAACATGACAAAAGGCAAAATACGAAGCACGTGGCAAATTACAAATACTTGCCACGCTTAATTAACCAAGACGCTACTCAAATACATGTATCTACAGCATATGTAACATTAAAACTATATTTAGAAGGAAATACTTCGAACCTTGTGCATTTATTATACGTGTTATGAGTTATGACATAAAAGTCACTAGACGAAATTCTTTTATCTATTTTCAATTTTGTCCATCCAAAGGTCGCCTGTAAGAGATCGCTCTTAGCGATAAGGCCGCCTATTGTACATATCCGCCTATTATGTTTTTTTTAGGCAGTATGTCGTTGGTGTACAATAAAGATTATTCTATTCTTAGTCGCAAAATGTTTTATTTAAATTTGAAAGTGTAAATGGTATTTTTTAGTGTAATGCATGTATTTACTGTAGTTTTGCTCTCGCACAATATAACGCCAGTCGTCCAGATGACGTCTCTAATATATTAAGAATGGTATTACTCTAATTATTTTAAAAACTATACTTAGTGAAATACTTGTAAAGCAAGTGTCCTAGATACTTAAAACTTCGTAAATATTGTGTGCTTACAAAAAAGTAGTAACTAATAAACAGCTGATAAAAAACCAGAACACGTCTTGTCTGCTGTCAGCTCTGGGGTTATAGTTAGATTGATTTGTAACGAAAACTTTGAGCCTCATCCCCCCAAAGTAACATAATCTTTATTTCATTCCTTTTATATACAAAAGTAGTGACTGTATAAATTGTTCTTAATTATTTTGTAGCCTAAACTGAAGGCAAAAACAAAGAACTTAATTTACCTGTAAAGAAAATTCCGTACTAACTTTTCTTCAATTCTATTAGCACCAGCCGACCTCACATTATGGATGTGTTAATTAGTTACTTCTAAAGTAAGACAAGCTCAAGTAAGTAGTAGTAAGTGAATTTGTTATTATTATTTGTACATATCTTTAATGTAGCATGGGTTTATTGTGTATTATGTATAGATTAGTTTAATACTTTATAATGTAATCGCAATTTGATTGCTGTTAATTTTCCGTTTAATTTATTAAATGATCATACTAATGGAGAAAGTAACAAAAATACTCACTTTGTCTAGAGTAAATAAGTGATGGTAGTGCATATTAAAATGTAGGTTTAGGTGTAGGTAGATAGAACACGTTTGTTAAGTCTTAAATTGAAGCTATTAAAACTTCAAATTTGAAACTTTTTAATCAACTTTAGAATAGGAGGAGGGTCTCCAATCGATAGTTTTTATGCGATATCTTCGTCAATGTGAACCGATTTCATTAATTATTGAAGTGAAAACTTCTTTAGGCACGTGGGGCACTTATGGTATGGGGAAAAAGTTCTGAAGTCGCATGACCGTCACGCTCAGACACATATATATAGATGTTTTTTAATTGATTTTTTTATTTTCAAGATTGGTCCCATTTAAATTTGAAGAAAATATTCAACCTCTAAGGGTGAAAAGGGGGAATGAAAAAACAGTTTATTTGGTTTAGGTCCATTGAAGTCGGTTATGGCACAATGGTTTAAATGGTCCCCTCGCCACTACGCCGCGCCGAGTATTGTGGGTTCGAATCCCATACGGGACAAACATTTTTGTGATCCACAAATAGTTGTCCAGAGTCTGGGTGTTCTTTGTGTCCGTTGTTTGAATGTTTGTGAAGCCCCCCGCGACATAGGAATATACCAAATGCGGGAGTTGCTTTTTATTACAATAAAAAAAAAAAATTAAGTCGGTTATTATACTTTTCAAAGATAGCTATTTGCCCAAATATGGTTTTAGGTGTTTTTATTTTATATTTTAAAAGCAACCACGTTCGCCCCAGTCGCTGGTCGCTAGAGGAAAGCATTTAGACTCCGGCACCCTTTTCTTAGTCAATCGTTCTCAGACCGTATCTGTGGAGTAGACAAAACGAACATATATATTCGAGAAAGGTATTGCGTAAAGGCTGAGCTGGCGTACAGTATAAGTAGGCAGTTATTTTTGTACTTATCTCAGACGAGGGTGCGACAACTGATGGGCACCTTCGTTATTCTACTATCTCTCTATTTCACGTCACATTACACCTAGACACAATTGAATATAAATAACAAATATATAATCGTTGTGGAGATAACAAATAAACTGATGATTAACATTTTGCGTGTCCACACCTAAATAATACATTAAAAAATAAACAGGTATTGACTCGCAATTTTACTCTTATTATTTGAGCGTTGTCAATAATGCAATTCTATTCAACAACCGATAACTAGAACTGTGCTTTTGTAATGCTTAATCGCGGTTTTCTGTAGTTAAGACATATTTCAATTTCACAACTGCTGTGTCCTACTTTCTCTACTTATCTGCCTTCATCTTGTAGTACTTACTAATCAGTTCTTAAGAAAGTAACCACTTCGACAAAGACTAGGCGTCACGTCGTGTAAGACATTTTCAAATAAAATAAATAGGTATCGAAAAGTGCTGCTTACCAGCTTTAAATATTCGGATTATGGTATTTTTATAGGACAGCTAACGCTTTAGGAATACTCTTGTGTCGCGGGGGGCTTCACAAATATTCAAGCAACGGACACAAAGAATAGGGTAGACTCATTTGACAGAATATTTGTGGATCACGCAAATTTTTGTGCCATGTGGGATTTGAATCCACAACACTCGGCGCGGCGTAGTGGCGAGGTGACCACTTAAACAATTGCGCCATCCGTGCATATTAACATCCTACCAAATTAGTCTTCCGTTTCACATTTAAGACTTTTGATCCGCGTCTATGGGTAAAAGAGTAACGTCCGTTAAAACTTTCTTAACTAACGGACTAGCTCACGCAAAACTTTTGTTTCAATTCAAATAACCGTGGTAGGTTGTACTAATCAGTGCGCAAACTTCATTGCCCGATGCAAGATCTGTAGTTCCAAAGTAGTTTGACTAATCTTTGATAGATGACGCTGACGTATGTTTTTGTTGTATATGTGGATATCGTCACATCTGCGTTTAAAGTATCGTGAAAGACTTACTAATGATATTATAAATGCAAAAGTGAGTTTGAATATTCGTTATGCTTTCACGTCTTATCTACCGATCATCATGACATTTTGCATACTCGTTGTCAGAGGTACGGAAGGACATAGGACTTTCATTCCGAAAAAGGGTACTGTTAGTTACTAATCAGGAACTGTTCCCGAGGGACAGTAATTTGTTTAACAAAAGCTACTTTAATGTATTCGATGTATAACTCGGGACTTAATCGCGATAATATTTACAAGTTACAATACTTCTTGGTTACGGATCGTGGTCACGAGTGGACTGATGAGAGCTCAGCGACGCCTCCATGAAGTGCGAGTTTCAGCATATACCCGCATTTGGTCCTCACTATTATTTTTATTTGTACTGTCGGTACTTCGACACACTACACTTACGACGACGACATCCCCTGAATGATGTCGAGGTTAAACTCGCTGACGATAGCATTTGCTGATGACCGGATTCCAAGATGTTGATAAGTGGTTATAAAACTTGAAAAGGAGATAAAAAATGTAAGCCAATTGTAATACAATTCCGTTATTTTTAGGTGCTCAACTTATGTCGAATAATATTGCTACAATAATACTCGCTACTAATGCCGCTGGGTTGTATCTAATTGACTAATGTACGCTTCGTATCTCGTCTGGAACAGTTTCAAATGAGCCTAAATTGTAGCTATTTTGTAGAGTTCACTCGTAATTAAAATAAATTGTCTGATGGTATAAAATTATCTTTAGCTATCTTGTATATTCATAGTAACTGAACGAACAATTAATGAAGAAAATAATTACTGGAATGAAAAGTTATGATGATGAATTGTGACGTTAGCAGTAAAACTCAGTGAACAAATAGGTACTAAATTCTAAACTAGATGGAAACTTATGAACGTTAGAACATGTTCATACATTTACATTTAGAGAGAGAGAGAAAAGAACCTTTAAGTAAAAACTACAAAAAATTTGTGTTAAAATTTGTATGACAATTATGTTGTAAATTTTAGAAAACATTTGATCTAAACTGTAATCACCGCTTAATAGTGGTTAAATAATTTGATTATTTAACTAACATATGAATTTAAACTTTTAGTTCTTCTCTTTTAACACGGAACGGGAAAAACCTCTCTAGTTTATTAATATACCAGAATAGGTTTTATGCGATACAATTTGTGGACCATGCGACGACGACGTTTATATATTCTAAATTATTAATTACGAGTTGTCAAGTACGAGTAAGCTTGGATAAGTCACTGATGAGAAATCAGAGTACAAACATAAAAACCTGTGAATGAAAGCTATTTCAATGATATTTTCGGTTTTGTTTGAGTATTTGAACAAAGACAAACATCGATGTATTTAACCTTCAAAATAGCTGTTTTTTTGTATTTCAAAATATGAAAATGACTAATGATATTCAGTTACAAGAAATTACATTATTTCATTACATTCATAGCAATATTCACAAGAAGAATAAATTCGAATAGAAATAACAAATTAAGTATACCAAATTTCTTAGTTTTTATTCAGTGTTTAAATACACATTTTGTATTTATTATAATATATCACTAATTCTCGTCCCTATATTTTTACCCCCATAATACTGTGGAGGGTTTCCTAGGTAATTAAATGCGTCAGCAATGTTAGGTCTTTAGGTTTCAAGGTATCCATGTTTAATAAAGATTTAGGTGTGTATTTCGGGGATGCCCGACTAGCTTTGGGCCTAACGGGTGACCCCTATCAAGGGGTGTAGCGACCTGCCTGATAATATAAGGTACAGTTTTCACTGCGACCTACAGTACAGTAAACTACGACATGTTGAATATAGTATATATTGATGTTGATGGAAATGACATTTCGCAAACAAAACTTGGTGCTCAACTCAACCAATCTAATAAATATAACATAATGTTAAGATATAACGTGAGACAAAAAGCTATCTCGAGGATTATTTATTAGTTGAAGCAAACAAGAATATGTCTCGTTAATAAATACATATGGTTGGAAATAACAAGGTTTCTTGTACAGACGCTTGTCTGTCATGTTTCCAGTTTTATTGATGTAACACAGTGAAGGCTAGTGAGCAAAATAATCACAATATTCAAAGCTTTGTTTATTTTTTAATTAGATGTGGGAGACCCATGCTTCGGCACATATGGGCCGGCTCGACTCCGCTCGATACCACGACCTCACAGAAAACCGGCAGTGAAACAATGTTTGCATTGCTTTTTGCCGCGTGAGTGAGGTTACCGGAGGCCCTAACCCTTCTCCGTGCGGCCTGTACCCGTGCCCGGAGGTCCTACACCCGCAGCCGGCGTCGTCACCGCGAGGAGGGTGAAGAGGACCAGCTTCATGAGGAGTACCGAGAGGCGCGGAAAACTCTGAAGCTGGCCATTAGCCGCGCCAAAGAGGAGAAGAGAAAGGAGATGCTGGAGGGTCTCGATCGTGACCCCTGGGGTCGCTCATATCGCGCGGCGCAACGAAAGCTCCGCGCGTCGGGCCCCCCCCTTACGGAGACTCTCCAGCCCAGCTTCCTGCAGGAAGTGGTTGAGGGCCTTTTCCCGCAACGGGCGGAACACACACCCCCGTCGATGGCCCTGTTGGCCGGACACGACGGGGAGGTCGAAAGTGAGGACGTTCCGCCCGTCACAGAGGCGGAGGTAGGGGCGGCTGTTCTACGTCCTGCCCGAGCTTTGGCCCTCGCCCTCGTCCACATGTCGGACCGCCTCAGGGAAGTGTTCGACGCTAGCCTGGCGTCCGGATGCTTCCCTGACTGCTGGAAGAGCGGGAAGCTGGTGCTTTTAACGAAGCCGGGACAGCCTACCGACTCATTCGCAGCCTACAGGCCCATCGTGTTGCTGGACGAGGCGGGTAAATTGTTTGAGAGGGTCCTCTCTGCCCGCATCGTTCGGCACCTTGGCGAGGTCGGCCCCGATTTGTCGGACGCCCAATTCGGTTTTCGAGCGGGGCGTTCGACGGTCGGTGCTGTGTTGCGCCTGAGGGCTGTGACCGAAGACGTAGTGAGCTGTGGCGGCGTGCTGTTGGCGGTGTCGTTGGACATCGCCAACGCATTCAATAGTCTGCCATTCAGCTGCATCAGGGAAGCAGTCCTCTATCATGGGGTGCCACAGTACCTGAGGCGGCTAGTGGCAGACTATTTAGAGGAGCGTACCGTTATGTACGAGGACCAAGATGGAGTTTTGAGTCGTCGGCCCATGTCGTGCGGTGTTCCGCAGGGGTCTGTCCTTGGACCACTCCTGTGGAACATGGGGTACGACTGGGCCCTCCGAGGCGACTTCCCCCCCGGGCTTGGCGTAATTTGTTACGCCGATGACACGTTGGTCACAGCCCGGGGGGCGAACTTTCAGGAGGCGGCGCGCCTGGCCACCAGGGGAGTCTCTCTGGTGGTCGGGCGCATCGAGGCGCTGGGTTTGCTCATGTCATGCTTTGTTCATGGGCCCCGTCGTGGTCCACCCCCTGGCGCCTCTATTGAAGTCAACTCGGTCCTCGTACCGGTTCAGGCCCACATCAAGTATCTGGGCCTGATCCTTGACGGAAGGTGGCGCTTCGACGAGCACTTCCTGCAGCTTGCTCCAAAGCTGGTCGGCGCTGCGTCCGCCCTTGGGCGACTCTTGCCCAATTTGGGTGGACCCAGCGCGCTACGAGACGGCTGTACACGGGGGTTGTCCGGTCAATGGCACTTTACGGTGCACCGGTGTGGGCGGAGGCTCTGACCCCAGAATAGGGCGCGCCTCTGGCGCCCTCAGAGGGTTATGGCAGTTAGAGTCATACGCGGCTACCGCACCGTGTCGACGGAGGTGGCGTGCGCGTTGGCCGGAACTCCCCCGTGGGATTTGGAGGCGGAAGTGCTCGCCGAAGTTTATCGGCGGACGACTGAGTTCCGGGCGGGAAGCGGCAGTCGGCCCCCGCCCGAAGAGGTACGCGAGTGGCGTGAGGCCGCTCGCCGAGCCACGATGGCTCGTTGGTCGTCCCGGCTGGAGGCTCCACGTGCTGGCTTTGCCGCCGTGGAGGCGCTCCAGCCGGTCATCGTCGAGTGGGCAGGGCGGCAGCACGGGACCCTTTCCTTCCGACTGACGCAGGTTCTTTCCGGGCACGGCTGCTTCGGGAAGTACCTGCACTCGGTCGCTAGGAGGGAATTGAGTCCCGCCTGTCACCACTGCGACTGCAGTGAGGACTCGGCTCAGCACACGCTGGCGGTTTGCCCCAGTTGGGCGGCGCAGCGTCGGGCCCTCACTGCAGTCATCGGAGTGGATCTGTCGCTACCGGCTGTCATACGCTCCATGGCCGGTAGCGACAGGAATTTTACCGCGGTCGCTACCTTCTGTGAGGAAGTCATCTCGCAGAAGGAGGCGGCGGAAAGCGTCCGGGAGGACGACCTCCACTCGGACTTAATTCGCCGCCGGCGAACCGGGCGGCGGAGGCGCGGTTACCAGCGCCTCATGCCGCCCTGAGTGTGGCCGCGGGTGGACGGGACGGGTTTTTCCCCTCCATCCGCTATAGTGGCCCCCCGCGAGGAGGCGGCGTCCGCGTGTGCCTGGACGTCGCCTAATTGAGAGGTTTTTACCCGAAGGTGGTGCCCGTGCTTTTGCGGGCAGGCGCTAGGGGGGGGTCCGGATGTTTTAATAAAAGCTGTTCCCGGATCCCTCCTACTTAAGGCGCAGTACGGCACACCGTGTGGTTTTAGTCGGTTCGATTCCGACACACCGCCCCACCGAAAACCCCGGTGGGGTGACGGCCCGAGGGGGTTTCCACACGCACAAAAAAAAAAAAAAACCCTTCCCTCTCCTCTATTCCCGTCCTTAACCTCTCCCCCCTCTCCCGTCTTTCTCCCCCTCTTCCCCTATTCACACCTTAAAGGGCGGCAACGCACTTGTGACTCTTGAGTTAGAGTCTTGGGCGGCGGTAGTCATTTACCATCAGGTGACCCGTCTGCTCGTTTGCCCCCTATACCATGAAAAAAAAAAATTAGAGAGACGATTAAGTTTAGGTAATAAAAAAAGTATATACATGAATATTTTGAAGACGGACTGGAAACCTTTAACCTTTAACGTCCAAGTATCCTAAATCTTCTAGTACAACAGCGCCCCAGGCAAGAAGTGGAGCCAAGAAAATTATCTCCCCTGGCCCAAACAAGATTGTTTCGGGCAAAGTTTAGTTTATTTGGCATAATATTGACTTCATGACACAACATTTAATCATAACCCCACAGTGTACTGAAATATTTCGACTGCACGCAACTGGCTGGACGGCAATCAGGTAAACATAACAGTTCATTATCATTTTGTCACTTTGGTAAATTACAAACAATTTTTTACACTAATCTTACTTTGTCCACCTCAATTATCTCGTAAATAAATATGACAACATGAAATTTCTAAAGTGACGTTTGTTTGCGTTTGGTTCAGCGAGTTGCGTTCGGATACGCACTAACACCTTTACTATGTCTACACGCCCACTCTCGTTTTATATTCCTTTTCTCAATACCTTTTGTTATTTTAATTAGTATTTTTTTTTGATTGTGCGTTTTCTGCTTATGTTGTACTTAATGTGTGATGTTAGCTGGTGGGTGGTGTAGAGGAACATATTTAAGCAAACTTAGCTAGTGTTGTAATACTTTTAGCTATTCTACATATAATTATAATTATATTATAGGTATTTTTTATATATATTTTCCTTTATATTTCAATTTGTAGTTTATTAGTATTATCTATATATTATTATTTTAAAAAGCGATGATAGCTGATCATGATGACTCTTATAATTCTGCCTACGAATCTGCTATTTCTTCTGATGACGACAGTTATGCCTCTTTACCTGACACACTAGGTGGCCGCTTGAGGACTACATTTACAATGTATGTCACGTAAATGCACAGAGCGTACCCAGTCATTTTAGTGATTTGACAGAGGCTTTTACTGACACAAACGTTCACGCTGTTCTGATTTCCGAGAGTTGGCTTAAACCTAACCTCCCTTCCACGTCTTATCCTCTTCCAGGCTACATCCTTATCCGAAACGATCGTATTGACAAGAGAGGCGGCGGCGTAGCCATTTATATCCACTGTTCTATTCCTTACAAAATTTTAGCTTCTTCTTCTGCCACTTACTCTGCCGACGCAGAGTTCCTTTTCCTCGAGGTATGCGTCAGAGGAGCTAAAATGGTTCTAGGTGTTGTCTACTGTCCTCCTTCTATTGACTACTTCTCCAGTCTGGAAACAGTACTGGAATCTATAGGGTCAGAATATGCACACCATGTCATCATGGGAGATATCAATACAGACCTTTCCCACCAATCCTTACGTTCCTCCAAACTCCTTGAGATTGTCAAGTCAGCCAGCCTGCACGTCTTGCCCCTACAACCAACACATCATAGCAACCAGGGAAGAGATACGTGGCTTGATTTGATGATTATCTCTACCCCAACACTTGTCCGCAACCACGGTCAACTAGATGCACCGGGACTTTCCACCCATGACCTCATTTTCCTTTCTTATATCCTTAAACCTCCTAAACCCCCTCCCAGAGTATTGCACAGGCGTTGTTTTCGTCAAATTGATATTGATAAGTTACGTAGTGATGCCTCCAAAGTAAACCTGGAGGTAGTAACCGTGGCTCCAAACGTGGATGCTAAAGTTGAGGCCTTTAATGACACAGTTCTCACCCTTTACGACACTCATGCTTCTATAAGAAAGGTTAAAATTAAGAGGCCACCTGCACCCTGGATGTCGAAGGAGGTTCTTTTGGCTATGCGGCGAAGAGATAGAGCGTTCAGTAAACTAAAAAAGGACCGCACAGATGAAAAGTGCAATCTGTACAGAGTTGCAAGAAATCGTGGTAATCAGATGATACGCAACGCTAAACGCCGACACATTCTTGACAACCTCGCTTGTTCTTCCCCCGCCAACACCTGGAAGTTCTTAGGAACTCTAGGTATTGGTAAACAGCGTTCTGCTAACGTGCAGAAGATAGTTGGTTTGGATGATATAAATCGCCATTTCTCTACATCTGCTCATCTGGATCACCAAACCAAATATCGGACTGTTAACTACTTAGCGGGCCTAAATTGTCCCAATATTAACTCTTTCCACTTTTCTCCAGTTGCTCAGGGTGAGATTAAAAAGATAATACTTTCTATCAATTCTAACGCTGTAGGATTTGATCAAATCAGCAGACGTATGATCACAACTATCCTTGATCAAATGTTACCTGTAATCTCCCATATTATTAACTTCTCCTTAGATTCCGGCCTTTTCCCCTCACTTTGGCGTAAAGCCTTTATCATTCCCCTACCCAAAATTGCAAATCCCACCCTTCCTAATCAGTTTAGACATATCTCTATTCTCCCCTTCCTCTCTAAAGTGCTAGAATATTGTGTGCATAAACAGTTATCTGTTTTTATTTACAAGAATAACCTTTTAAGTCCATTTCAATCTGGTTTCAGGCCTAGTTATAGCACTACCACCGCTCTCCTTAAAGTGACTGGCGATATTAGGACGGCCATGGAAGACACAAAAGTGACAGTCTTGGTACTGGTAGATTTCTCCAACACCTTCAATACTGTCAGTCACGATATACTCCTGTCTATCCTCTCCTATCTTATGATCTCACCTGAAGCACTGGAATGGTTCTCATCTTATCTTCAGGGACGCCAGCAGTCTGTTCGTGTTGACGACCTGTCTTCGAGTTGGAGCGATGTTGACTCTAGTGTTCCTCAAGGCGGTATTCTTTCTCCTTTGCTATTTTCTGTGTTTATTAATCTCCTAACCCTTGAACTTCAATGTGCGTATCATCTGTATGCCGACGACTTGCAACTGTACTCCCAAGCTAAGGTTGAAGACATAACAACAGCTATTGACATGGTTAATAGAGACCTCGAAGTCATTGAAAACTGGTCTAACAGGTTTGGGTTATCTGTTAACCCGACAAAGTGTCAGGCCATTGTAATTGGTAGTCACCGATTGATGAGTAGAGTCGACTCTGAGGCGCTCCCTGCTGTGATTTTTAACGGTACAACTTTACCCATTTACCACTCGGTGAAAAACCTGGGCTTACATCTCGACTCTAAGCTAAACTGGCGCGACCAAGTTACCAACGTATGTCAAAAGGTTACCGGACCCCTCAGAGCTATATATCGCCTAAAACATTTTCTCCCTGCGAATACTAAGACCACGCTCGTGCAAATTCTTATCTTTCTTTTAATCGACTATGGTGATATGTGCTGTTATGACCTGAATGCAGATCTTCTCGATAAATTAGACCGTCTTCTTAATAACTGCATTCGATTTATTTTTAATCTTCGTAAATATGACCATATTTCCACCTTTCGTTCTCAGCTCAGATGGTTGCCTATTCGTCAACGCCGAAAAATGCGCGCACTCACTACCCTATTCACTATCCTCAATTCTCCATCTCCTCCTACTTATTTAACACCACACTTTCCACTACTGTGTAATAACCATGACAGAAACCTTCGGTCGTCAAGTAACCTACTTCTACTTTGTCCCTCTCATACCACTGGGTTTATCGGTTCTTCTTTCTCGGTTCAGTCTATTCTACTATGGAATGCGCTTCCTCTCGAGGTCAGGATGGCTACTAATCGTTATTCTTTTAAAGTGAAAGTAAAGGAGCTCTTACTCAAAGAGTTAGCAGATTCAACTCTTCTATAGTTAACCATTGAATATTGTTAAAACTTATACTTATTCGTGGATATATATACTTAGGTATGAGATAGGAATTTTATGGTGATCATGTCTGCATTTATGCATGTATGTATGTGTGTGTATGTGTGTATATATATATATATACATATATATATATATATTGGGCTACAAGTTGCGTATTATTTACTGTACAATGATTTAACATAATTTTTATTTGCACCTACTTCTTCTTTTCTCTGCATCACCCAATGGTTGACTGGTAGAGAATGCCTTAGGCATTAAGTCCGCCAATGTACCAAATGTGCATAAAGTTTAAAATAAATAAATAAACACTTACTTAAACCACTGACAGGGTATGTCTCTAGTATGCATCAGCAGTCTGGTTACCATATTAAAGGCTCTGCCTAGTTTGGGATCAGACAGCGGTGTGTGAGATGTGTGAAGTTATTATTACTTACAAAGAGAGTTGTTAGAAAAAAAAACTATCCATTTGATCCATTTTATGTCCTTTGTATTTCCAGGTATCATCAGCTCCGTTTCTCATAAAAGCAGGTAAAATGTTGAAAGTAAATTTTTTCAGCAATGTTATCCTTAATTTTAATCGTGGATGTAAATCAAATAAATGAAATCATTTCATCTTGTTTCAATTTTTGACCAACATATAATGTTGCTTACCTCTTCGGGGATATAGGTGTGAGCATATGTAGATATGTATGTACAGTATTACAACTATTATGTTAGAACCATAAACTTAATATACTTTTTTTTTTTTTCTTTTTAAAAAAGACAACTCCCGCATTAGGAAATTACTTCTGTGTCGCGGGGGACTTTACAAACATACAAAGAACGGACACAAAGAACACCCAGACTCGGATGGGAATCGAACCCACGACCTATGGCATAGCAGTCAGGGTCACTAACCACTAGGCCAACAGGCCAGTCTAACGTAATAGAACTGATAACTCTGTCTTAATTAGCATTTCACCTTACGTATCTTCTCACAGTTGTCCTATCCAATCATTGTATTTAACTAGACAAATTATTATACGATAATGTTGTGTATGACGTGCACAGAGGGTCTGGTTTCTGGTACGTCTTCTGTACGTAGGCATAGTTGCTCGATCCGGAAGCTCTACATAATAAGTCTCGGGTTACCGATCGTTATAACGTTACCGGCAGGCTACACGAGCACGATTTTATCAGGCCACATGTTTTATGGCTGGAAAGGCGGTATAAACTGAAAATATGAGTTTGCCTATACCATGCGAAGTCACTTTTTTAGTTTCTTAAAAAACACTAATTAAAGGAGGAGTGTAGGGATTAATAAAACTAAAATCAATAAAATAAAAATAATACAATAATTTTCTGGGATAAATTGCTCGGTGATAATTAGACCCAAATTAAGTATGGGTCTTAATGTTAATTAAGTATGGGTCTTAATGTTAATTAAGTGTGGGTCTTAATGTTAATTAAGTATGGGTCTTAATGTTAATTAAGTATGGGTCTTAATGTTAATTAAGTATGGGTCTTAATGTTAATTAAGTATGGGTCTTAATGTTAATTCTAGAACACGAATAAACATGCTTAGATACTTTTTTTTTGTAAATACATACATATTACACATATTCTCATACGTAGAAACACGCAGACCAATGCAAATAGACATTTTGACCATGCAAATAATTGCATTGAGCGGCAATCGAACCAACGACCTTTGACGGTAGATTCCTCGTCGTCGTCATCGTTGAGTTGCAGTTGCACACCGACACTCACAGAGGTCGTCAAATTATTAATTTACGATTCTATTTACTATTTAGATTAGAATTACAAACTTTGAACATTGAACATGACTTTGACTCCAATTTTATGTGTGTTATACACACATAAAATTGGAGTCAAAGTCATGTTTATAAAAACTGATAAATATGTACAATACTTGAAATTAAAAAAAGTAAATCCAAGCACCCTGCTTAACGAGACCACACATTAACCGACAATTTTAATATAATTTTAAGTAGACTTATTAACGTAATAACGGGTTGTTTGATCAAAGTTACGCTGGTGGTTTCCCATATACCTGTACCTGTGGCTCAGCTGGTCGATATAAAAAGGCGAGCGTTTGCACTAGAGTTAATTACTAGAGCTTAAAAGCGATGGGTGTGCATGATATGTGAGGTAAAGTACTAGATTAACTTTTGCTGCATTTCTTATGGGGAGTGCTAGTTTTTATTTTTGCCTGTGAAAGCTCATACTGTAACAAGTGCATGTTTTGGTAAAATTATTAGGCTATTATCATAACAGCATAATAAGTTTACCAAAAACAAGCACAAGTTTTCGTTTCATGCTAATCCTTTCTGTGACACGTAAATTAAAAAAAAAGGCGATGAAGCACGTAGTCCAGGCAGACTGAAGTACTATCTATAATTATCGTTTGTGAGTAATTTCAGTAATAGTTAGTGCCACGGGGCACACGTGTTCACTGTAAGTGAAATTGACGAAATAAGCACCAGGATGAAGTCATTAGAGGAGGGGTATTCTGATTGAAATGGTGATAAACCATTTAATGAGAATATGTAATTGTATGTATCAGACATGAAGAATGATAATACAATATTTTTTTTACATCGAATTTACATTACTGGCCTGGCTTGTAGTGGTCTTAAAAATTCCAATAATAGCAAACAAAAAATGTAATCTTACACTAATCATATCCATCAATGTTCTTTATATCAACTTGATTTAATTGCACCAGTCGTGGTCGTGGATTGGTGACGTACATTAGAAACGTCGTCGGGTAAAGAAAACGGATTGTACTTACCTTAAAATTATTACTGTGATATAATCCCAATTAATAATCAAAATTATTCATTAAAAATTATGTTACTCATGTTCGTACCCTTTTAATAGGCTTTCCTGATCTGACTCCTCTATCATAAGTAACATATTATTTAAAACTAACTAAGTAGAAAAAACAGAAAAAGGTTCAATTGACACACTGCTATATATTGTTTTTCTAGTACAAAAAAAAATGGAACAAAAAGAAAGTGTCAAGCACACAGCGATTATTCATAGATATCATAAATATAAAATACTTAAGCCGTAAATCACAGTCAGACGCCAGACAGATCAATTTTCCAGTTCCCTGAAGTATAAATACCGATTAAAGTATAAGTGTGGACGAATTATTTACTTCTATTGTTATTTTTGAAGTACAATAATGGCGACAAAATCTGTGATGCTGTTCACTAAGTGGAGTGGTATTCTTTTATAGTTTTCAAGAGTCTTGTTCATCGATGTGGAGAACTTATTATTATTCTTCTTTTTAGAAATTATGTCTTCTTAATTTCTACTTTTAAATAAACTTTAAATTACAATAGACATGTCTTTTTAACAGGTAATTGAAAAAATATGATGAAATAGCGGATTCAAATATCTATATTTTTACTAACTTTTAAACTTTCGGGTTGCATGATATTACCTATTATGTATATATACGTGAATTAACGGAATGGGTATTACAGTGGTATGTATACCTCTGAATTGTCAGGCAATTAGAGGTATGTAATACCTATTTTCGTGATCACGTCAAATCCCGTATATACATATACATAATTATATATATTTTTGTTTCACCATCACTAGTCAAGATGGTGTATTAGTGGATATTTACACATTTTGCCTCCATGCCCAGTGGGTAGATTGCTCTAATCTGTACAGACACATTGAAAACCAAAGTAACTCATACTTATGTTTCTACAAAAGCCCTTACAGTCCCTTAATCCGACCGTGTTCTAAAACCCTTACGTTTACGTTACGTTCTTAGCTGACGTGTTCTCCTTAATCCGGTCCTGTCACAAAATCTACTCCCTCTCTTCCCCTTATATGGAAGAGAAATTGGCTAAGAACGAATTTTGGGCCAGGGCTGAATTTATTGACGGTGATCGTAAGTTTTTACGAAAACCTATGAGTTTAATTATAAATAATAATGACACACCTACCTTTCACTTTCGGATATTACTTTGTCCGATTGATGTAATTCCGAAAATGTTTTGGTGTAGTGACTTCTAAACCGATCATCATGCAACTTTGTACTACACTTTGTCCGAGGTACAGAAAAAGAAATAGAGTGCTTTTCTGACAGTAAAAAACTGGGTATGAAAAATAACGCGGCAACGCGAGTGAACCATGGAACAGCTAGATAGGAGGAGGGAATTAGCGAAATTTGTCAAAGGCTTTTTTAATTAATTAGAAACTGTTTTAAAGATTTTTTTTCTTATATTTTCTTATCTTTTACTTTTTAAAATCATCGTCGTTCCTTTCAACAGAGAAAAAACCTTTTAGTGCAAAAATCTAATTTAATGAAAAAATACGAACTCCGTTGACAGGAACAAATAAATGTTAACGAGTTAAAATATTATTTATATTTGTTTTCGAGTTTACAGTATTTGAGTAGCTCTCTGAAAGTTGGAGGATTTGGTTTGTTTTCTTTTTTGGGTAATCTGATCTCTTTAATGCAATTACTTAAATGAAGAATATTTGTGCTTGTATTTTGAAGTAAGATATATCATGAAAAAGGTAGCTTTTCTTGTACAGAATGCCTTTATAGACTAGGATCCTCTATAATGTTAGGTTTTCTATTTACCATACCGTATCCAAATAAATATATTAAGTATCGATGTCGATGTCGATGATTGTCATAATTAAATTTTCTTAAAGTACTATATGCATACCGATGCCTTATACCAAAATTTATTTAATATAGATCAAATAAAAGTCTGTTGATTTTGTTATTTAAAAAAAACCAGAAGTTCCATGCAGTTTCACCTGCGTTTATGGTTATTGCTGCGCTCCTAATATGATGGTACGTAGTATGATGTTACATAGCCTAAATTTCAAATACGACTAATACTTCCAGAGATTAACGCGTCCAACCAAAAAGAAAAATGTCCTAGCTTATTAGTATAGTTATTAAACTAATTTTTGTCCTGTGTGGGATTTGAACCCACAACACTCGGCGCGGCGTAGTGGCGAGTTGACCACTTAAACCATTGCGCCATTCGTGCAGTCAAAATTGACTTTCAAGATTTGTTTACATAGTTAATTAGTTAAAAGTGAACCTAATAAAATCGTCTTCAAATTAAAGTTTAACAAGCAATGTTTGAGTTAATCCAGGTCTTAGTCACTTTTAGGTGATAACTAACCTGCTTGTGTCCTCATGTCTCTGGATACGATGGTACCGTGTGCGTTGTTTGCTCGGCAGCGGTACACCGTGGCGTGGATGTCCTGCCGGTACTGCACAGCGCTGAAGGGCAGGAACACGAGGGTGCCGTTGTCCAACACTTGCCTAGTGAAGAACAAACAGACATATGGAGTTTTGAATTGAATAGTGTTAAATTATAGAAGATTTGAGTCGATACATACGTCTTATTGTATTTCTTACTATTTTTACCCCCCAACGCAAAAAATAGGTGTGTTATAAGTTTAACGTATGTATCTATCTGTATGTCTGTCTGTGACATCATAGCTCCTAAGCGGAAAACCGATTTTGATTTAGTTTGTTTTGGTTTGAAAGGTGACTTGATCGAGTGTTTTTTTGCTAAAATTCAAGAAAATCTGTTCAACCGCTCGAAGATTATCAGCTCTTGATTTTTGGGTCAGGGTTTTTTAAACTTTTATTTATAGTGTGTGAAGTGGCTTTTGCACTATCGAGTGTACTTACATCAATAAATCAATAGCGTTAAATGAAATGGTAAATGTCTACCGGTGCCCATGGGCACCTGCAACTCAAGAGTCACAAATGCGTTGCCGGCGTTGCCGTTTAAGGTAGGAGTAGGAGAAAGGTGAAAGAGGGGGAGAGGGAGAGGGAAGGATTAGGGCCTCCGGTAACCTCACTCACTCGGCGAAAAGCAATGCAAACATTGCTTTACTGCCGGTTTTCTGTGAAGCCGTGGTATCCCTCCGGTCGAGCCGGCCCATAGGTGCCGAAACATGGCTGTCCCACGCAATTGCACCAACTTTATCATTAGGCATTAAAAAATTGTCGAACAACAATTACTTTTATGGTACCTTGATGAAAATTAGTAACTTTGTATAATATAGGTATATAAAAACAAAGTCATATATCTTTTTTCTTAACCGAGTAACCCAGTTATATAATATATAACAACATTTGTGCTGTTATTTAATTAACAAAACGTCTTATTTATCCAGACTATAAAGTACCGATCTCATTGTGCTGACACTCAACACTGAAAAAAGGAGAGGGAGAACAGGAGAACATAAAACAACCGCACTCGATTCTCTCAATTATTCCATTTACTTTAATTTCCTCGATGAAAAAAGGATAAGTCCGAATTAAGGAGAAATTGCAGCGGCTTTTTTCCAAGAACCACCGACGTAACTGGTGCGAAACGAGCGCTTATTTTTACAGAATATTTTACTGTTAATGAACGGCAGGTGAAATCCGTTGTAGAACGTCTGTTAAATGTAGGTTATAAACAATTTTCATGTAATTTATTAGTCATACGGTCTATCTAATATAAAATTAAGCAGACAGTATTACCAAGAAGATTATAATATTATTAGGTATTGTGTTGTAATGTTCTGTTAATGATAAAAAAACTAACTATAAAAGTAGTCTATATGTTAATCCAGGTCCCCAGCTATCTACATGCCAAGTTTCATCGCAATCAGTTCAGTAGTTTTGGCGTGAAAGAGTAACAAACATCCATCCATCCAAACTTTTACATTTATAATATTATTATTATATTATAATATTATTAGTTCTTTTAGGAAAGTGTTTTATATCTATGTGCCTATTAAACTATGGGATATCCCTGTTTATAAATAGGAAGCTACAAAACAGTAGTTGTTCAAAATCGAGTTAAAACTCTATGCGCTATAATATGTATAGTGTATAGAGTTTTAACTCGATTTTGATTGATATATGTATAATAAGTCGGTACCTATGTAGGTACCGACTTATTATACATATAGATAGAGATATACTCGGTCATAGAGACTTATATTTGATTGATGGCACCTATTTGAAACTCTTGAAATACTGAATTAATTTGAGACTTAATAAAGACTTAACCACTATCATGTACCCCAACACATTAGTTAGATAATTTAAGTTTAATAACCGTATAATTAAATAGACAAGCTGTTTCGTACTAAAATGAATAAAAAAAATAGAACACCAGTGACTATTAGACGAAAAATCAACTATAACCCTCTTTTTGACTATGGTTATTATTTTTATATCAACTATACTATATTCAATTATTTTCTATTAAAATTGTATACTATTTTATATTTTAATAATATTGTTTAAATTACTCTCTCTTTTCATCCTAAGGACGTACCTTACATACGTAGTATCTTGCGCGATAACAACTCAACTCTTCATTTCAAGCAATGAATGAATGAATGAAATAAATTACGTTATTAATTAATTATTATAATCTTGTTGCAAATGTCTCCAACAACTTTAAAATTGAGAAACAGCCGACCAAATACATAAACACGAATCTTATTATCCCAAAAACACATATCAAATCAAATACGCACCCTGAATACCGAACATGTACGTCACAGTAATCAACCCCAACTTAATACTCACCTGAGTCACCTGTTACGTGTCCCTCAAGGTTACCATTTTAATTCACTCGCGTAACAAATTACTGTCAACTCCCTTTATAAATTGGAATTTATTATAAGAATTATATTACTTGTTATTTGAGTTATGTTAAACCTTGTTTTTCAGGGACAACGGTTCTAAAAGAGATAACATTCGTACCTGAAATTGTAAAATGGATAAGGTTATAAAGGAGAAAAATTGTGGTAAGAATTTTGATCTACACCTTTCTTTCTAGATCTTTTGTCTATATACTAATAATATCGTTGCTATCTTTCACGAGTTTTGTTTCTGCGGCAGTAAATTGCATTATTACTGATACACTTGTGGATTAATTTTACCTTAAATGAATCGATTCCGTTACTAGAATGTAATCATCACTATAATATAATCAATCAATAGCTACCACAAACAGTACGTAGAAATGAAGCAACGTTATAGTGGTAGCGGTAGCTGTTATGGTTTCTACAATATACTTATAACATTTTTTGATAACTATATTTCTCATTGATAAACACTCGTAATGGTTACTAATAACATTCTAACACTATATTATAAATCATTAATCTTTATTTACATCGCTGCGTGTCACAAAAAAACATACTGACTGAACCGCAGAGGCCCACTACAAGTACCGTTGGCATATAATGTTACACAAAACACAGATTAATGTTTCCTTATGGAAAACTACTGTATGTATAAAGCTTAAAATCATTTTGAGAAGTTTTCGATTACTGGACTTGATCAGAAAACCATTTTGTTTAATTATATGAACAGATGTTAACTGAATGGGAGTATAACAACACAGCCATCCATTAAAGTAACAATTATTGTACTGTAGTAGGTATTATAATAATATTGGGCACGCCACAGTTGTGGCGGTAAGACCCATCATGGAGGATTGGCTCGAGAGGCAGCATGGCAGCCTCTCCTACCGGCTGACGCAGGTTCTGACCAGCCACGGCTGTTTCGGCAAGTACCTGTGTCGCATAGGCCGGGAGCCAACGTCTGCGTGCCATCACTGCGGAGGCTGCCGCGAGGATACTGCACTCCACACTTTAGTGGAGTGCTCAGCGTGGACGCAACAACGCCTTGACCTCGCGGCGGCTATTGGAGTGGGAAGCCTCTCACTGGAGACCATGGTTCTGTCCATGGTCCAAAGTGAGAGTGCGTGGGAATCCGCTGCCTCTTTTTGTGAGGAAGTGATGTCAGCTAAAGAGGCAGCGGAAAGGGAACGGGAGAGGGCTAGTACTCTCCCGTCCCGAAGGAGGGGCACCAGGCGCCGGAGAGCGCAGAACGATCTCCGGCCTCCATGAGCGCTGGCCTGGGGGTAACGGGTGAGGCTGCCCGTTACTCTAGCAGAAGCAGGCCTGAGACGGTGGCGCGCCGTGTTCCGCGCGTGCCTCTCTACACTGGAAGGGGGGCAAGGCCCCTCGCTCGCAAGGGCGTGGCTGCCTTTTGTTCAAGAGGCGGCCAAGGTCTGCCAGGGTTCTCGGGGACTTCCTTCCTAGGGTATACCCGAGTCCCTGGCAATAGACTTATTTATGACGGAACACCGTGTGGTTTTAGTCGGTTCGATTCCGACATACCACCTCACTGGCAGCCCCAGTGGAGTGATGACCCGAGGGGGTTTCCACACGATAAAAAAAAAGAAAAAAAAAAAAAAAAAAAAGGTATTATAATAATATAGTCTCTAAGCAATCTGTCACATGATATTCAATTTAAAAATCAACACATAATTCCACGTATTTCTGTAAGTCGTCACCACTTTGCTCACATTCTAGCCTGTGCATGTTATCATCATCATTTTCTTTGTGAACATACATAAAATATTCTTTTTATCCCTTCTCATCACATGTTTATATCATGACCATGACAGACGTGATCTTCTCAACTTTTTCCTTACTGAGGCATTTTTAAAGTTGATCTAATATTTTTTGTCCCTTATCGCAACAGATCTTGTCACATTACACTCACAACATTCACATCTTCATATTCACCTCAATCTTCATCATATTTATCACAACTATCACAACATTCGAACTATTGGAGCTCAACTTCCCGATCCATACGGAACAGCGGCTTACTGCTCTGTATGAATTTGAAAGTTGATATTCAACTTTTCCTCGAATATTACAGGAAATTGTGGTTCAAAAACAGTTACCTAGATCTGCCTTCCTTTTTGTCATCGCTTTGTATAAGTGAACCGAGGCACTCAATAATGCAGCACACTAATACAAGCATGCTATCTAGCGCCATAGTTTTTAAGTTGGAGACATTATATAATATGTATTATTTTTAGGATACTGCAGCACACTAATACAAGCATGCTATCTAGCGCCATAGTTTTTAAGTTGGAGACATTATATAATATGTATTATTTTTAGGATACTGCAGCACACTAATACAAGCATGCTATCTAGTGTCATAGTTTTTAAGTTGGAGAGATCATACAATATGTATTATGTTTAGGATACTTAGATCAAGATTTACTAATTTGCAGTGCCATTTTGAAGTCTACTCTAGACCTCAACGATACAACTGAAAAAAAAGCGAACTAAAAAATAGAAACTAGATAAAATAGAAAAAAAATAAACCATTCAATCAAGTATGATCTATGACTTCAATTTAGACCCCGTTTACTTGCAGCATCTCCGGCTAAATAAATGCCTGGTGTCCATTGTGTTCTTTTGTTGAATTCTGCTGTTTACAATATATATAGTTATGGTATATGGGTTTATTTACTCATACACTTTCTCAGAAATGTCACAGCTACACCTAATAATTAGATTTTCCGCTCATAAAGATATCGGATCAGTGACAGCTTACTGATTAGAGTTATAATTTACGAGTTGGTTTTACGAGCACTAAGAAAACTTCACGCTTCAGTAAATCATAATTTTATGACACCGTAGAAAATCACTATAAGATAAGAAGCCTCCTCTCCTTAAGACCTCCATAGTATATAAGTCTAAAATTTTCCAACAGGAATAATTCCTAGTCTCGCCATCCAGTTGGTACAAGTTACCATCACTGTATTTAATATTACATTAAAGTGTAGTACAAAGTCTTGAATTCTCATTTAACACTCAGTCATCGTAGACGTCACCGATCCCAGCCCGCTTGCCTCATCAAACGACTGCACATCAAAACTGGCACAGTCGGTAGGATCACCGAACAATTCCTCAGAAAACGTTCTTGGAGATAAAAACCCAACGCATCGTCGTACTACGCAGAGCAGAACCGAGTGAGTAGTCTACACAGAAGAACAGCTTCTTGATGAGCAAGCACCACTTCAAGGCAAGACTCCCCCACAGCATCACAGGGTAGTATACAATAAAGGCACCTAGAAATTGGTAGGAGATTTCCTCCTTCCTCAATAACTAATGTTTAATCCACATCTTTCACGTAAAACTTGCGAGCAACAGCGATATATTTTACTGTGTGCAATTGAAATAATCAAGCATTTAATATTCCGACTTAAAACACTTTTGAATGGTTTTAATTATAAACCATATATTTGCGAAGTAGAACATAAGTATAATAAAGCATAATCTTAAAGCGAATGGCATTTTGCTATTTGATAATTGTGTTATTATCGGTCAACATACATAAAAATACATACAGCCGAACATAGAACCTCTTCCTTTTGAAATCGGTTAAAAAGGACAGTGACGTTGGCCAAATAGGTACAAAATGAGTTGTGCCTCACCCCTAGGGATATAAATGTAGTTAAAATGTGTAGTGCGGCTTATTTGTTCGGTAATTAATGTCGTCCTGGCTTTTAATTAAAGTGGACTTTTAGACATGTGATGTAGGTACAATGGCTTAGGGATCTTACAAACCAGTGCTTGCCAAAAACAAGCTAATAGCTACCTTTATAATAATAATAATAATATGATATTATTTTCTGAAACTTGATACACAGCGCTACCCAGACACAAACTAAACATAGCTTGTACTACGGATTCTGAAACACGTATTAACATATTTACATACATTTTTCTTCTGTAAATACATACATATTATACTTAGAAATGGTTTGGTTACAACCAAAGAACCAGACAAGTGCGAGTCTGATTCAATATGAAAAAAACTCTCCCACTCATCGATATGTCAATTTTCCAACCGCAAACTATAAGTTTGTAGTTGTAAAAAAATATTTTTATGTGGTATAACTACAAATTAACGACTTTCGGATTTTTTCCTTTACTGGTGCTGTCTGACCTTGCTACGTTACTAGCCAATGGGAAGCACCCTATAGGTTTTGATTTAAAGTATTGAATTAAAAGCTTGATTTTTTCACAGCTTCATGGCCGAAGACAAACATACAGATAGACGGACAACACAGTGATCCTATAAGGGTTCCTTTTTTCCTTTTGAGGAACAGAACCCTAAAAAAGGACACATTTTTAAGAATATGACTCACCGAATAATTATGTTACTCTGTGGCTTGGGCCCACATTTTTGCGTTACATGGCGCGCCATCTTGCCGGCACTGACACCTCATTAGTCTATTTTGAATATTTTTGCCTGACAATATTATACATGTTACGCAGTCGAATGTATTTTAGGGTAGACGTGTAGTGGCTTATTGTTGTATTTGTCAAGTACAAGGCATGTACAAGGTATTTGTACAAGGCATGTATTGTTGTATTTTACACCTCGACTGGAGTGATACCACGGCCTCACAAAAAACCGGCAGTGAAGCAATGCTTGCAGTGTTTTTCGCCGCGTGAGTGAGGTTACCGGAAGCCCTAACCTTTCCCTCTCCCCCTCTTTCCTCCTTCTCTGCCTCTTCCCTCCTCACCCCCTCTTCCACTCTTAAAGGCTGGCAATGCACTTGTGACTCGGAGTTGCAGGTGCCCATGGGCGGCAGTAGTCATTTACCATGAGGTGACCCGTCTGCTCGTTTGCCCCCTACAACGTGAAAATAAAATAAAAATTGTCTGTAAATGTTTTAGGCATCTTTTAACGTTCCGTAAAAGTATGATTAACGACATGGAATTACGTTACCCTTCGATATCGTATGTCAGATTCAAATGAAAATACTGCACAACATCTTGAAACATACCCTCATGGAAGGTATCCCGATGAAATTTTTAATAAAACTAGCTAGCTACCCGTCCCAGTTTTGTACGGGTAGAAGAGCATAACATTGATTCTTTCCGACATTTTCAACAATAATTGTCATATTTCAGCTATTTTACACAAAACCTTAATAAATTACACACCTATCCCATGAATCATTACGTCTATTGGTAAAATCCGTATGAAAAGCCGTTTTTTAGTTATTGAGTTTATCACAATCAGACAGACAAAAAGAGACGGACGTAGCGGGGGAAATTTGTTTTTCTAATATGTAGTGATTAACCTTGGAATAAGTGGACTCTTAAAGAGGGAATGTAATTACCATTCCATAATATAATCACACGTTTCAATATCGAGTTTTAAATGTGAAGTAAGAAGGAAAAATGCTACCTCATCCTAAGGCCATAAATGTAGCCATACCGCAAAATACATCTTCATATAATTGGTTTTTTAGTCAGAAAAAGTAGAAAAAAGATTTCCTTTTAACATCAAGTGTTATATCTTTTTTGTGAGAATTTATCAAATGTCTCAAAACCCGCTACAGTGAGGGAATAATCAAATATATCCTGTGGACTATAGCTTTTAAAAGAAAGGCATATTATCTTTCAAAGCATATTTGGTTGTGACTATTGTATAAAATCCTTTGCCTCAGGATAAATCTTCAAAAAAGTATTTACATATGTACACAGAAAATGGCGCCGATAATATTGTATGTGTAAGCATCAACATTTTGTTAGAAGGCATTTATGAAATACTTATATATTTGTTCTCACTTCGCACCTAAATGTCGAGATGAATTTTTGGAAACATGATCCGTATCCACCTTAAGATATGGGTTGACATTAAGTTATTTTTATCCGTCAGTCCTCTTCCTCCAGTGAACATTAGATTTGGGATATTTTTTTTTATGTATTTTATGATTGTCAAAAGTATTTATCAAGATTTGAAACCAAATTTCTACTATCTATTAAATATAGTCATGTCGTCTGTACTTTTATCAATATTAATACTAGGCTACTATAACCGCTTACGTAAAGACACTCATAGACAAAAAAAAATCACTGGTGAATTTAAAATTAATTTGAAATCCATGATTACTTTTAACGTAAGGAACAAAGAGAAGTACATAATGTATTCTGCGATATTCGACGTAAGTTGGTTGGCGCTGGTCATTTCCAAGCTGTTATTATTTACATATAGTAGTAGTTTATAGTTTAGAACAATACGTTACATTGTCCTCACTCAATGTAACCAGAGATTTGTAAAAAACATGTCGAAAAAGAGTGTCCTTGGAGTTTCTTGCCTGCTCTACTCCACTAGATCTACGAATTGGAATAGGCAACTAGCTTCACGACTGAATTAGTCTGGCTGACTACTACTCCTGACAATTCAAAAATACCCATAGTGGTTTAATTGAAATAAATGATTTTGATTTTAAGACACAAGAAGCAAGTCGCCTAATAAAGCATTAGAATAAACTATAAAAAAGAAGTAAGGTATCTGCCCTGTATGATCCAACCATACCTACACGTCATAAGTCAGCATTAGTGTCTATACCCGAATAATAAAATATCGAGTAGGTATTCACCGATACCTGTTCCACTCCTTCACGGAGACTACACACATGTGTCATCATTGAAGGGAAGTTCATTTCCCGCGGGAAATTTGCGGATAACTCCAAGGTAACGGTATTATAAGAGGTTTGCCTAATTTACCGCGACGCCTTCTTTGTCGCGGTCTATGTATTACGTGACAATTTTGTGTTTGCACGGTATGAGCTAAGTGAAATATCTGTATTATGTTTTGCTTCTTGAAGCACAATGTTTCAGTAGGTACCATATCCCAGGCCGTTTGAAGCAGATACACAATCTATATATTTCATCTGGACTATCCAATATCTATAAATTAATACCTATACATATATACAGAAATTGAAAGGAAAAATATTAGAGCATAATATTTCAAATTTAGAATCAAATTTAGAGTGGATATAGGTTCTTAAACAAAGTGAATTGGTCCCATAGACGTAGAACCGAATAAACACTGTTTACACCTTAAAAGTTTGGATTGGTATATACATGTATATGATCATTATCCTCAATAGAGCCCATAACCTCTTACTGTCTAACTGTGGGCGTTGATAGGTAATGTTGGAGCAATGAAACGAAAAATTATATTAAAAACTTTTTTCCCAATAAAAATGAAAACAATTTATGAAAATAATGAAAGTGCGCTATTTAAACACTGTAAAATACTAAACGTATTCGATAAGGTCTGCGTGTGTGTGATCATGATCAGCGAGGAATGTCACAACATTATAACTAGTCACTGCGTTGCCTGTCATATTTGCCTACTTACAGGTTGCCTAAACATACAAATGTCTATGGTGCACGGACGTGGGAATACTTGCTGCCCAAATTATTGAATGGCTTACCCTCAGAACTCTGCAGTGCGATTAATACAAAAAAATGAAAATCTTTACTCGGAAAACATATATTAGAGAATTACTAATACAATGTCTCACCATACATGTACTGAGATGATGTGTCCGATATACCACTGATAAACTCTGGATGGTTTTTGTGGTATATTTATTAATCACCCATTTTTGTTAATTACTTATGTTAATAATAAAAAAAAAAGTTCACTTGATTAAATTATAATGTCCAATGAATTTACAAAGTAGATTATTACAAATAGACACACGAATATAATAATAATAATAATTCTTATTAATTCTATATCTCTTTAAAAGCATAGATACCTATTAAATCTTTGTAAGCACAAAACTATCAGAACTGCAGTCCAATACACATATCTTTGAAATAGTTTTTAGCTGTTGTGCAGAAGTTTCCGTGGAATACTTTTCATTGTTTTATTTTAGAAATGATTTTACACCAGATAATTTAAAAACCCTAAAACTAAAAAAGCAAGTATCACATAAAAAGTATAATTTATACTTAGCGTAATATATTTATAAAAAATATAGAATGGAGTAGAATTGAAAATAAAATGTATTGTATACCAATTAAAATTTGCTAACAAGGAATACACAAAGTAGATACTACGAAGGGCGGTATTATCGCAAGCAATTACTTACAGGCAACCTTTGGATGGACAAAGGAGACAAACGTACAGAATTTTAGGGAAAAAGTAACTTATATCATTAAATATCTGTATCAGATTCAACTAGCTGATTGTTACTTAGTTTAGATTCACGCAGTTTACCTACGTTCAATATTTGCCGGGAGTCATTGATGTTTAGTGATTATAGTTCAAAGCTAGGCTAGTTCGATAGCTCTTCTCTTCACCACTGTTAATAATGTATTGAGTATGCTAATGCACGGAGAGTGATTGCTATTAATTAAGAACCATTTACTACAGATTTAAGCGAAACGCTGGAATTCTTATGCAAGAAGAGATTTTATTTCACCTTTTTAAAGATTTATTTCTGTAGTAGATATACATACGAATATGCTCTAAACGACATAAGAATATGTACACTATAATATTATTTAAGTTATATTTTTTTGTTTGATTTCATATCGAGAATACAGGGTTTCAGTGCTATAGTCTATAGTCCCAAATAATTTATTACTAAATATTCATGTATTGATTGTCATCAATCTACAGTTTTCGTGACGCGCTATGGCTGTCATTAAACCAATTACACTGTACCACAGATAATATAATACTTTACTAGTAACTGTACGTCGTTTTAAAGATCTTACTACCCCGCGTTACATAAACAATGTACCCACGAGAGGGTTTGAGTATATACAAACACAATAAAATAATAATTATTATTAATATTCAATGTGTGGTTTGTGAGACACCATCAAAAATATGACACTATCGTCCACTCATGGAAAGTGACTGCATAAGTTAACGAAAGTTTTCTTTAAGTTAGTGTAAAATGAGTTCACCCTTGAAATAATATAAGGTATCCACGGCATCAAAGTTATTTCACTTTTGTATTACGAGTTTGTCCACTAATGTGTTACAAGTATCAACAAGTATTAATCTGTGATTAAATCAAACACTATTATAGCTCACGCTTAAACACATCGTGAATCTAGCCATTATTGATAGATTGGTTGTGTTGTCTGACGTAATAACACACAGTATAATTATGTATGTACATATATTCTATAGGGTAACAGTGACAATAACATCATGTCTGTCATTAGCGTTATGTACTAAAGTTTTTTTTACACCTAATGTGAAAACCAGTTTACAGAACGCTACGTCTAAAAAACTCGTGTGTCAAGTTTAAAAAATCTTTGGTAAGTAACGTGGTTCAAATCATTTAAATATTATATTGATGATTTGAATATGTACCTAATATAAATGTTTAACTCTAACTTATATCTGATGATGATTGATCGATCTATTTAATATCTTAAAGCCTTTGTTGTAGGTATTTGTAATTATTGTAAGGTAGTAATATTGTAAGTACAATCCTAATCCCAACTAATAATGTAAATGCTAAAGCGATTTTTTTTTTTACACTTTGTGGCAATCCTGATATAATGCACACGTTGTCAGGGGTACAGAAAAGTTTCCTCCAGAATAAAGTACTGTTCCCGAGTAGTACCTGAATTGATTGACAAAATCTACATTAACGCAAGGTAAGCCGCGGGCGTTAGCTAGTGTTTATTGGTTTGCGAAATAAATCATATTATTTTCGTTCTCTCCATTTATAGAACTCAAACATTTGCAAACACCGAGCGCAATACTCCGCGTCCTACCGACATCAGGCACAGAGAACAACCAAGCTACTGGTAAATAGAGTTTGAAAGACAAGAGACCTTAATATTACCTTCTGCGTAAGCTTCTTAATATGTAAGCAATCAACCAATACGACTTTTGGCAAAATAATCACTTAAACCACATCCCTCACTTCGATATATTATAAGACTGAAAAGCAATGAAGAACTGATATTGACAACGAACCAATTATGTTCTAATGTCATCTCATAAATGATCAATTACCGGTGGGGTAAACCGCCTTATTATCGTCTGACCAAACAAACGGAACTGTCGTTAACTTTTCACATAAATTTTTGTCGCCCCATTAAACCTCTAAATGTAATTTCGAAGGGATGAAGGAGGCTTTCGCTTATTCAAAACGTTGCCTTTGTTGGTATTTGTATCATACGTAATAGGGTATGAATGTTATATTTAGGTTTGAATAAGAATGAAATTCGTATTATATGCATAACACAAGGAATCTAAACTAGTTTCTCACTATCTCTAGCTCGTTGCTACAGGTAGGTAAGACCGCCTAGCAGTAGAAGTTTTAAATAATAATATAATAATGACTGATTATATAACATATAACATGATATTATAGCATGAAAAATTCCAGTGGCCCTGCCGGAGACGGGAGGTCCACATATGGGCATATGTGGTATACGACTTCTTTTGTTTAAAAAATTTACGCTTACTCTTTATAAATCTAAACTAATATTATAAAGAGGAAACATTTCTGTGTATGTTTGTAATGTTATCACACAAAAACTACTGGACCGATGTAGATAGCTGGAAACCTAGATTAACGCATAGGCTACTTTTTATCCCGACATTCCCACAGGTTAGGGACTTACACGGGTGAAACCGTGAGGCGCTGCTAGTAATCTATAAAATATACAATGTACCAATTGTGAAGAGTAGCCACACGAATACTAAGTGAGTGTGCGTGCGACGCGGGATTAGTTGTTACTCCCTAGTTTAACTCGTCTTCGTTAGATGATGGCGACTTCCACAAAAAAAAAATATGGCCGGAATTAATTGGCAACCAGCGACTTGGCAGTTGAAGACACTACCGCCGCGTCAAATATGCTAAAAGGATATGCCCACCTATGGCCTTTGTTTACCCAGCAATGTGGTAAATACCAAAAAAATATTCTTTTTGTAACTAAATTATTGCTAATACTAAGAAGGTCGTAAAACGACGAAGTATTAAGTCAATAAAAATAAAACCATAATTTATAATATAATATATGAGGTTATGAAAATCTAGTCTTGTCTTGGTGTCCTTTTGTTATCGTTATTTTAAACAAAATTAACAATTAAAAAATAACGACTTTTTATGGACTACCAGAATTTACGGGTTTCCTTCACCAAATAACTGTTTTTTTATTAGAAGCCGAATCAAGAGCAGGCGTGTAGCTCGAAAAATGTAGTTTCTACCGTATGCAAATAGTTTATTGTTAATAACAATAAAAGTGGTATAAAGGCCATACGACAATACTGTTGTAACTGCTTAGCTGGTCGCAGGACAGTAGGTAGAGGATTCGATCCCGGGATCCCAGATCCCGGTCATATTTTATTCCCGAAAATGTCGGGATCAAATTTAACAATTCAAATTCGGGATTGAAACATTTTTTAAATAAGTCAATAAAAGTGTGCGTGAAACGAAATACACTTGCCTTGATTTGACATTTTGACAGCCATCTTGTTTACACACCTGATTTCATCTGTTTTTGCTAACGATCGGTACCGGCTTATGTGTAAAAGTGTGTAAAAATTCCCGCTTCACGTCGTGTAAGTATTGATATTTTTTTTGTTAATTGGTGATAATCAATGTAATTATTAAAAAGCAACAATGCATTAATGTGTCTGAGTAAATATAGATGAAAAGCAACAAGTGTTATTTTCTAGTCTAAAGAAGTTGATTTTTGAAGTTTATTGTTAGTTTCATAAATTGTTTATGGAAGTGTCTAGTTTGTTTATTTTCTAAGAAGAAAGTATAATTTTGTTTAACTGCCTTTTTGAAGATTTAAAACTTTAATATTCTATGTCCTCACAAAACTAGAAGATAAATAAAAAAAAATATTTTGATATGTTTTACTGTCTTTTTGTTACCACTTTCCATTACCAATACAATCCCGGAATCCCGAGATTAACTTTAGATAATCCCGAAATCCCGGATTAGAAAAATCGACCGGGATCGAATCCTCTAACAGTAGGGTATTAGTATTATACATTCCCTAATCTAATATAAATTCCCCAGCCCAGTTTCTAGAAGACGTGTTAATTATATATTTAAATGAGGACGAATAAAGAATCGACAACTAAAAATGTTTTTTTGTTTTCGATCCTTTATTTTTCTTTTCTCTTTTTTTAAGGTTTTTTTTTATAACACACTCATAAAACATAAAAAATAATATAACTTACAAAAAGTCAGAAGAAATACTTGGGTTTGAACTTAGGACCTCTCATTTTATAGTCAAGGGTCATACCGCTTTGGTTATCAAAGCAAATAGAGAGTTTTTAATATTTGAATTATGTCTTAGTCCTATAAAAAAAATATTATCGGTTCCTAAATCTAAGATTTCAACCCTAATGCGTACAATTTATTTCATTAAAAGCTCTTTACCAAATGGGCGTATCCGTTTAGAAATTAACTTGCACCAGCATATTTTATAATAATTATACCCACAACCAACGTTTTTCAGTAACTTGACTGATATTATTTACCGTTATAAGTTTTTCCCTGATTTTAAGTTCAGCTATTACTGTTCAGCAAATAAAGGAAAAAATAATCGGCCACAACAATCTAGACAATAACATTTAAACTTCATCGATAATGGTGTGGTCTTTTCTTTTGTAGCTTTGATCCTTGAACAGAAGTATTCAGACGTAAAAGAACGGGTGTGTAGGTACTCAAAAATTTTAATTATCACTTAAAGGTATCCTTCGTTATGGCATTCGTCTACAGGTGTGGTGTAAGTTACTAGCATTAGCGATGTAATTTAATAAAGGGACAGTACCATGAGTATATCGTCATTATTAAATCCAGACTATCTATAAAATAAGTTAAGACTCCGAAGAAATGATAAACTAGGTCGAATTGAAACGAGTGTCTAATACATCACAGTCATTTTCTAATACCCTTGGATAGTTCAGCACATTTTTGATAAAATTTTCGTAGACTACAAATTTTACAAAAAAATGCAATTGTAAAAGTCGAAAATAATACTATGTTTGGAGATTGAAGTTCAAATAAACAACGCAACAACTACTGCAACTTCTAACATAAAAATTGTACTCTAATACTATCAAGATCTTCATTAACTACAAGAGTTGCACCTCAACGCTATCGGGTCGCCTTGTACCATACAACATCGGTAGAAGTTCGCGGGCCAGTGCTCAAAGGGTGGCTGTGTTCGTTAGTCGCGTGTCACGCTTCGTCTTTGAAAAATAACTTCCGACAACGAGAGTTCCTTTTACTAGTATGAAATAGGTAGGTAAGTCTCATGTTCATGATGATATACCTACTATATTTGCTTGGCTGCGAGAAAATACATAATGCAAGAATATACCTCTTTTGCATTTGCTTCTTCGGCAACCGGAATTGCCGACAAAAGCTAGCTACCCTATAGCTATTGAGTACATTCTCCAATCGAGGATAGCATATAAGCAATAAGCTTTTCCCTTCTTGTCTATCTTAGTTCCTCGAATTCGAACAAAAGGGAAAAGGTAGGTAAGAAGACTTCCCTTCTAACCTACCATTTCCCTTTCAATATACTTCCAATTTTCCTGTCTTTCATTGCTCAAAGTGTCCGTCCGGGTGACGGTTAAATGCTTGCCCCCTATTACGTGAGTGGGATTATATTATAGTTGGCAAAAAGTGGGGTGTTTAATGTGCCTCTGCGGTCTTCTTCTTGAATACATGCGTTAGTGTACGACGTAAGGGGTGTGTGTATCAATATGTCACCATTTATAATTAAATATTTATAAGGAAATTAACGTGATCGCGCAATAGGTATTACATACCCTTGCATTGACTCACGTTTCGATCAGGTTCTACTTAAAAAAAAGAAAGCCAAGGTTTTAACCCATACTTATTCTAACTCTTAAACTTTTGCATTACATGATATATAATTAATTATGTTAACAGGAATTAATGCAATCTACAAGATCGCGTTAATTCATACACGTACATTATATGTATCTTTGATTTGCCCGACTTTTCGAGCCTGGTCGAAAAGCGGGCAAATCACCTGGCCATGGTCCACCGGTTAACATAATTATTTTACCAATATTAATTATGATCGTAATGTTAGTTTGACTGAGGCGTTTAGTGTTAGTTTCATTACACTCTTATCACAGTTACACACAAATATCGAAACTTTGTGATTGAAAGTTTTAGTTTCATTGTTTTCTCACAATCTTTGAAAATATTGTTGTTGAAGTATGATTTTTATTAGTGGTATCTTATATCATAGACGATCCTGATTTTGATTCCGTAGTCATACTATAGAACTTCCTGAATATAATTATACGAGGTGTTAAGTAAATATTAATCTGTATTATTGAGTAAAACAAAATGAATTAAGGTAAACTTCTATTTGATCCTAGACATATACTTACTCAGCTAAAACAATAGTGTTCTATCGAAGCGAACTTTAAGATTGAAGATAAACGAACAGCCAGAGACCAAACGGTAAGAAAAAGAAAATATACAATAGAAGAAAGTACATCATAGGACGACAATTCCGTTATAATCCAATTAAGTAAGGACTTCTTTTCTGTCTTTATTTTTTTGACAATAAAAAAGTAAAACATTCGGTTCGATATCAAAGAGTGGGACAAGCCAGCTAATAGAGCCGCCAGGTAGGATCGATTATGTTAAACGAATTATTTCGGGGGCTAACCCCCGGAATAATTCAATGAAATTAATATTGTTTTATATTTTTCTATATAAAAATTTGCATTGTATTGTTGCTAACTGTTCTAATCACAATAAAAAAACTCCAGCTAAACAATACATCGTGCACAGTGTAGTACTTCTACTAATGATATACCTACACACCTACTTAAACAAACAACTTAGCATGAAATTACATTTTGTATACGCCGAAAGGGGTTTCGGCGTATACAAAATGTAATTTCAATAGGTTTATTCCATACTGAGTTAGAGGGGGTCTCTAATAATATAAATATAGCACACGTGTTTTGGGCTCAACAACATGCCCGCGTACATTAAGTACTATCAAAAATTATTTTGGTCATTGGGCGCCGGTCAACCGGTTACTATATGGTTCCCTGTATGTTTTAGTAATTAAATCCCTTGTATATTTTAACAAGCAGAGAAACCTTGGTTCAAAGCGATCACAAGAACTTGAGTTTGATACGAGTGAACTTTGTCCGATTTACAGTTCTTCTCTAATGTTCTCAAACTATCTCTAGCTTGGTCTACCACCAGTTCAGTATCAAGTCTGTCCGTCTCAACCATGGAGCTCTTGCAACCAGGTGATCAGAAGATAAACCTTCTACGCTAATAATACTATTTGAGGACTATTTTCTAGGGATTGGAATTTCTTCCATGTCAAATCACTCCAATTAGAGCAGGGTTTAATCGGTTACAGTTTTCAACGCCGGGTGTATATTTTAATGCCCTTCTTGTCTGTCTTTGACATTCATGATTAACCTACTTATAGTTTTACCGAGTGTTAAATTTATTACCAACGAAGCAGCCATTTCATTTGGAGAAAATTATTTTCTATTACTATTTTTTATGTCACTCTGTAGATAGCTTGAGCGTAATTCTCTTCGTTTTTTTCTTATAATTATTTGGAGAATAGATCTTTAACAGCGAGGTATTGAAATAATGGTATTTTCGAAGTTTTTAGAATTTAAAAGAGGCTCACTTGTTTAGGGTTCACCATCAAAGGATCTTTAACTAACAAGAGTTACTTAGAAGGTAAGATTACCCATGTACTTATCTGAATTTCTTAAGTCAACGTTTAAATTAATTCAAAAATGAAAACAAACTAAAATGAAATTATTTAGTAAAAATATATTTTAACTATGCTAAATTACAACTTCAAATAAACCAGCCGCCCGACTCCAACTCGAGTGACCCTCGAAATATATTTAACTGGTCCGTTTTGAAAGACTACAAATTATGTAAATTAAAGAAACTTTTAGGTAGACTATTATGAAAATTAGATGTTCTGGAGCCGCCACAATTTCACCGTATCTGTTTACACAGCGCAGTGAACCGAAAATATGATACAAGTACTAACAAATATTTTACATAGTATGTATATACATCGATATCGCCTAGTACTTGGGTTGTGGAGGTCTAATGGCAGTCGCTCCACGTAAAATATCGAAGTTCGGCCGTATCGTAGTTAGACTGAAAGTCAACCCCAACTTAGTTGGAAAAAGGTTCGGATGATGATGCTGATGGGATGTTATTTAATTTGCTTCCATTTTATCAATATCACGATTTTTAACATATCTGAAGAGTTTGTCTGATCGTTTTAGTCCATAGTTGTATGTAATCGTCCGATCTAAAACATTATTTTGTTGCATTAGATAACGTTCATAATGAGGATGGCAAAAGCGGAGCTGAGACTACAAACGCAGGTGAAGCTGCAGGGATCGGTTGCAAACCTAATAAAACTAGTGAATGATCCGACCGCTTTCGGCCATGGCGACTGCTTCGACTCCTACTCGGCTTGACGACGCTGATGTGCCCGAAGATGATTTATATAGCCAATCTTCGCCAAGCCACAGTATGGACACGTAAGTTCACCTCCTACATAGTTATAATTAATGACAACTTATGGACGGGCCTTTAATTCATCGCGCTTAGCATCGTGGTCAGCTTTACGCTGCTCCTCAAACTCACGGATTTGACGTCTCACAATACTGCGCCATTCCAGACGCTGGGCCGCCATAGCCTCCCACTGAGAAGGCTCGATGTTGCACCTTTTTATGTGACGCCTCCGAACATCTTTGATCATCCTGAGGAGTTGTCCACCTTGTTTTCGTTTACCCTCACCCCCTTCAAAAAGATGGTATAGGTGTCTAGATAAATACCTATTTGATATAAAAAAGGCCAAGGTTTGATTAAACAGACAATAGACTGGCGGAAAATCTAGTAATTAACTAGTCACGGTAGTGGTAATAATGTTATAGATCCTTTAAGTGTTAATACATATACATCACACATATATTAAGCAACCACATTTTGTGAATTAGAATTAAGTCCCACTCTAGTAATAGTAGGCAAGCCCATTGCCGTCAAACGGGCACTTAAACAATTAGAGGTGGGAAAATGAGGAGTATATTCAAAGCAAAAGGTAGGTAAGACGGAACATGATATTATTGTTACTAGTTAACTTTTAATCCTCGCAAGTATGGCCACGCGTCTGCTTTGCATTTCCAATTAAATTGGCTTCCTATCACGTTGCAATATATCTTATCTTTTCTCTTGTCCAAACTCTCCATCTCCATCTTCTTACTTATCTCCCTACTTCCGGTTCCTGTGCTCAAATTATGACAGACCTCTTTAATCAACAAATGATCTACTTTTCTTACAATACAATCACAATTCAGACAATACAATCAGTTCTTCTCTGGAATGCGCTCCCTGTCGAAATCAGAATGTCCACAAGCCGTTTTATATTTAAGAAGAAAGTCCGTGATCTACTCCAAAACCAGTTGGCAGAATACGCTAAGCGCTAGTACACGACTCCGTACTGCGGTATTCACAGTTTATGTATACGTATATATATATATATATATATATATATATATATATATATGTATGCGAGTGTATTTATTTATATTATGTATTAATACGTATATTATCTTTCTATGTTTGTAAGTACCTAATAGTGTGTATCCCGTGTATTATGTATGTATGTATATCAATCAAGCTTGTCTTGATTAATTTAACTACTATAATTAATTCAAATTAGACTATCACTTCACTTTCAAGCATTCTAATTTTGAAAATAATTGAATTTAGGTACAGTCTTACTAAATTATTTAAACCCTCAGCAATAGCAGTTATACTGCAGGACGGGTTTTATGATCATGTCGTATTTTTAATTTCTGTCATGACTTAACAAGCTTCAAAACAATTATATTTATGGTTTTACTTAGGTATTGTTCTTGATAAGTTTAATATAGTAAACATTAGTCAATTAGTCTGTGACAGCCGAAGTGTTTGCTGGACAGAGCAGAGTCCAATAAACTTGGACTATGCTCTGTGCCGAACTAATACTCAATGCTGCACCTAGATCTTGCTAAGCTGAAACAATGCAAGTGTCTTTGTATGATCTAGTTTAATACCGTTCCTAACTTTCCGGCCGGAAGCTTGAGTTTACATACCCTTAACTGATAAAGTATTTTTATTTTGTTTAGTATTAAAATTAATTAAAAAGTGCTAAAATCAAACTTTAAGATATAGTGGTTGCAAATGTAATGTCACAGATTAATCTTCATAAAAATATTCCAAACTTGATACAAAGTTAATCATGTACCAAAATATTGTAACTGGTGATAGCCATATACATTAATCTTCACACTGGTCGGTTCACTTATACGAGTTTCCTTTAACACTGTTTGATACAAAATACGAAACAGAGCCAAAAGATATGTAACATATATTATATTCTTGTGGGGTCTCTAGAAAAAAATATTGCCTTTCAAAACAATCTGTCACAGAAACATAATGCTTCGCCAAAGTTTTCTCAGCAATTTCTCGTAGCTGTCATGTCTGTCTGCCCGCCCCGGATAAATCAAACGCCAGAAGCCGAAGATTTACGAGGTCGTCCAAACGCTTACCGACGAATCTGCTGTCTTAGCATAGCTTAGACTGTAATAAACTCAATGGCCAATGTTTCAGCACAGTTGTGAGATAATTTCAAATACAAACAGTCAAGTCCTGTTCAAATAGGTAGGTGCGATCTCGGGTTCCTTTGTCTGAATACGAGACACTTTGAAAGTGAATTGTGGGGTACCTTGTTTTTACCAATAACGAGCATCTATTATATGTATACCGATACTCTCAATTATTACACTTAGTTTGTATTTACAATCTGATGAAATTGTGTGGTGGAATGAGGTCTAGAATAGTCGATTGTTTTACTAACCTGCACCAATACTTTCAATGCCCTAGCCTCCCCTCCGTTTCTAAAATAAATTCAATAAATCGTTTATATTTTTATGGGTCCAAACCCACAAAATCTAGAGCAGTTGCAGTCGGTGCTTAAACTACAATGTCATTGGCATACCGTACTTTGTACTTAGTCATAACTGAGCCTGGAAGTTTAAATATTGTGAGCTCAAAATTTTTACAGTGTGTTTCAAAAATGTTTGAAATTAAATAATACATAAATTCTAACACCGACTAACAACCACCAATTACAACACGTTAAACAAAGACATTCAGTTGAACAAACTTCCTAGCGAATAACTGCTAGCCTCAGCTTTAACAATCAACTGTCATGAAATATCTAGGACAAGGATTACAAGTTCACGTCAAATAATATAATAGAACTAACCAAATAATAATGTACTTTAATTATAGAGCGGTAGGAATCAATTTTGCCTCAAACTTTACTCCGTAAACAATAATTAGAACGTTCTCGCTAATTATCTTCACGGAAACCCGTAATTTCTAGGTCGTCTTATTGTTTAAAATTTTTAGGCGTGACCAAATGTCCATTGTTAATTTTATTAAGGGCTATTTTGTTTTGTAACAGCGATTTATAGGAGTGAGATAGGGTATTTATACTCATATATATACTACGAAAGAAAGGTTGTTGCAAATTATTTTTTAAAAATCAAATATACATAATATATCATCAAATATCATGGGACGTGGGTTCATAAAAACTACCTTTCAAAACAACGACAAAGAATTTTGAACATTTTTACTCGGAAACAAAAAAAATAATAAATAAAGTTGCAGGTATGTAACAAAATAATTTCAGTATCACGTCATCATTGAAGGTGTAAAGTTTCCAGGAAACGGGTTTCCAAACACTGGCCGTTGGACGTTACGAATCGATTGCATTGGGAGCTGGGAATATTTGCACAAATCACATTACTTGTTGTAAATACAACATGTTGTTTGCTGCGATATTATTGCTTGCCGAGGTTATTGATACATTCTCGTTATTGAGTCTTTTCAGTAACACGGTTTTACATTATATTATACTACAATAGTAGTTGTTTAGGTGTTGATTACAGATTTCTCTTATGTGACCAGGGTATGTAACTTTACGTTGTAAGCCGCCTTACAAAGGTTGATGTTTTGAATTTGTAAATGAATACGTGAGAAAAAATTTCATCTACTAAGCAAACATTGCACAATTGAATTAACAAATGAAATATATGTGAAAATGTTAAATCAACATGTAGTACAAATTTAAATATGATGCGAATCCGGCTACAAAAAGCTACAAGTGTATATATCTTGACCTTTCATTTTACAGAACGTCTATATAATGGCAGTTGAAGTTATACTGACTTGTCCATAATAAAATTAATGAATTATGGTCGAAATTCGACCACCATGCAATCTTTAGTATACATATAAATCAGCGTGAAGACTTTCATTTGTCGATGCAGGATTGGTAGTTACTAAGTAGATTTGCTTAGGTTAGCTGAATATTCCCGGATTCCTTCTATTTCAGGCGCAATACCAACACACCGCCCCACCGAAAACATGGGGTTTCCACACGCACAAAAAAAAGAGGTTAGCTGGATATCGCTGGGGTATATTTTCCGTTTGAGAATCTCGGAATCAAGTTAGTCTACCTGTCCTACCTACATCATAGCAAAATTATAAAATGATTCTAGATGTAAGTATATAATAAATATCCCAAAAATAATGTAATTTGTTAGTTATAAAAAAGATTCCAGTTTCAATACAGGTGCAACCCCACCCAACAAATTTGAGAATAAAACAAGTTTTGGTCATGGTGCGAATATGAACGAACGTTAATTCTTACACAAAAACACTCATTAAAACTAAATTTTCATTTCTAAAGCTTTATATTTCTAGCATAGAGCAAAGTAAATCGCATTTGACATTGTTTGCAGCAAAAACTAATTTGTTTGAGACGTAGGTACGTACACTAGCTCGGGTATGGTTTGTGTGCGCCCGACGCGTTCGTGGCTCGAATTATGACGATTCTCGGACGGACGGCATTAACTCAGAGCATAGTTGAAAATTTGAAATATACGGATATTGTTTGTGCTATGAACATGGAACGGTTGACGTGGTTGAACTTTGTTTTGATAAGGTGCTACCTCTCGGACGTTGATTGAGCTCCGGATTGTTGTTTAGATAGATATATTTACTCTTTACTGTACACAAAGTGATAGGTTACAATATTTTACTTAAATCTACTTACCAGCTAATGTTATGTGTACATAACATTTTCTATCCATCGCCGGTCGCGATGGATAGAGAAAACATAGGTGAAAAGAGAGACTACAGTGTACAATATACGACGCCTATGTAAAAAGAAAATAACAATATAATAAGCGCTATTTAGAAATACTTAGCATAAATTTTACAAAGAAATATTAAGATGGTAAGTAAATAGAGACATAGGTACACAAATACACATAAGTACATACATACATACACACATACACACATATATATACAATACATAATTAATACCTATGGACATACATAATAGTACCTAGTATGTCACCATATAGTGTTCTTTCACTAGTTTTTTCAAATTTGTCAACTTTTCTGCACGTCTGATGTCCAGTGGCAATTCATTCCATAGACGAACAGCCTTAACTGTGAGAGATTTGTCCATAAATTTCGAGGACATACCTCGAATTCATCGGCATTTTTAACCTATGATTCTCAAATGACCTCGGAATCCTTAAATGCGTGTTATGCAAAAACTTAAAACGTTGTTTGAGGTAGGGAGCGTTAGGATTGAACAGAATATTGTACAGAAGTTAAGGAATATGAGTATTCCGGCGAAGGTGTATAGATAACCACTTGACTTTAATCCGATATTCAGAGACGTGGTCATATTTGCGTAGTCCGAAAACGAACCTAATGCAGAAATTCTGAAGTAGCTCAATCTTATCAAGTAGGTCCTCGGTGAGATCTGGATAACTGCCATCTGCATAATCAAAGATAGATAGGAAGAAAGAGTGATTCTGCCAGCGCAATTTTAGTGGCAACCGGAAGAAAGTTACGCAGTCTTCTAAGGGACCATGCAGATGCAAAAAGTTTCCTATTGGATTCTTGCAATTGTGGGCACTAGGATAAGTCTTTGTCAATGTATATTCTAAGGTTTTTTACAGTATCTTGGATGGAAATGAGGGCACCATCACAGCAAATTTGAGGTTGACTTGACCAATCTATTTTCGATCTTATCCTGGAACTACCAATAAGGATAACTTGTTTTTTGTGCAGGATTCATCTTGAGGCCATACTTCTTGCTCCAAACGCAGATCTGTTCTAAGTTTATGTTTACAGTACCTATAGCATTTGATAATTCTTCTGGAGAGGCTTGTATATAAATATGCAAATTCTCTGCATAAAGGTGCTAAAAAGAAGAAAGTTTATCGGAGATTGAGTTAATAAAAACTGCGAAGAGCAAAGGAGATAGAACACCACCCTGTGCTATAAAGCGTTTGAGTTCAACCTAGAGCTAAATTTAAAGAAGCTGTCTTGATAAATGCGAGTCTTTATATATTGAAATAAGTAGTAAGCTTTTGTTATGTTAATGACTATTCCAAATAATAGAAGGTTATTCCATATGCATGCAGGTTTAAAGAAAACTAAAAATATACGATTATTTTATGTCTTCTTATTATAATATGTAAACAGGAAATAATCTTACATTATATTTGAGAAATGATAAATGCTAGTTGCTACTGGCACCCAAAAGTGAAACATTTCAGTATTTTAGACTTTTGGTTAGCTTTAATTTCAAGTTTCATAGATTTGTAGGAAATTTTATTTATAATATTTTAAACGAGAATTGAAACCTTATATTTCTTAAATATCATTTATTTTGTACTTTCTCCGTAAAAATATATTCATTGTTTTATGAACCTAACACAAAACAACAAAACCCTTAATTAAATATTTTACCTGCAATAAATGACCAACACAAAGTGCAGAAATATTTCTGACCGTGCAATAAATCAGTCATATTTGTCCAGTGCTTAGTGTGGGCCCGCGGCGAGCTTTGTCCCGTGTTCACCCTCCGTTACCAGCCATCCAGGTGTGTCCCAGCGAGGCAGCATTGTTCCACATAATGTCTTGTTTTGTTTCTCCTCATGTATATTCATAGGCGGATTTATCCTCCGCCGTCGCCTCCGGCTCGGGTACCTGCCGCCCGTTGTCGAACGAATTAACGACGGACTATATTTCATGGATGGTCGAAAATATTCCGGATTATGGACGGGTATTGTTAGTTGTTTGGCAGATATAAAAGGGGTATAGTTATATCTCAAATACAATTCTGTAGCATTTCATAACCAAACAGAGCCTTTTATTACATTATATTATACAATAAAGCAATTTTCAACCGACGCGCAACGATAAAAGGTTCTCAATGAAGTAGAAAAAATGTTTGTTTTTTCAGATCTATTCCTAAAATAAACACTTGAGTGCATGGTATTTGGTTGGAAGCCTGACTAGTTTCATACCCTACAAGGCAAGGAGTGATGCGATCTTACCCATGATCCGAATCATCATTTCATTAATTTGTCTACTTCTTCTTTATGAGTAGGATGTTGAAAGTAATTTTATTGTAATATAAAAGTCATGATATTACAATATCTGCTACGTTATATTATTAAGAGAAACTGCAATAGTTAAACCATAGTATGAAAACTATAACATAACATGAAAATTGAATATTTCTATTTCAAAAAGACAAAATACAGAACCTGTGAAAGTAAAAACGTGCGATGGATAAATATTTCGTAATTTTAAGTGACTTTTAAAAAACGATTAATTTTAAATGCTAAACGTAAAATATAAAAACTATACAATGTACAATGAAAAAAAAAAGGTATGAAAAAATGCCAAAATTAGGGAAATCAGCCATAGCTTGTCCGTGATTATAAATCTAAGATTTCTTTTATTTTACTATTGTACAATGTAGATAAATAACAACGTAGATTGTAACAAGTAAACTTACCTAATATTGTAATGAAAATGGCCCCAATTCTGTTACTTCACTCGCTAAATTAAAATTCACTAAATTTTCTTCATATAAGAAGTAAAACTTGTACACTTTGAAACAAGGTCTTATTTCAAATTGAAACAAGTAGGTAACATATGTCGCTATCGAAATAAGCAATTTATTTGTCGACTAAAGTCTGATACGCTTAAATAAACTTTAATACCACGTAGCGAGAGCCGCAATGAATGCCATCTCTTTTGCTCTGTGTTTTTAGTAAGCGTCTTCGTAGGTGTAGATTAAAAACACGTCATCCTTGTTCGTTTTGAACAAGTTTTTATACGGCAATTATACAGCGTTTGAATAAATGAAGACTCTCGCTGCGTGGAAATTAAGTATACGTTGACAGGTTTTAATGAAATTTAGCGGCGCTGAGAAATAGATGCTAGTAACAAATAGACCTTATTACGAAGAACACTAGGTTGATGTCATATGAAGAAATTAAGTCAGGTTTTAGTTTAGTCGAGTGTACAATAGAATCGGCACCATTGTCTAGCATTCTAATCTTTTAATATAACTTAACTTTAGTCTGCGAGTATGTGCAAAGTTTTAGATACATATTCGCACACTAACAAAATTTAACAATGTTATTGAAACTCAGTTTTGGAAAATTTAAATTATTTTCTTGAATAATTTTAAATTTTAATTTTTTACTCAAGAAAGTTGATGTCAGTCATGTGAGGATCAAGAAGTAGGTTCAAATTGGCTTTTAAGATTAGTTTACATAGTTAGTTACAAGTACATAAAAGCGTGTTAAAAAAATGCAAACAGAAGAACATAGTAATTTTTGAAGTCCTCTTCGTTTTACTGAAGTCGTTTAAAAAAATGCCTAACATTATCTCAACAAAACTGATCAAACTGTATAACGACCGTGAACCGCTTGCAAGAGCAATTAAAGTAACAATATTACACATTCAGTTCACAATATACTAGTATAACATTATATAAATACACAGAAATTATATAATTTATTTTTATTAAACTGTTCTGAAATTACTGACTTTTATTCAGTCATTATAAAATTGCCAAATACTATCCTTTTTCATGAAGCTAACTACAATATTTAAAAATTCATTGAGGTTATTACAACCAAAATGTTTTCTTTGCGGGCCAGTGTATTTGCATATTTATATGAGGGTGAAAATGTAAAGTGACAATAACATCTAATTAACACCTGAGTTTTCGGCAGGCAATAAAAAGTTTGTTGCAAACCATGATGAAATAGATACAGCTGGATTACTATAGCAGACCTTCCATGGCAATCCAGCTATGGGAATTTTAATTAAATTGCACCAAACCCGACAGATAATAACATAGAACCCATTTAATCAAGAGGCATTCATAGGGACGTTGCTTAACAGAGCACAACGTTAAAAAAAAATCGTGCAACTTGAGTCAGTTTTATAATACAAATAGCCTGTATAATGCTCTTATTAAACTAGGCTTTAGGTAAAGCAGGCTTCGTCATATATCGCAAGAGTAAAGAAAAATAACGAGAACACCAGAATTGGTGGTAGACTTGCCATTTTCCTTCCCACATTTCAAATGACATATGTGATAGTTAAAATAAAAACAGAAACGATGCATGCCTTAACTGTTAATGTAAGCACTTTTGCCGTTAACAATATGAAATAAATGTTTTAAAAGTTTAAAGCAACGATCACAAAAGATCTTTAAAAATATAATTTTGTTATTCACTATTCATTGTTTTTGAGTCCAGTGCGCACGTTACCTCAGTTCGTAACTGAACGGAGCACGACTTCAGATTTACTGCAATTGTTAATGTTCTCCTTCCTCTGTCTGTTGCAGTTTTGCATTCTAACCGAGCGAAATTTTAAATTGCGTAATGGCCTTTCATTGTTGTTCGTTCATGTTTTAAAAAATAAAGAGTTTTGTTTTGAAGCCTTGATGTTGAATTTTATACTGAAAGAATAAATTTATTGTATTAGATTAAAATGTTTGCTTTCTCTGATATAAATTGAGAATGTATAACTAAATATGAATTCGTTCGTTTTTTGAGGTCTCAATCGATGCGTGTTGATATTGCCAGTGCCATCTAACTCTACTTCCTGAATACAGCATTGCTATGCAATTAAGTCCTTTAAGTCCAAACCAATAAAATTATTTTTTTTGTAGATATAACACATTTTTGTCATTAATCTATCAGTTAGTCAATAATAAGTTGGGTAGCCAAAGCTTAATTTCAAGTTTAACACCACGCAAGTGACATCAGTAAGCAGCGCTGATAGCTACTTACCATTGGCTTATTTGTCAACTTCTTTACGAAGGACTAGAGAAATTTGAAATGAATCATATGCAATTTTTTATTTGCATTTATACAAGAAAAATTAAGACATTTACAACTAGTATAAATAATTGTAACTCATCGAAACCGGGCTAGGTCGTTAATGGTTTCTTAAAAACAGAAAACTCGTTTTTAGTTGTAGAGCTGTATCAGACCGTATCTAACAATATGTTAACCGATACGATGTCTGGTATTGCAAATGTATGACATATATATATATCAATGCTAAGATATTACCGAAGTAATTTTTTTTCTCTTTCTACACTTTTACCTGAGATATGTCAGTCCTATTGTATTGATACCGAAGACAGTTTACGGAAAAATTATTCTATCCTTTAATGTTATTTAAAAAACTTATGGCATACAGAATAAAATTAGATTTTTTTTACTGACTTCAAAAAGGAGGAGATTCTCATTTCGACTGTTTTTTTTTGTGTATATTACGCGATATCTTTGCCATTTGTTTACTGATTTCAATCATTCTTTTTATAATTGAATTGGTGGTACTCAAAGTTGGTTCCAAAATATTCCATCTCTATGGGTGGAATGTTTAGGGATGAAGAAAAGAGTTTATTACAATTTATCATGACTTAGGCGCACTGAAGTGAGTGATATATTTTTTTTTAAAGTTAATTATAAAATCAAAATATTTGAAATTAATGAAGAGAAACGATTAACGCATCTACAATAAACATTTTGTAACAGTTTTAGGGTAATTTCAGCTTTGAATGTATTATCATTATACTTTATACATATGAAGTATAATACTACTGGCCTGTTAGTCTAGTTGTTAGTGATCCTGACTGCTGCGCCAGAGATCGTAGGTTCGATTCCAACCCAGGACAAATAATTGTGTGATGATCATGATCATTTGGAATTTTTTATTCCGTTAAAAAAATCCATAAAAACTAACTTTAATTTTTTTTTAAGAGAAACGGAGGTAAAAATACCTGAAAATTCTAAATGTCATAACTTGTAAACGGTTTTTATTTTAATTTTGTTTGTAACTGCATGCTAGAGTCATATCCTTTCAGTTATTTAAGAATTGCTTTGCCAGATGCACCCTGTACCTAACCTTAGGCTTAGGCTCTGCCTAGTGTGGGAGCAGATGGCCGTGTGTAAGAGTTTTAAAGTTATTATATAATACAACTAGCAACCAGCCCCGGCTTCGCACGGATAGAACAGAAACATTTTCAATAATCATCATCATATTTCAACCAATTTACACAAAACCTTAACAAATTATACACCTAAACCTTCCTCATGAACCACTCTGTCTATCGGTGAAAACCAAATGAAAATCTGTTCAGTAATTTTTCAGTTTATCGCGAACAGACAGACGTGGCAGGGGACTTATAATAATTCTTTATTGAAACAACATAGTACACATATCAAACAAAAACATGCCAAAATATACAACTTCAGGAGAGTAAATTTTAATGTTCTGCTGGTACTTAAAATAGGTTAACCTGTGCTATAAGTACCAGCGACCTCTGCAGTGTCATACATGTTCCGAACTTAAATAGGTGATAATGCAACAAAGATCCACTTCGAAGTACATTACAATAACAGCCTGAATACATAAGTAATGACAATATCTGATAAGAAAAACTTGCAATTAAATTTAAGAGTAATTAATATTAGTAAACCTTGAATGCGTGTGTGAGTGTGTGTGTGTGTGTGTATGTGTGCGTGCGTGTGTGTGTGTGTGTGTGTGTGTGTGTAAGTGAGTGAGTGAGTGAGTGAGTGTGTGTGTGTGTGGGCGCGCGTGTGTGTGTTTGTGTGAGTATCTGTTCGTCGATGCAACGTTTGTACTTATAAAGTTGTTATTCGGTGGGACGAAGAAGTTTCTCCGTTTCATCATAGTTAAGTCTTAGAAGCCAGTCTGTTACAATCCTTTGTTTTATAATATGTAGTGATATTTGTTGTTCCCTAACACATTCGCCCGCGGTTTGCTGATGTGAATGTTCATTTTCAATAACTTTTATTTCTGGATGAGAGGTACCCTATGTCCTTTCCTGCACCCCTGACAACAAGAATGTAAAATTTCTTAATGATCGGTTGAATTGTTAAGGTGTCGAGACGTAAGAAACAAACAAACTCACAGTAGCATTTATAATATTAATTAAGATTTACAAGATTTGTTTCATTAAAAGTATATGTTATCATAATTCAATCCTGATATCCTCACTGAGTTTGCATTTCTCTTACAACAGATTACAACATAAACAGTGAGAACAAAGAGTCGGTGTACGGAAGCCTTTGTTGTACAACCGTATAACGTACCCGTATGAACAAGCCGAGCTGCTATCGCATGACGGGGTGGGTGGGGTTGATGCAAATTACTGCAAGAGATCTTTGATACATCGTTATTCTAAAGCACGTGTACGTATGTTGTCATTTTCTTATTATAAAATAGAAAAAAAAAGGTAACAATAACGACTAGATGATCATGCCTGGCACTGGGCGATGGATGTCACCGCATTTTATAATATCTATTTTTAAATATTTACATTTAAATCACATTAAGGAAGAACCTCCACCTAAGACCGAGATAGATATCGTCTTTAGTGTAGTACTGTTTTTTTGTGTCAGCAGCAGACATACATTATGTTGTATGGTGTTGAGTATAAATTTGAGTACAAAGAAAAGTAATTTCAATAAACTTTTTCGTCTTCTTAAGCAGTAGGGGTTAATCATAAAAAGGGCGAGGTGTGGACAGGTTAGAGGCTCTTAATCTTTTCTGCTTGATGGTGATATAGATCATACTACTTACAAATTAATATATTAAGTTTCTATTATTATAGCAAAGCCCATGGTTATTGCAGCGTCAGGGACAGATTGAAATTAACAACAATCACATACTGCAGATTGCGTCTTGTCAGGGTCAAGAATTGACTTTGCTTGAATATTTCCCTGAGCGTATAAATAGTATTTACCGAAGACCCGTCGCTTATAAGAAACACGAATTTTCTCAACACATATAGAGGGTGTTACAGAAAGATGTGGTCATAATTAATGGACGTATATGAGACCCCGTGAATAAAGTAAAGTGTTAATAATTTTAGGGAAAAGTGTGTTTTTAATACAGAAATCTTTATTCATTATTATAAAAGGGAGACAGACGACATGAATGTTGACGAAATGAGTGTAACACACAATGTGTCCACACTAGAGAAAGCATTTTCCAAAGAAAAAAATATCAGTTTTAGTTTAAATCTACATCAACTGTTTCGGCTTCACTTAACGATTGTCAAATATCACATCCTGCATAATCGTTGCACACAGTTTTTCTAATATCGGACTTATACAATATTTGAAATACTTGATCTAAAGAAACACTAGTCATGCTATGATTGTGTATCAAAAGCAAATTAACGTACACGTTACAGATTTATCATAAAGTGGTTAAGAAGCTATACATTTTAGGGTTAGCATGAGACCTTACATAATTCTCAATTAATTACGGAATAAACAGTAGAACAAAAGAGCCGCGCACAAATATGCATTTGTAGGAGAAAGTTATTGGGAGCAACTTTAATAAATATTTACATAATGTTCACATTGTCATGTTGTGTATGTTTACCACTGTGCGGTTCTCCAGAATATGTTTGCATCGTACAACCAATCTCTGGAACAAATTGTCGCCTGCGGTATTTCCGGACCGATATGACCTTCAAACCTTCAAGAAAAGAGCGTACTCTTATGCACTTGTGACTTTTGAGTTGTAGGTGTCCATGGGCGACGGTAGTCAATCACCATCAGGTGACCCGTCTGCTCGTTTGCCCCATATAATATCTAAAAAAAAAGTATTATACTACAATTTTTATATTTGTATACCCGTAAGTTACTGTTTAGTTCCCATTAAATTACTTTTAAATACTGTGTTATGTGTTCATACTGTTTTCTAATACTCCCCAAGGCGCGCCAACTATACTGGTCTTGGACAGTCAGCATTCATCCGCTGCCCACTGCAAAATTTTATAACTGCGAGTAAAAAAAAATGTAAACCCTTACTTTATATAGTACTGTGGCAGTGTTTGTGATCTTGGTTGTATTATAAAAAGTACTATGTTTAAAATAAATTAGGCAAAGACATAAACAATAAAATATTAAAAAAAATGACGAAAAACCGTAGTTTGCTTGATTATGTCGCCGTGATTTTAGCCTCTTTGCTTGTGGAGGGTGAACCTAGTACAAAATTAGACCAAGACAGTGATGCGACAGATTAACAGGCAATTTCTTTCTAGGATAGACTCTAGGCCTGATAATCGTTTGTTTTAAACTTAACGTAAGCATACTTGATTTTAATTTATCCCCTCCACTTCACTTCAAAGACAAAAGGACCAAGATATTAATTAATTTCAGCTTCCAATTACAATGGGTATCTCTCGAGGGTGTTCATCTACTATCAACTTTGTACAATCAAACTATACTACTATGTATAGAGAGTAATTGAGATCCTTGTTTGTGGTTGGCTCAAATTTTGGTATACTTTAGCTGAGTAGCTAATGATAGGTATTAATATAACAAAGGCTATTTGGGATAAATATATTCTCTGAAGTTTTATTTGTAAATAATATTTTTTTGTAAAATAAATAAAAAGCTAAAGGCTAAAGTACCAATGTACTCCACGGTGTGGTCGCCTGCAGACCAGGTGGCCAAGTCTTCAGGGGTTCTCGGAGATTTCCTTTTTATTTGATATACCAGGTCCGGGTGCAATAGATTCACTTATGATGGAACACCGTGTAGTTTTAGTCCGTTTGACTCCGACACACCACATCACCATTGGCTCCCTTGAGGTGAGGGTTTACCCACGATAAAAAAAGTACATATATTAATACTAATGTCTTTAATTGTGTAATTAATGACTTAATTAAAAAATGAATAGTGAAAAGAAACAATTAAGGAAAACAGAATAAATTGAAACTTGTACATAAATGCTTGAGTTAAGTATCTGTTGTAAGAAATATACTATACCAATATATTTATAAATTGTATTCTAATAAGGCTTTTATTTTTCGTGTGGAAACCCCCACGGGACATCACCTCACCGGAGCAAACGGTATATTAGTATATCGGAATCGACCCAACTAAAACCATAAGGTGTTCCGTCACAAGTCTGTTGCAAGGGACCCGGGTATACCCTAAGAAGGAATCCTCCGGGAATTCTAGTAAGTCTAGACCTAACTAGATAACAATTTAAAAACTAAATTTACTATTTGCTACTGACTTTATTATTTCTTAAATTTTATGATTATTCATCCAACAAGGACAGGTCACTACGTCCACTGGAATCCCACAAGAGCAATAATTAGGATCTCTATTGTTCAATATTGTATAAGCCATATACTTCAATGTACTTAATTGTAATTATCTAAAACCCTTTCGAAACGGATAATAAAACCTTTCCAAACAGATCATAACAGCTCTTATAATTACTATTTATTTAATAAAATTAATTTCAATATCTCTAAATGTTATATTAGCACGTGTACAAGCAAATTGAAGTCTATTAATTTACTCCTAACCAAATACAACATAAAATTGAAGGCAAAATGCTGTTCTATGTCCATATTAACAATATCATTAACAAGCCATGTCTGGTCTGTATTTACAAAACTTCTATATAAACTACGTTTGTTGTTTTTGTCTTAAGCAATCAAAACGTACAGAGAGCATTTAGGTTGTAAACTTTTGGGGCACGTAGCTCAGGAAGTTAACTTGCAGTAAAAGAAATACCCAATTCACCAAAATTAGTAATATGTTCATATTTCAATCTTGTTAAGGAATAATAGTTTCATTAAAATTTCCAGAATGCCCTAGGCTGAGTCTTAACGTCTTAAGTGTACTAACAATCATCTCGTCGTCGTCGTAGAAAAACGACAGATTTGATTTTTAGTAACTTTACAGCACTTTAGAGCACTTTAAAGTCTTCAGGTGACGTTTTACGTAATATTTTGAAAACGGCTGTTTCTGTTAATGAAATCTGAAAATATTACTGTGTATGAGCTTTAAAAATGTTTCGTTTTCTTATAAAGAATAATGTTTTCAGTAAGCTTATGTGAAAACAAAAATCGCCAAAAAAAGCAAATCCGCCGTTTTTCTCCGACTGCTACGACTGAACTCTAACACATATTATTTTTAAAAAAAGGTTCATGTCTCCGAATATACCATAATCATAATAAAAATCCTTTGACTAGTTTTCTAATTAACTGGAATGGATTGGATGCGAAAGGCGGACGACCAGGTGCTACGGCGCACGTTAGGAGATGCCTATGTCTAGCAGTGGACTGAAATAATCGAATTGAATTGAAATAAATTTAAATTTAAGAGTTTTATACCTATTATTTATACTTTCAATTTCAGACCTAAAGTTCTAAATAAATACAAATTTCAATCGACCACGACATAGAAAATTGCCTCAAAGGTTCTCATGATAATAATATACTTTAAAAGCAGAACAAGAAATATCTTGTAAAATAATTACTGATATACTCGTTTTTATGGCATCAGGAACTGATTATAATATACTAATACTATATGCTGTTTATACCTTTGTTTGCTAATTTTCAGACGGCTGCTCATCATACTTTGTTACGAAATTGTAGTTTAAAATATGACATTTTTCAATGATTACTTTCGGAATAGTAATCAAAGATGAAAACATCTAAAGTAAAATCTGCGTCTCTAGATTGGATTTTTCTCGGTTAATCGCATCTATTCCTTTTATCAAAGTAATGCTGATTTTTTACTTTTTCAAACGTCGTGTTTTTCCCATCGAGGTGACTTGTCCAGCCAGACACTTAGGTACTTGTAACTGTACCCTAAATATTGATCATATTATTTTAATTGTTACAATTTTTTTTCTCCTCTACTAAGTAAAGATACAAGGTTTAGATTTATCTGCTGAAAAGTAGTATTTCTTTAAGTAATTACAAATTTATCCAATGTTTTTTTATCCTGATTTTCAATATTGTAAAAGCATTTCATTGTGATTATATTGAAAAACATTGGCGAAATTGAGTCACCTTGTGCTACACCTGTCTTTGTACCTTAAAACAAAATTATGTTCATGATTGTAGGCATGTATTCTTATTTCATCAAGTGTCTTACTCTAAAGTTAAACTAAATTATCTGCATTTTTTTAAACCTCGATTTCGTCTAGCGTGATTGTTATTTGTCACATCTCAATAATATATATACCGGAAAGTTTTACTGGTAAAATCTTAAATAAATGTTACTTACCAATCTACCAAAATACTCATGACATGATTAATCTCTTTTAAACCCAGATATAAAGGGATAATATTTTATTTTTCTGGATATACCATGTACTAATCAACATGTACCTATACTAATTGGCATATAATTGAATATTTTACAAGCAACCTGAGGAGTCTAAGTTTTCGTTCTTTATCTCTCGTCAACGGCGTAAGTCCCATATGCATCCACATATAAGAACTGGGTTTTATTGTGTTCACTAATCCTGAAGCTGAGCCGATATAGGATTGTTTCTAAACTGTTTTAAGCCAGCATTTGTTGTGTCACAAAGCGATACAATTTAAGATTCCAATAAGGTTTCGATTGAAAGTAATTTTTTATTTTTTTTTATTTCAATTGATTTTTGATTCTTTTTTATCGTTGAAATGTATTCTCGGCTTATTCATTTGAACAATAAAGTGATCATACAAGACTTGAACACTAGCAGGTATTTTAGGTAGTACTAAAGTAAGTTGCTAGAGATACTCAGACTATTTCTCCAATGAACAAATACCCCTTTAAGAATATTTATAGGAAGCAAGACTGCTTTAAGGAAATTCTGGGATTTAATGTTTCCTAGACTTTGATCATACTTCAATAAAATATAAGAGAGGCCTTTTAAAATTGTAGGTTACATCGGGAGACGTGAACCTATAATGTCCAGACGACTATTTCTGGTAGTACTACCTTTATGAGGAATAAATCAAGCGACTAACACAATGTGATTGAATTCCTGAAGTATATATTCTATACAAATGAAACTTTAACACCGTCGACAGCACATTTAGTTTAAAAAATCACATTAATTTGTATATAATCACTGGATTGCGTGACTGTCTGTCTGATCACCGTGACGCAAAGTGTCTAGGTGTTTGGGCGATAAGCAAGAAAAACGAGCGATAGCTATCAAACACCGGTGCTATATACATCTACTGGAAGGTTGGCTTGCTGAAGTGGCATATAAATTACTACTTTTGGATTGATCGTCATTACAAAAAGTCAAAGCAGAAATGGATTTAAATATTGTATTTAATTAAATAAAGGTTACTTAAATCTATGCATTAGTATAGATATAAGGTGTGAGTGAGGTTTTCAATGTGTTGGGACTCTTAAGGTGCAGAGGATAACCTCATGATGTCGTACACATCCATTAAAATGTATGAAGTTTTAAGAAAATTAAAAAAACTATATCAGTAATAAAGTAAGGTCCAAAAATTGGCGCTGTAGCCTTGTATGTCCCACCGAAACTTGTCAAAATTATTTGTGAAATATCACACCTATTGTGTAGAAAATAGAGATTATTTATTGTGACATGTTGGTACTGCATGGCGCGTTCAGTTTATTTATGAAATGGAGGCAACTGTTGAGTAAAGATATATGGTCTTTAATATTTGATAGCGATCATGGGGTGCTGGAGAAGGCTCATTTATTATTAAAGTTAGCCTTTGGTAAAAATAGAATCATCCCATTATCGGCTTTTGGTGTCAAAGTTACCAACGTTATTTTGCTTTATGTTAAATACGTAGTATACAAAATTATATCCAAAAGATAGTTAGGGTTTAAGATCTACTGTAAAAGTCAAATACTAAGATAAGGCACAAACATTACTAAAAAAATCTTACAAACTGTTGCATTAACTTAAAGAAACACGAAAGAAGAAACAACGAAATATGAGAAGAACATTTGTTAATCTTCATGAAATGATATAAAGACCGAGACCAACAACAAAATATTTATCAACAAAACCTTTTCAGCAATGGCAACAACTTTTAACAAAAATTCTTTCACTAACAATATTACCAGTAAACTAAGATGCAAATAATACAACTGCAAAAGATATATCTTAAAAACTATACGAAAAAAGTTAAAATGATAATGTCTTTAATGACGCAAAAGCAGCTACGTCAAAATTGAAACCGAAATTATGAAAGCTTGCGGTGTTTGCCTTTGCTTGAATTAGTGTATGTATACAAAGTAAATCTCTTAAACTCAGACCATGTGAAAAACAATTTATGAACGTTACAATTTACTCCATCCGTTCCGAGTGTTATAATTGTTTGCTGGGTGTGCGTATATGGTCACAATATATATAGCATCTTGATTTCTTCTGAGTCAGTAACGCAAAATATTTTTTTACAAATTGATTTTAATGAAACGGAGATCTGTTTTCTTTGAGTCTGTTCAAACAAAAAAACAAGGATTCAATCAAGAAAATCTATACCTAAACGTATAAAGTAATTAACTTAACAGATTTGTCAAAGTATTAAAGAAATATTTAGTTTAGAAATTTTATAGGTTTTTGATCCATTGTAGACGTTAAGTAATTCGTAAAACCACGAGCAACCACCTCCACCATATTTGAGCAAGCGTCCTTCACTCTTGTCAGAACAAAATGGACTTTCATAACAATGTTCTCGCAAATAAAAGAGATTATTAAGATTTATTTTCTTTCTAGTTTTTTCTATACAATAGGAACTTTTATATAGAGAGAACTTAAGCAGGGAAAGTATTAAGTTGGAACAACATCTTTACAAAGTAAACTAAGACATCATTTCTGGTCTCCGAGTTTGGAGATGAAGCCAAATATATTTATTGAGAAATTAATTGCAACTATGGTGTTGTACGACAGAAGGCCTCCCTGATGATAAGTGGTGATAACTGATGACTTAACTTTCTTTTAAGTTTATTTAAACTTTTCCATTGAGTTCTGGCAACCAAAACAAGTAGTTATAGAGCATGTTGTTCGTAGCTCTAGCCAGAGACCACAGGATAATCTCCAAACTCCATTAGCGCTAGCCTGGAGGTAGTGGGTCTTCCCGTGACCGTTACCCTTGCAGACGCAGACTCGAGAAGGTGACGCGACGTGTTCCGCGTGGCTCTATGATCGGGAGGGAGGTAAGGCCCCCCGTACTCCACGGTGTGGTCGCCTGCTGTCAGGTGGCCAAAATCTGCCTCGATCAGACTCGGGTCCCCTACAATAGACCCACTTGTGACGGAACAGTATTTCGTGCGGTTAGTCGGTTCGATTTTGACCACAGATTTCTAAATAAGGTAAGATTTCTGTGATTCCGGCACATACCAAAAGACGTATCCGATTACTGACGCCCCAATTACTTTTAAATGTAAATTATTGGTTGTAAATACCTTTAATGTGATTTAACGGCTATAAATATAGTGGAGTAAGAATTTTGATTCGAAAGCTAAACGAAGTAGCTTGTATAAATTTCATCCATTCATTACTAATGTATCACCTCTTTTAAAATAATCATTTTTATTTTTTTTCTTTTGTCATACAATTTATTTTGCAGGCCTGTTGATCTGGTACGATTCCCATCCAGGACACATAATTATGTGATAACTACGATCATTTGTTTTATGTCTGGGTAAAACTTATCTAAAATATATGTATGTTTTTAGATATATATATAATAAAATGGTATGTTTATCAGTAGTCTGGTTACCACAACACAGGCTCTGCCTAATTTGGGTAGTAGAGTTATCTATACTAATATAATAAGCTAAATAGTTTGTTTGATTGTTTGTTTGTTGATTTATCTATTTATTTTTTTATTTAAAAACTTTAAGCACAATGTGTACAGAGGCGGACTTAATGCCAAAGGCATTCTCTGCCAGTCTACCTTAGGGTGATGTAGAAATTAATGAAGTAGGTGCATTAAAAAATATAAGAAGGAGTGAAATAAGAAAAAAAGGCAAAAAATTAATATACACTTAGATACATACATACAAGAATATTTAAATATAAGTATATATATTATAAATTCAAAATTACCTTTATATTTCTACTGTTTTGATAACTGCGCCAATTTATGAAAGAGGAGAGCACGAACCTTTGCTTTAAATGATAGGCGACTAGGTGCCATCCTGATTTCCGGCGGCATGGCGTTCCAGAGGAGGACAGACTGAATTATAAAAGAAGAACTGACACGTCATGTTGAAGAATGATTGGGACATAATAGGAGAAGATTATTTGAAGAGCGGAGATTTCGGCTATGATTGGAGCAGAGAAACTGAAGAATATATATGGATATATATAGAATGGAGTAAGATATGTAGGAGAAGTGGGTGAATTGAGAATTGAATACAGAGTAGTGAGGGCGCGCAGATGACGGCGCTGACGAATTGGAAGCCAGTTTAATTCAAAGCGAAAAGAGGAAACGTCATCATACTTTTGAAGATTAAAAACTAAACGTTTAAACGTGTTAATCACTGGATATATCAGTCAGTCTCATATTCAGTATCAACTTTGTAATATTTGTCTCTGATATTGAATTCATTGAGGAAGGTTATAGGCTATATAACATCACGCTACGACCCGAGCAGTGACCATAAATGGAGGTGAAACTACTTGGAATGGCTAGTTACTTATATTACTATAGTACTGAAAACAAAAATGTCATAAGCGTTTATGAAAAGTAAAGAAAAGCATATTGTCCATGAGCTTAACAGCATTTTGATTGTATAATTTGACATTATGTTCATTCCGCTACAGGTAATTATTCTGATAGTAGCCACTATTAGCGCAGAGGATCCTAATATAGTATAAACTATTGATCGTGTGTGATCCGGAAAAGTCGGCGCTCGCATTTAGATAAAGTTATTCTGATTGTCCATTTATATGATAGAAGGAAATGATTAAAAATATTTATACATAGAAGTGCATATTCAAAGCGTTTATAAATACTTCGGTGGAGTTCGAAATGTAAATCACTTACGATCGTATTATGTACATGGCGTTATCTAAACAAACACTTGTACAATAGGTTCTAGAACACAAACATACTGAAATACATACATAACGTGCGCATAATTCCAAATTTTTCAAACATCTATAAGATACGACGACAACTAACGCCAACCTGAGTGACAATCAGATCGGTATTAAGCTTTCTTACTACTTTAGTGGTATAAAAATCATTGTGTTATAATCCGAAGTATAAATGATGAGTACATTATAACTAACATCAAATGATTTTTATTAGACGATACTAAAGACTTCAGCAGAATTAGTAAAGTTTTACTGACCAAAAGAAGCTTAAGGTAAATCAATCCAATTTATCTTAAACTGTTTAAATAGTATTTAAATACTAATCCGCAGAACATGAGCTATGTTTCATATACAAATTTAGTTCATTTCAAAGGGAGATTTGTCTGTGTCTTTTGAGGGATTTTGAGCGTACATTGGAAGGCCACAAAGTACGTACAAACTCGTGAAGAGTATTCATTCATTATATGATCAAGGCGACTTAACCTAACTGTATAACTTAACCATCTGTCAAGGTGACCACGAACTGTAAGATCAATTAAAGAAGTATTGTTAAAAAGTTAGTTTATAATCTATACCTACTCATTCTTTTAGTGAAAAATTCGTTTAGTGTTGGATCGCTCATTTATAATAAACATTAAAATTGTACGTAAGAAAATTCTTTATTAAACTAAGTTAGAAAAGGAGCACACAGTTCAGGATCTGGTACTCATAAACTTAATAAAATAATAATGTAAATAACGAAACTTTAGTGACGTCACTTGTGCCTCTTTAACCATAACCGGTCCATATTCTCTTTCGACCCCAGACTATAAAACTATACAATGCTATTAGTACTGGTTGTATAGAGGAGCTTCATATGTAGTTGGTTAGTTAGCTCGAAATTGATGTAGATATACACACCGCTTTTGCACAGATAGCTTTTTGAGTAGACAGTTTTGAAATATCGCAAAAAAAAATAAGACACCGCGGATACAGGCGTGAATTCAAAATAACTGTCTGATAGTGTAGACGATAAGGCTGGTGGTACAACGGAGTTGCATAAAATATGATCATAATCTTTTTACCAAATGAAGTCACAATTATGTGTTATTTCTTTTATTATATTTGTTTTTATTATTATAAATGTTCAATTGTTCTAGCTTGGAAACATCGGTTTTGTAATACAGCAACATTTGACATGTTGTATTACAAAACCGATCTGGTTTGAGAACCTCTTTCCGTTTTTAAGGCGGCAATTGAACACACTGTGAGTTAATTGCAGAATGAATTATTCAAACTATTATAATCCGAATTTTTTCCCTACACACGGAAGTGGTTCTTCGAGCCGGATTTTGCTACTCTTCTTTGCTTGTTACCAGTAGACATTGAGTGAGAGTGCTTAGTCTATTGGGTTTTAATATCATGTATGATGACGTTTATATTAATCTTATACTTTTTTTAAAAAATTACTTCATATGTACCTATGTATTTCAATAAGCTAAAATTACCTAAATATAAACGTTATCTGTTACTCCTAATTATGGTAATATACGCACATATGAATTTATTAATGGAAATGAATCCCACAATTTCCATTAATCGTTCTAGTGAACCGTGCATATAACAACATTATCTTTCACGTTTAATTAGACTTTGAAATTCTGAGAAACATGTGTGTAAACATTTTCAGCTTATGAAGATTAATTTATAGGAGCTATGTAAACGAAATTAAACGCCTTAAAGTCATACTCATGACAGGGATCAATTCATATTCAACACATGCCATCTTTAAATTAATTTTGTTTTTTTTAATCATAATTTAAAATTAATAAAATTTATTATAATGTAGCTGGTGCCAGTGACTTCGTCTACGTACAGTAAGTACTTCGGGTGGTCTGTTTCTTATAAATATTATATTTATTTGCCTTTTAGTTATTTTATATTTATAAATAACTGAGAGGTCAATACTTAATGTACAATAACACTTCTATAATGTAATGCATTTTATGTAGGTTTGATACATTTGAGCACGCCACATGTAGTGGGTTTTCTTTTTTTTATTAATATACTCCGTTTTTCTGACGGGTGGAAACCCCCCACGCGTCATCACCTCACTGAAGCTAACGGTAAAGTGGTATGTCGGAATCGAACCGACTAAAACCACACGGTGTTCCGTCCAATCAATCATTTTATTTACTAGAATGTAGGTTTACAGGAGATGGTCTTAAATTTAAGTAGTCCCATTTACATTCTACCATTAAATTATGGAAGTGGGTCTATTGCAGGGTACCCGGGTATACCATAAGAAGGAAGCCTCGGGGAACTCCTGCAGACCTTGGCCGCCTGACAGCAGGTGACCATACTATAGAGTACGGGGGCCTTACCCCCCTTCAGATCAGAGAGGCGCGCGCGGAACACGTTGCGCCACCGTCTCAAGCCTGCTTTTGAAAGGGCATCGGTCAGCCCGACCCGCTACCCCCAGGCCAGCGCGCTCATGCAGGCAGCCGCATTTGTAATAAACGTCGTAAAAACCGCTAAAAATCTAAATTGCCTTGTCACCTTGAGATGTTTGTAGATCCCAAGGGAATAGAAGTAATATTTAGCCGTTTTTGAATAGGCGTCTCTCGATATTATAATATTGAATGTTAGTTTAGGCACTGGAGTTGACGGAGGCTGCGTAATGTGTTATTTTGAAAAGAATAACAGGACAGGACTGATATTGAGTGCTATCTATCTAAGCTATGTATATACATTGTTTGGATTATATACGTTTTAATGGCCAATGGAAAATAAAAAGTGTTCCACAAGTTTTAATGAAAAAGAACAGATGTTTCGAATTGTTGCAGGATACGGTTGTCGTCTACGTATTAACGGGAATTAACGCGATCACGAAAAGGTATTACATACCTCTGAATTGCCTGACGTTTCGACCAGGTTGCACTGGCCGTGGTCACAGGCTGATTGTGACCACCTGAGCCTGTGACCACGGCCAGTGCAACCTGGTCGAAACGTCAGGCAATTCAGAGGTATGTAATACCTTTTCGTGATCGCGTTAATTCCCGTTAATACGTAGATAATATTATATCATGGAACGCGAAAGTTTAAAAGTTAGTATACGGTTGTCGTTCTCTGAATATAGTGATTCGTGTCGTGTGTGTGTGTGTGAAAGGTAGAATGTGAGAGAGAGAGAGAGAAAAAAGAGGGAAATGAAGTACTTAAGCGTGTGTGGGGATATACTTAACGAATACAAAATGTTCAGACACAGCTTGATAACTACTGAACTAATTTATATTATATAATTGTACATATAAGGATAACATAAAAATATTTGTAATATATGAAGCTTGGTGGTACGTATCCCATTAAAAACAGAACAAATCAGATTTAAGTTTCACTTAAATCTCTTTTAAGAATTTAGATCAAGTGTGATGCAAAATTGTTAAAGCAGACTATATTCGTTAAAATAATTAGAGTAAAAAGCTCTGGGTGCACAACCCGCCCCACAACTACAACTGCGAACTATTCAAAATATCTGCTACATATTTCATGAGCTCCACATCCGAATTCCCACTACGCTCCAACACTCGGCTTATTATAAAGATCTACATTCTTACCGCAGACTACTATTGAAATGCTTTTCGCATCTTTAAAATATGACGTTCCTCTCAATATTTAGCACTGTTAGTAATTTTTATTAACTCCAACAGACATTAATATATATGTGTTTTCCTACCACCTCCACCAATGTACTTAAAGGTTCTCTGGATAATTTAACACAATCTATCGATAATTTAATGATTTCAAATATGTCTAATTATTTAAATCCGTCAAAACGTCATCAATAAACTTGATACAAATGTCAGCTGATAAACTTAAACTCCGAGCCCTCCTAGCGGCTCCATGGGTCCAGACATATGAAAGCTTAGTCGTAAACTGATTACAAAAGCAGGTTCTCTTACTCTGGGTTCTGTCTTGGATACTCAGTTATTTTTTTGATCCTTTATAAGGCTGACAGGCATCTTGATTTTACTGAAAATTTACTGAACAAAATAAATCGGCACTACAACGTTTGTAAAAGATTCATATTTGGATAGCATAAATTTAATCACGTCTCAGAGTATCTTTGTAGGCAAAAATGGCCTATACGCTTTGCGTGGTATGTTTATATTCTTTCTCTTTGTACAGTACAATAACGATGTATGTATAGGTACATAGGCTCTTGAAATCATGAGAGAATCTGAAGCTGTACTACGTTTGTAAGCTGTTGTAAGTTTTAAAATATCTTACTTTGCCAATAGGACTAGCCAAAATCTCGCAAATGTTGTTAAACTAGATGAAGGATTGATACTTGTACTATTGTATGTAGGCATGTTAATGATTTACAGATTTACGTATTTATATGTGGATCATGTGTTGTATATAGTGTTTGTTTATTTGCATTTATTGATTGTACATAGGCATGTGTTGCCGTCGTTATTGATGGTTGACCTAAGGACAAAAACTTTTATTAAAAGAATTCAGGAAAGAGAAACCCTATTCCACTGAGCCATGATGCTGTGTTTTCTGTATACCAAGGGGTATATTAGTGGTTGTAGAATTTACAAGATTGCCAAACTTCATCAATTCTCACTAAAACATGTTAATTTTTTCAGGTGAGACTGACTTTCATTTTTGTTTTGCCTTTATAACTTTTGATCAAAATAACTTATTGTTGACTTAAGTATATTAAAAACTTAAAATCAACGACGAGAAATGTTTGTTTGTTGATGAAAAAATAATTTGTCAGTCATTAGGCATATAAGATAGATTTAACTTACTTGCTTTTTAATATAAATAATAATAGATTTATAAATAGCAATAAAACACAAGTATGGTTTAAAAAATTATCCTTTCGGTTTCTTTTAAATTGTTGAGTCGTGTCTAACTTTAGCTGAATATTTTATTTGTTAAGTTTTCTAATATAATCCTTTGGCTAAGTCCTAAAACAACTTCTTAGATAAATTTAAACTGATTTATCTAATTACACTGGCTTTGTTTATAACCTAATAAATTGTGTAGTATTAGTAATTTAGTAGACAACGGCTTGTAATAATGCTTTGCGAGATTTTCGTTAACGGTGACATCGTAAAGATTAAAGTTGGAATCTGTAATATCAAGGGTATTATATTAATTCTATTTAATGTTATATAAACCTGTCTATTTATTTTATAGAGATTCCTTTGTAAATAATCGCTTCATAATTCGCAAATAAAATGCTTTTTGCTCAATGTCATCACGTAAATGTTAAAAGCAGTTGGTCGAGCTCTATTATACCATAATGATTTTTTAATGACTTTATCTAGTAAAATAAGTAGATATTTTTAAAGTATTTTAAATATTTCTAGTGTCGGATAGCAATAGGCACTCAAAACAATAACAATACGTATGTTGTTCTTTAATGATATTGTTTCGCATCAGTTCTTAATGTAATTCCTCAATGAGGTTTCACTGCCAATGATCTCCATATATCATCTCGATTTTCTGTAGCTCTATATTGTATGCCAAATGTATGTTCAGAACGTCTCCTATTTTAACATTTCACCCGCAAACCTTATCGTGATTCGGGGCACTTTTGCTGTAAAACAGAATTTTTCCTTTGGTAAATTCTAGGAGCACCAGATGTTCATGTGATTCCTCTTATATTACACAACATTTTTGCAGTACATGTGTATATATAGAAGTAGTACGCGTGAACTTTGACGCCAACTACTATAATGTACTATGTGAGACGAGGAAATCATATTTACATATTATTGAAGCCTTGAAGTCAAAGCCCTTGCTTGCGTTGGCATATTATGAATATGGGAAGATTATTGAGTTTTGGGCTTTGTAATACGAACATTGGGGAAATTTGTTGGCATAAATATAAGGGAATCAAATATTTGTGTTACTTGACTGACAATTGATGTTTTGTACAGCTGAATCTGCATTAACTACGGCTTTCATCGTTACGGCGGTCAAGTCAGCTATGGTGTTTATTGTTAACAAAAAAATCCAGGACAGAAGTGACCATCATTTTTATTGTGTATCTACGTTGAGGGCACGTTATAACTTGTAACCGAAAATAACACGCAATTTCGATTAATTTGATTTATACCTGACCACAGAAACTAGGATATCAAAGAAAAAGTTAACGACAGAAAACAAATAAGCAACTAGGTGTAAAAAACAGTCTCACAACCACTGATATAAACTATGAAAATCACTAACTAACAGTAACTGCCAAGTTGTTCGTACCTCTGTTTGCACTCAAGTCAATCGTTCTAAACATATTCCCACCCTTTTATAATCCCACAACTTGCCAACATCCATCCATCGACCAATAGTATTGCTTCACCGGCATAACCAGTCAAAACAATACCCACCAACTTATCCCTATTAAATAGCGAACTGTGCTATCATCCATTACAGTTTGGCCCCATTCCTAATAAAACAAATAAGAGTTTCTGATGTGGCGACAACACGGCCCTCCTGCGTACGCATCTGTCCCGGATAGCGTCATGGTGTGGTATAGTTGCTGAGGACAAAGTATTTACCATTAGATTGTATCTATTTCAATATATTTCTTTGCATCGATCACTTTTTTGTAAACAGCAACGAGGGCTCTTCCATCTACTATTCCATCGACGGCCAGTAGATAAAGAGCTCCCCGCTTCATTTAGACAATCCCCGGACACTACTAGAACCTTAATGCTTACATAACTGTTCCAATCGGCGGTCAGTTATACAGCCAACGTTAAGACTCGAAGTTTACCCTAGGCGATGCCTTTGGCCAACCCTAGTTGCATATCACAACAAGTCTTAACATCTGACTGTGAGAATTTACTCGTGCGTGTATAACTATTCCATCGGCGGTAAGTTATAAAGCCAGCGTCAAGCACCCGAAGCTTCCCCTAGGCGATGCTTTTGGCCAACCCTAGTTGCATATCATAACGGGTCTTAACGTCTGACTTTACACGAGTAAATTCCGCATATAGGTTACCCAGTATAGTCCGAAGCAAATTTACTAGACTAAATATCATTCATATTTTCTTATATTCTCATTAATTCTCATTTTTGTTTTCAACAAAATTATGAAACAGTCATAATACGTACCGGACAACATCCTGGTCCATCTAATTTCAGGTGGTCTATATTCAGTTCTGCTAATTTAGTCCAAGGTATTTATATTTCAACACATGTTGTTCTTAATGTTTGATAGCCACTGGTTCGTTTTATGCCTGACCAAGTTTTTCGACATGGTTGTACTTCCTTTTCCTGTGAAGCTCGGCCTTGCCTGACTTTAAGTGTCTAATAAAACATTAGCACCTAGCAATTGCACTAATAAAAACCAAATCTTTCTTTTTTTGTTTGATATCAGCTGAGAACAGGCACTAATAGTATTTCTGCTTAAAGCGCTAATAGACTACTTTTGCGAAACTAGAGAGTATAAATCTAGTTTAAAAGCTTTTAACAGGATTGTGGTGTTCAACACACTTTTTGTGACTACTTCATATATCAACAAAAACCAGTTATTAACATCACTTTAAAGGGTTTTTTTTTAATTATTCGTTAATCATATATTTAACGTTGCTTCATTTTCGATTTTCTTCTTAGTAGGTACATACTACTAGTACTTTTGATAAACACTTCAAATTAAAGTCCGAATTATTTTATTTTATTTTTATGAAGTTCTTAAAGTAACAACTCGTAAAACCCATTTTTAACCATTTCGTCATGCAAAAATTAATCCAAGGAATCAAAGTATTAACAGTTATGTTTTTGTGGCAAATAGTTTCTACAAATATAGAAATATTCGAACACCTCATTTTATCCATATACCCTCTTTTTTAAATAAAATACATGTACAATAGGTACATGTATTTTATTTAAAAAAGAGGGCAATCCGTAGATTTTTTTTGAACAAATTAGTAAATTATAAATAATAGTTAAGCTTCCAACTCTAAATTAACCGTAAGAATATCACAATAATGAATCCGATAGTACGAGTATTCGCTTCTATCACATCTACCCACATTAGAATAAACACACACTCGGAAATTACTAATAAAAACGTTTTTGCTTACTGTTAGATGCACACTCATTGCATCACGATTGCTTGATGAACACCATGATGAGGACGTTGGGATTTACGAATAGCAAAATCTTGCACAAGAAACTTTTTACTTACTAACACTTTTTTTCTTTCAATTGGGGCGCGTTCTTTATCTCACTTCTGATGTAAAAAACAGTCACAGCCACTGATATAAACTATGAAAATCACTAACTAACAGTAACTGCCAAGTTGTTCGTACCTCTGTTTGCACTCAAGTCAATCGTTCTAAACACATTCCCACCCTTTTATAATCTCACAACTTGCCAACATCCATCCATCGACCAATAGTATTGCTTCACCGGCATAACCAGTCAAAACAATATCCACCAACTTATCCCTATCCATTACAGTTTGGCCCCATTCTTAATAAAACAAATAAGAGTTTCTGATGTCGCGACGACATAGGTATGTATATGTCACGCATTAATGTCTGTTTTTATGTAATTTCAACATAGTTTATGTATGTGTTTTTTTTTATTCAAAGGTGGAACATGGTGTTATGAACACTTAAACCACTAACCATCATCATAATTACAACAATATTATTTAAAAATTTAATCAGTTATAAAAGAGACTATGTCCATTTTTGTTGTATTTTAATCTACGTATCTAGTACAAAATTATGCATAACACAACTAAGTAAATCTAGAAAAAACAAATTTGAAATTTGAAAAGACTTATTTGTACTTACCTCAGGCCTGGTACATCATCTAGCTGCCCACCATCAGGTTGCTGCCAGGCAATCTGCGGTGAGGGAAATCCGTGAGCTGCGCATGAGACCCTGGCGCCTGTTGTGTTGGAGAACACCAACCGTGGAGGCGGCTCCATCAAGAATACCGGTCCGTGCTCTTGGCCCTCACCACCTGAACAAAATACGTAATTAATAAATATTTCGTATTCAGTTTTTAGTTTTTTTATGTAAGGCATGACAATATACCTACGTTTTAGTCAGTTTATTGACAGTACATAATTTATTTAAAAGGTATAAAAATATATAACACAGACGGCAAGTGGCGAGTGATTTTGCTAGTGTCTATAGAGTCCCAAATGTCGAGTACTCTGACAGTAATCATCAGCAGAATAAAAAAAAACTGAAATATAATTGTACCAAGTATTGAATAGTGATAATCTTACTAATATTATAAACGTGAAAGTTTGTGAGGATGTATGGATGTATGGATGTGTGGATGTATGGATGTTTGTTACTCTTTCACGCAAAAACTACTGAACCGATTGCAATTAAACTTGGTGTGTAGATAGCTGGAGATCTGGAATAACACATGGCTACTTTTTATTCCGATATTCTCACTGCATCGGGACTTACGCGGGTGAAACCACGGGGCGCAGCTAGTTAAACATAATTTACTATATTATATCAACTTTATGCTTCACCAGGGGTATTTTTATAGTTTACTAGTTTTGTTATTTTTCGCAAACCAAAAAAACAGACCGAGAAATAATTGAAGTTAAAATATAGCGCACGTGGGTGTACGTCTATGCTACCGATTTGCGTCTCCGGTAATTCACTGAAGGTCTCTTCAGATATGTGTTTATGAAAACCTGTTATTATTTATATAAATAAAGATCTCGCAAAACTCGAAGCCTTAAAAGAATATTCTTGTTTGAAAGTGCTCCATTTACAATACATGTATGCGAAGATATCATTTTACCTAAGTATTTTTGTATTTCACAAATAGCAGTATTTTTTTTGCTTTAGTATTTTGTCAGGTTGATGCAGTGAAGTATATATCTAAACCTTTTTGCCAATGCAAATGCATATAATGTTTTTATTTCGGGCAAAACTTATTTCGTTATAATAAGAAGCAATTGAGTCAGATGTAAAACGACAATTACAATTTAGCGTATTCTATAATATATAATAAAAGTGGTTCGTTTTAAGTCCTTATTGTTTAATCATCTTTGTTTTGACTTGTAATTCTTATAATGTTCTTCAAATCGTAACACGTCAAAAGCTGATCAAATTACAGTGCAGCTGTAACAATATAGCAAACGACAACAACTAACTTCAGGCAATCAACATAATATGTTCGGGCTGTTCTTGTTTGCACAAAGCTATTTGCCCTCGGACCTGGACCACCCAATCACTGGCCTGAGATCTAGAACAACTACTAATTGATTACTCTAGGAGAGTTCGCAACAATGTCTTTGTGTGCTGTTTATAATTTCTTTACCAGTTCCACAAAGCAGGGTAGAAGTGGGTCACAAAATCAATTACCATATTTTGAGACATCATTAATGTTATGACGTATTTTTTACTGAATTGATAACTATTTCACATTCACACGCGGATTACGGTTTTGTAGCAGACTTATTAATCATAGAAACTAATCCAAAAATGGTTAAATAAACATATAATAATGAGAAAGTAAATGTTTTCTTTTGTTTTGAAAATCGATCTTTACCGATACTTTTACACGTCCGATCTCAGAGGAATAATTACATAGAGGGATCATTTTAAGTAAGAGCACAAAACATATCTACGGTTACGTTCTCACTAAGGCGTCCATAACACAAAGTGCAATAGATGTCTTGCGTCAGTTTCAAATGCAACGCGCCGTTTGTTGATTTTCTGTCAACCAGCAGGAGGATTGGACGTGTTTTTTATTTTCGTAAAAAATATTGTAGAAACCTATTGTGTGGTTTATTGGATGTGCTCAAGATGAAAAAAATTACAATATTTTGTGCGGCCACCGGCTGCAGAAGCCGAATGCGCGTTTTGACCGAATGCGGTCAAAAAATATCCTTCCATCGGTAAGTCATACTCAGTAAATTGATGATTATCAGCCAAATTACGTTATATTAGGATTTGTAAAGCATGCCAAACTGTAACTAATGTTTATGTTCAACAATGACACACCTGTTAATTCTGTTAATTACTATTGAAAATTACTTTGAGAAGAATTTAGATAAAAATAGATAGCGACTGACGTTTTATGTACCCATATAGTGTTGGAACTTAAATCACGTTAACATATCGATTTCTGAAAGGGTCCTTACTTATCAATATGTATGATTATATATTTGCAACAGCGCCAATAACAATGAAGTAGCAAGTGTAGCAATTAATGGTACTAGAATAAGTTAAAGGGAACGTCTGAATGTTTTCGTGTTTGTAAATTGAAAATCTTCTACAATATGGTTATGAGTGTAATTCACTCATAACCATATTTCTATAGAAGAATATAATAGAATTTCCAAGAGACGCAGAATTAAAAGCAAAATGGGTCAGAAATATGCAACGAGGAGAGTGGAATCCTTCTAATTTTGCTGGGTTGTGTTCATTGCATTTTCAGCCTGTTTCTTATCGTGAAGAAACATCAACCTTTGGGCTGAGGTTCGCCAGGCATGATAACCTAGACTTGTTGGAGGATCCTCCTTTTGTGTTTGAGGGACATGACACCCGATATTATTCATCTGATCCAATATTATTAAAAACTATTATAAGACAAATGCATTTTTATTTATATCTACATGATTATTACATGATGAGCAAAGGCCCTCCTAATGTAAGTATACATATACACCTAGTAGGGTAGTTCATCTCGAACTGAGTCCTCGAGATTTCACGACTTTATCTTATAAGCTATGAAGCCTAAAATAGGAAACAGTTATAAGTAATAAAACCCTTTCATTTGATCGTTCCAATTTGACTTGATTGTGTCGCATTAAAAACTTTTAATCCCCCTTTTTGAATCTTTACATCCTCAAGATTTTAGTATTATTTTAGTACCTATAATTAGCATAGATATAAGCGATTTGGTATTTGGTGTAAAACTGTGATGCTTGTTTTTATAAATAAATGAATGAATACAAGATCTCAAAAACCCCCTGAACAGATGTCACTCACATACGGATTTTTTTATCAATTCTAATTACTATTAGTTTGCGCTGCGTTCATAATATAATGGCGGTGGATCGTTAATCAAACGCACCGTTTTAGCGACAAATTCGCTACACCAGATCTTAGGTTTTTATTTATTCTGTCTTCTTCTCTGTGATTTTTTTTTTTGATCTGATTTATCAACAAAATAAAACTAGCAAGTATAGATTTATCTTATTAATTGATTTATCGATATTTATAACACCCATTACTATTGACAACTATTTCTATACATGAGTTTCTATAGTAAAAATGGGGTCATGGCTACGCTAAGAGGTAAACGATGCAATACATCATCTCTGTCACTCTTATGGCGTTTTGTATAGGTAAAGAGAGATAACTGTAGGTTTTTTGTTTTTGCTTAATGGAATGTATTAATATTAAGTTAAGTTAAGTATTCTATGGTGTTATTGTTCTTAGCGTCCGATCCATTTGCTAACTGTTCTGTCAATTCTTGTTTTGTTTTTGAAAGTTGCAAATTCTAAGAAATAGAAGCTTGTGACAATACCAACAAAAATATTAAAGAATACAATTAATTTAAAATTATTGTTTTACCGCAAACATCTGATTACGTACAAAAAAACATGAATGTGAGCGGAGTCGAATTCCCAAAGAATTCTCCAGCAACTAAATAATATATTAGTGAGTTATACTTACAACCAAACCCAGAGGGCGTTTCCTCGGTTCTCTGGATTTAGCCGAGATTTGTCAAATTAGACAGTGGGTTAACTGCCTTAACCAGGTTACCGCAGAGAGACAGACGGCCCGCTTGATATGTATAATGCGCGATTTGAATTTCAAACTCCATTCTGCCGTAAACTGGATTCAACTAGCGTTGCCCCAATGTTATGTTGAAATTAACATAATAATGTCATATGGCTAGATTTGGATTACAGGGAGTAAATTGGATTATTGTTTCTTCGACCTTTTGTTTTAAGCAATGGTGGTGGAATGTTCTCACAGTGTAGCACAGTGGAGCATGTAGATACGTAATTACTGAGAGAAAGTATACATACTACGGGAATTAAAGGGAACCTGTGACCTACCGACCAGTGTAACCACATCGAAACGTCAGGCAAGTCAGAGGTATGTAATACCTATTTCGTGATCGCGTTAATTGCCGTATGTATACGTATAATTTTATAATTATTTATTTTTCTGCAGTTATTTTAAATTCTTATCAAAATAGATATAAATTTGGGGTAGACCTATACCATAGGCAAACTTTGCTGAACGTATTATAAGTAGATAGTCATAAATCGTCACCAAGCATACAGGCCATATACTGGTTTGCCTTTGCAGTGTTTCAAAGCTTTAAAAGCTAAAAATTAATAAATTTAAGTTGCAAGAGTGTAACACAACAATAAAATAAAAGAGACAAATCCACGATGGCCGACATATAAACGAATACAAACGTACAGGACACATTTGTAGTCACAATTTCACGTAACAAAAAATGTGAGCCACGTCGCGTCGTCCTCCCCTTATATTTGACTGCACATAAATATGCAATTTCCAAGGCAACGTGGCTACTATACGTGGATACTGATTTGTTGGAGCCGAATAATACAATTTTGTTTCTTAGAATAATGTTTAAGGGTACATCTGTACTTATATCTATAATAATAATAATAACTTCACAGATCTCACACACGGCCGTCTGATCCCAAACTAGGCAGAGCCTGTACTATGGTAACCAGACTGCTGATAAACATACTTATATATTTCAAAATACATACATATTATAATATGTATGTATTATATATTAGATAAATTACACCCAGAAACAGAACAGGGTCACTAACCACTAGACCAACAGGCCAGTCATATATATATATATATGTATATATATATATATATGTAAAGAAAAAATATATTTTCTCTTTATTTAAATTTCCCGCGCATGAAGCGCTAGCAGACTGAATTAATTATCTGTAGTTTAATAGGAGTGTTTTTGTGTGTCGATCTATCTATCACAAGAATAATAGCATTATACATATATATAGAATTCAGATCTTAGATTAATTAATTAGACCGTCTTCTTAATATCTGTATTCGATTTAAATTTAATCATCGTAAATATGACCATGTGTCCTCTTTCCGTTCTCAGCTCAAGTGGTCGCCTATTCATCAGCGCCATATGTTGCGAGCCCTCACCTTATAAATTCCCCATCTTCCCCAAAGTAAGGTAACCGCTTACCATCAGGCTGGCCGTAGGCTTGTTTTCATTGTTACTCCTCACGTCGGTCACTGTATAAGGTGTAAGAAAACTATAATTCTACAAAATCATTGTCTCTATAACTCCATAGAACTAATGATAATATGGGTTACAAGAAGACACGCGATAAGCAATTATCGTGACTTAAGTGTAAACCATAATAAAACAAGTAACAATATTTCAGGGCTAAAACTTAAAAGTATTATCTTTCTTTTTGGTTTCACTAATAACATAAACGAAGAAAGCAGTAAAAAGGAAAGAATCGCGCTAGATGTGAAACAAATGGATTATTATGACAGCAGTGAGTACACTCTCTCGGATTACTTTTTTAGCTTAATCATATTGATGTTTGTAGGAAGGAGGACGGCGCTGTAAATAATAGGCCTCGGGTAAACAGACTCAGTACGATTGCTTGAAAGTTAATTTACTCCTAATACAAGATAGCAGGATTAGGATCACCAGTTGGTAATAGATTGAACCGTTGCTCGTTGTTTATGGAAAGAGAAAATAGTATTACTTATTTTGGAATTGTAGGCATAATTAAAAAGGTTATACCAGGTTATAGAAACGTGGTCCGGATGTCTTAATAAAAGCTGTTCCCGGATCCCTCCTATTTTAGGCGCAGTACGGCACACAGTGTGGTTTTAGTCGGTTCGATTCCGACACACCGCCCCACTGAAAACCCCGGTGGGGTAAGGCACGAGGGGGTTTCAACACGCACAAAAAAAAAGGTTATAGAAACGTAGCCTCTTTGGTTGTATTCTACCGCCTATACCATGGCGAGTGTTTGGAAGAGCTCTTCCAATTGATCCCACCCTGTCCTTCCCTATCCAGAGTTACACGTGACAGGCTGAGGTATTACAGTGCAAAGAACATAACGAGAACTAAACCTTTTTTTCAGCACTTCCTTTCCTTGCCGCACTATTAAAATGTGGAATTCATTACCAGTACAAGTGTTCCCTTTGACCTACATCTCCGGGTTTTTTAAGGTCATCACACACTATACCGTTACAGTAACGGCACGGCTCTAACCCAGCAATTAAGTTGTCATTCAAATCTGAGCATTAAAACGTGGTCGTATAATATATTTCATAATTTCAATATGAAAAAGCTAACGGCGCGCAGTAAGCGAGCTCGCTGCAACCATACAACTCGACTCGCAGTCAGCCCACTTACAGCACGCGGTCCGCGTGCTTACAGCGCGTCGTGTCACACATAAAGACTGGGCGACGCGTGGTAAAGCACGCTGGGGGCTAGCGGTAACCTCAATTTCCGTTTCCGTTATAGTGTGTGACGGCCTTTAAGCGGCGCGTGAAAAAGCATGTCGCGAGGCTGTCAAACTGTGGATTTTAGACCATTTTAGTATCATCCGTACCTATAATGGTGTTCTTCAATCTTTGGACCTCAATCTAGCTTTCCATCAGGCGGATTTCAAGTCACAGTGTATGCGTTATTTACGAAGATACATTTTTAAGCACGTCGTAATGACCTCAATTACGACGTGCTTAAAATTTTATATTCAATGCAATTAATAAATTAATTTAATAATAATTTACATACTGTTAACTTATACAAAATCGTCTGACGTTCTATACCAACTATTCCTTTATTTTTACAGCAAGACAACATCAACTAAGTACAAAGGCATGCGGGCAATCGTAGCAGCTTCCACCTACCAAAATTTTAATTCTATTGTTGGAAAAACTTACCAACTTATCACCCGGGTAATGGCAGCCTTGCTATACCCAAGTTGATAAAGTTAATGGTAGAGGCGTCAGTTTAACTCCAATGGTTTGGCCTCAACGGTATATAACATTAAAAGTACATTACTAGAGACCAGTACTTTTTTACTTCAGACATGTACAACTTGTTAAAAATAAATGATGACACTGTTGCGTGGCGGTTGAACATTCAACTGCCACATGAAAGGTCGCGGTCTCGGCTTCCTCCAGTGCAAATATTGTGTGTATGAATATATTTATTTGCATTGGTCTGGGTATTTCTATAAGAAATATATTTAAGCATGATTATCCCTATTCTAGAACCCATTTGACAAGATTAGTTCAGATTTAGATAGCGCTATGTATTAATGTTTTACAATATAAACTATAACTATAAACTTACGCCCTTCTCCCTCCGGGGTAGGCGGAGACAATAGCCTGGCACTTGCTTTATCCTTGCATACCTCATTCCTCCATTGTCATTAAACCTTTCATACAAGCCCGCCGGGTTGGGATTCTACTGAACTGCCTTTTCTTCAGATAATTACTAATGTGATCTGGGTAGTATGTTCTGCGTGCTATCCCACTAATATTCACCTTATATAATTGTTTTGTCATTCATTCCGCACTCATTATTTCCACCTGCCCAAACCACCTCAGCATTCCCTTTTCAATTTTTGTCACTACGTCCTCTTTCGAGCGTATTGCTCCCGAATATCTACATTCGTCTTTCTGTCAACCAGTCTTACTCCGTACATACTTTGCAGTTGTCTCATATAAACAGCATTTATTCTACACACTTTAATCACTTTTCTGCCTTACCCGACTCTGCCAAAATATATTATTGTAATTATAATATCCTGTCAGCAAGAGCAGCTTTTCAAGTTTTGTTGCTCGAATACTGATTGTTCAAGGAATTTAACGTCTCCACATTGGCAGTTAAATTATAGTCACCCTTAATACGGGATCGATGAATAACGACGAATCAACACACGCAGAGTCACCGCAACAATAGGTTGCTATGTCAATTGTAAAATCATAATAAAAAAAAATTATAACAGATAATACCATATCTGCCTGTATTTGAGTCCTGTGAGAAGAAATCAAGCAAACAAACTCACGGCAAGTCTTTTACATCACAGGCATAGTTGTCGCTTTATTGTTGATTTAAATTTGTTCAGACTTAAAGCTTGTAAATTATTTAGGATTTTATTAAAAAATGGCACACATTTTATTATTACTATCAAGTTGTTTAGAAAATAACATGACTACAAATTTCATTTCTTAATAGTAACAGTGCCAGTTTTTTCTAGCTTGCAAAGCAGTTAACTATGTGCCTGAATAAAATAACTGGCAGAATACAGTGAAAAGACGATGTGAACGCTGGTCACGTAGAAGTAAATCGACAAATTACATTATTATATTTTGATTTGAGCCGACAATTGATTCCAATCGGAACTGTTATACAAAATGCGCCATTACATATAATATATATCCTGTTTCATTGTTTCTTTTTTATTTTACAGAAATAAGTGTTTATTTATGTTTAGCTTTGTTTAAAATTAAATTGTAACTGCGAGCTGTTTATGTTGTGTTTGAAACGGAGCGGTCGCTTTATGACAATAGAGGGCTATTCAGCTCGGCATAACTCTAGTCGCTTTTGTTATAAAAATCATGTCGCTGGACTACAGGAAACTCGGATATTCATTTTTCACTGAAAAAATTTCAATGTTCATTGAAAAAAGTTTTACATTTTAAAAATTAGGCAACGCGTTACAAATATTGTTGTGTTCGCAAATATTGTTCCTTACTTCAAAATATACCCTTGCTAACAGACGAATGTGGTGTAGACTCAGACGGAATAAAAGTTTATTTATTTATTAAACCTTTATGCACAAAAATGTACAATGGCGGACTTAATGCCATAGGCATTCTCTACCAGTCTACCTACTATCTACTTAAATATTAATATTAAGTCTTGGCATACTATTCGCTATTGGTAGATATTTGTTTGTCTATTATATACTTCTATTGGTTATATTAATTCAGTAGATTCACAGTACATATTTGTAAATTTATATTATTCTGAAGGTGATGTTTATACAAACATACTTTGAATAATTAATATGATCACCACCAGTTGTTAATATCTGTTTATTACCTGTCGTACCGAATGATGAAAACATTGTTAGAAGATAAACAATAAATAGTTATGATTGAAAGTATAACAATAAATAACCCTTAGTTTCACAACTAGTTTCTCATAGAACCTTATATTTGAAGAATAAAGAGGCACCTATACCAGCTATCCAGCAGCCAATTACTTGCTCTTCGTTTCATATACACTAAACTGAGATAAGCATCTCCACTATCCCGGGTTACAAAGCAATTTAAAGTCCCTTGTAGAAACTAATTTAAATAAAGTGTGCCACGTTTTTATAGAAGACTCAAACGGTAACTTGTTAACAGTTTTGTGTCTGAAACATTTAACAAGTTATACTTGATTCAGTAATCAAAGCTGTGTTCTTGCATGGCTCGAGGGACCAAAAAGTAGATGTAATCCTGACTTGCCAACATTTTGAAAACGGCTGACATTTTAACGATACAGTGTATATTTTCTTTTTTTGAAGTCTTGCATTTTCACAACTTTTCATGAAATAAAATTTTCTCTCCGACGTTCGTTAAGCCTTTTTGGTTTAAAAGTAAGCCTCTTCTACAATTTTTATATTGGACCTAATTCAAGTTCAAAAGTAGAGGCACTCCATTTTTTTAGATACATTTAGAAATGTTATGTTGAAATAGAAATGTCGCTCTCTCCAAAACTGTACAAAAGATGGGGTTCTACTAGCTGATAAATAGTGTTTTCTTAACAGGTTGTCAGAGAAGCAACTCAATCGTTCAAAATTTGAAGGTGTCTCGTCGTTAGAGAAAACAGTTGAGTTTTACAGCCAGGCGTAAACATTTAGGGTGAGGAGCGAAACAGTAGAAATAGTAAGACTATTAAATAGCAGGTCGTTTTGACAAGTACAAACTGAATATTACATTGTTTAACTTGTTTATTTCATTACTTATTTTTATTTTTTGCGGTTTTGTTAAAAGCAATTTCGAGTATAATGTTCATTTAAATTTATGAAATAAATATGAAAAGTAGTTAAGCCATGAAAAGAAATGACTCCCTTAAGAGTAATAAGTGACCTATAAACGACAACAAAATGAAAATTTGAGACGTTGACCAGAAAATTGGGTTAATTTTTTTTGGGAAGACAGTACCGAGAACCTTCGTGGTAATCTCGCTTACTAAGAAGTGGGTTAATGTCGGTTAGAGCCAAGTTCGACGCCAAACTCTTGATGGTAAGTCAAGTTAATAGTCTAGCCACACAAGGGACGAAGCGTCACCACCCATATTATGCTAAGAATAGTGTAATCAATTTTGATTTCGACTAAGGACACAAAGAGACAAATTTAGGAAGGAACAACTTTGTTGATTGTTTTATACAAATAACTATAGATTCGTACGCCTTGCTTGAGAAACTCCAAACTTCAGAGTTTCTGTTTCTTTTAAATCTTGTGACCTAAGAATACGAAGTTGGTGATTTACAATGTTACGTTTTCATTAGCATAGTGCTTGCATTTCATATTCATGCGCCTGAACGTAAGTGGCACTTCTTGCAAAGTAGACTCCTTTGCTGTGCTATTATACTTCTACCTCATAACACATCGTGTAAGATGAAAATCTTTTGATATTTTTTTAGGCAGCGTCTAAGGCGTCTAACCCCATTCCCACCCAGTACACTACTGACGGTGTCATGAGCCCACCTCTAACACAAGCATTAAGCTAAGCTGAGGGGTTCACAACAATTCTAGTATGTGTGACCCATGTTATAATTTGACTAAAAACAGTACATATATATATACAGTATATACATCGCTACGGGTCATAGTGACTATAATCAATGGTACCTACTTGTATTGCTGATTAATTATTTTATACAGATTATACAATATATATGTCGCAGTAAGATAGATAAAGCCGTAATATAATTATATCCCTAGGGATATAATTATATACCGTAACATAGTTATCCGAAAGCGATTCATTACTATCTCACTAGGAATATAGTTATAAAACGGTCCAAGTTTAGTGATATACTTATATAGGGTTCTCTGATAGTGCTTTATGGCATAGATTTTCAACCACAACTACACTTCTCACAATCATTTACAGACACGACTACATTTTACAGCAGAGTTATTGGTCATAATTACACACATACAATACTGTCTGATCAGTGGGAACCAGCGGTCCTATTTGGTGGGTCCTGTGATGTAGTAGTAGTAAGTTATATAATTATAAGACTTTATTATGACATTATAGTCAGTGTATTCTTGAACCGCAAGCGTTTCACTTCTCTTCTAAACTCACGTCTGCACAGTCCGAACTACTCGATAGCTTCCAAAAGAGAGCACCTTAATGTCCGTTCAAACTCAAAACGTAATCGTTACCCCTCAAAACGATTCCACTCCCGTGACTCGTAACTCCACGGCGTAACCCCGCATGAATCAGGCAATCATGCTACCGTTCTCAAATCTGTAATCAGTAAAGATTTCAGAACGGTATCGTGATTTTTATTAAACTTTGAATTCGTCTCAGACCTGGAAGAACAGAACGTTCTGAAAACTGAATAAAAAACAATCATTTCAATATTTTGTACACAACTCATGAGTAAATTTAATTTAAAGAAATACTCACTAAAGGAAGATGAACTGATATACTAAATACATAGTATAGGTAAATATATGTATGTGTATAGTATATTTGTATAATAATATAGAAAATAAATTACTTTGGCTTAGGTTATAAGATTACAAGAAAAGAAATAGGCTTGATGCTTCAAATAAGCCAATTGAACGACGCAATCCGATTGTGCTGGCAGACGGACGGAGGGTAACTAAATTTGATGGCCGACAGGGTTGACGGCCGATGTATATGACAGACGAGTTTGTTGCTAGTTTCACACTGCAGATGTCGAATTGAAGAAGCTGTGTCTTAAAAGAGTATTCGGAAAGTTTTATTGATTTTATTATGAATTTCTGAAAACAATTACTTGAGACAAAATCTTAAAGAATTTTTAGGTTCTGTAGCAGTTAATGAGTGACTGAATCAGTTAAAGGCCTCGGACTCTCGGAATAGCATGTTTGGGTTACAGGTATGCGACATGCTGACGTTCTGGAGCTATTGCGTACATTCCCTCTAATCCGTTGAAAATCCCTTCAGTGGATTAGAAAAGAGCTGATGACCTTCGAACGGCTAAACAGATTTTCTTGAATTATTAAAGAACATTCTCGATCAAGTCACCTTTCAAACAAAAAAAAACGCACTTAAATCGGTACATTCGTTTGGGAGCTATGATTCCACAGACAGACAGACAGACAGACACACAAATACACAGACACACAGACACGTTAAACTTATAACACTCCTCTTTTGGCATTGGGGGTTAAAAAATGAACTTTAAAGCCTTTTTACATTGTATAAGGTATAAAGTGTTTCTTAATGCAGCACGTCTGCGTGATGCCTTGATATTTTTCAGAATGGGAATTATTTATACTCTAAAGGTGAACCACAAAGCCTTTGCTGCGTCCTAGACGAAGCGCATGTATTTGTTTCTCTGCAGCTATTTTGTTAGTGATAAGGAGGGTAAGTAGAAGCGTAGTAAACGCCTACAATTTTCCGGGCACTTTGAGAATTAAATGGAAAATTTGGGAGTTTATAGAAAAGTAAAGTAAAGTGACAAGGGAAAGCAGTGAAAGGAAAGGGACATTGCTTATACGGGTGGCTCCAGTGTTTCCTAGAATTTAATAATGTTTTTATAAATATAAAAATATAAAAAATATTTGTATCAAACACTTTTTAGTCCATTGTATTGTTGTTTAGCGATGAGTAACTTCACGCTAAGGGAAACTAGAAATAAATAAATAATAGTTTAAAAAACACGCCTTTGTACCTAACTGAACTAACTAAAAGTAGAAAATAAATAATAGTTTCAATAAAAATACGCTTCTGTTACTAGGTGAACTAAAAAGTAGAAAATAATTTTCTATAAGTTAAAAAAAATAGAGTGATTAAGAAAACTTATTTTATCGTAAAATGCTTGGGGCTAGATGTCAATTATAAATAAATATTTTATTGACAGATATTGGTAAAAGTAAAGTCATTGTATAATATTTTAAAAAGTACCCCACACTTTTTTACGATAAAATATTTTTTTTCTTAATCACTCTTAAGAAATAAGAGTTTCTATAAGTTAAAAAAAATATTTATATTAGAAAATTATGTTCTACTTTTTAATTTAGCTAGTTACAAAAACATGTTGTTATGTAAACTATTATTTATTTTCTACTTTTTAGTTCAGCTGGTTACAAAAGCGTGTTTTTTAGTTTTTTAAACTATTATTTATTTTTGTTTTTTTCAGTATGTATCGATGATAGCTTTATGTACTATAAAAATAATTTATCAAATTATTGTATTGTTATCGGTCCTTGATAAGTGTGTGAAGTTTCAATTCAATCCAGCGTTTTAATGTGGGTGAAAATCAAAGATTCCGTTACATAGATACCTATATCTGACACATATACGTCGACACATACATACCAAGCTAGTAAAAGCGTGTTCAAAAATAGTATTTTTTTTTATTTGCATTTTTTGCTATCGTCTTTTCCTCAAGCGGGGGACCATATACCTAAATAGTAGTATAAAATATTTCAAATTTGGACCTCCATGTCATTGATAAACGAGTTTTGACGTGTGAAGAGATGAATAAATATTATAAAATAGTTAACCCTTAACTCTACTTGTCGAATATAAGAACAATGTATCTAGCAAGGGTTCATCTTCTTTAAAGAAGTTAAGTTGCTTGCTAAGAGTTATATTTTATAAATCTTGACACAACTTTAATATAGGTACGTGTGTCTATCTTATCTTAACTTAACTTTTCCTTGTTGAGTTGAGAACTGACGAGATTAACTCAATCCCACATCGATCGATTTAAAAATATACGATTACAAAAATATAGAATACATTTACAAAGGACTTACCTTTAGTAAGATTTGCACTTCACACGTAACATTTTAACTGCTTATTAAACAAAGGCCATTTTGGATTACGTCATCTACAAGATTAGCGTTTGCTTCGTTATCGAAAATTTTAGACACTCACAATACCAATCGGTTGTAATGTGTAAAATGGATTAGATATAATCAAAATCATTTACTTCAATTAAACCATTATGGGTATTTTTTGAATTGTCAGGAGTAGTAGCCAGTTCTGACTGATTACTACTCCTGACTTCATGTCTGCTAAGTCAGTCATGAAGCTAGTTGTCTGTTCCAATTCGTAGATCCAGTGGAGAAGAACAGGCAAGAAACTCCAAGGACACTCTTTTTCAACATGTTTTTTACAAATCATTATCTGGTTTCATTGTTTTTATGCGCAAGTTAAATGTGAGGACAATGTAACGTATTGTTCTAAACTATAAACAGTCGCGCAAACTACTACTATATGTAAGTAATAGCAGTTCAGAAATGACCAGCCCCAACCAACGGCACTCATTCACGAGCATGACGCTCGCTCCAGCCATCGTCCACTTCAACCATATGATATCAATTGATATCAAAGGGAGCCGAATGACCCGACACGTACGCCACTATCCCCAGGGCGTCCAAGTTGACACGGCATACTCAGAACTGCCAGGCAACATAGCAAATTAACTTAATATGTTATTGACTACACAGTTCTCACATGTACAATTCAAAATTTACTAAATGTAACATATAAATTGATATCAAATTATATAGTAATAGATGCTGGTAAAAGATATCTAGAATAACTCGATGGACCATATCTTTTTTTAATAAAATCTTATTAAGTGGAATACTTCCCATACCACAGGGAAATTTGAAAAACATCTAACAAATGAACTCTACACTCACACTCCACATTACCAAGAAATTACCTAAATAATTGTCCATGAAGAAACCACAGCACTAAACGCGTTAGCTGCTATCGATACGACCACTTTCACTGCTTCGCAAACTGTGTAGAGAACATTTTGAATTTTAGTATAATTAATGACACGTGCCTAAAGCCTCAGGTCAGTAAATGAATAGTGCATAACTTTGTTGCTGTCTTCAGAGATCTTTAACTATTTACAGAAATTAGTCTACATTCTGTGTTGTTCTAGTGCTTGAAAAGTGGTACTGCAAAATGTCACTTTTCATACTCATATTTTAATTGTTATATAATATTTCATACAATATATTGATGAAGACAGTAAACCTATGTATGTATGTCATGTATGTACCTATGGTCGAACAGAATGCTTCAAATCGGTAATTTATTTTTAATACTTGTTCTATATCTCTAGTGTCCCCGATACTCCGGGATGGCCCGACAGGAGTTATTTTATACGAAAGTGAAAACACTTCTGTATGTTTTCCACTGGTGATTTCATTTGAGACTCACAACGTAATATACACTATGTCAAAGAGAAGCTAAACTATCTCCGGAACCGCAAAGAATTTCATTAGAAGTGAAAGTAACACTAAATAACGTAACATCAGAAAATGTAATAAATTTAATTCCCTCCCTGGTACAACTACAGACAAAAGAACAAAAAATGGGCACTTTGAGTACACTGAGTAGAAAAAACCACAAGTTCAAACGTTATGTATCCCAGGGGAGTTATATTTCATTTTTAGAATGTATATAGCACGGACCCCTAAATGCACGAATATTCATCCTAGCTGAAAAGTTCAGGCTTGCAGTTCACAAACTATGCAAGACAATTTCTTAGCTATAACGCTAACCATAACATTTTAAAACAAAAGACTCTAAGACTAACTCTAGAATCTAAGAATCTTTGATATTATTGCAGCTAGCAATAATATCAAAGCATAATTTTTCTTCTAGATTACATATCTTTTTAATCAGCAAGTCATTTATGTATATATATATAAACTTATGTGTTATACAGATGATATCTCTCAAATAATTTAAATAACTTACATTAATTAAATACCATAAGCTGAAATCTTATTTCATTTAAATTCGAAAAAAGAACGACACAAAACATTTTACACTTTGCCCCCTGAAGCATGCAGCAATACTCACTAACCGTATTTACTGAAACAAAATTCTAACGACGCCACACAATAAACAAACGAACCAAAAAAGTAATATAAGAAATCCTTCTAATTCCCCGGGACGTTTAACGTACCTCATTTCCTAAAGCTTGCCATCCCAAAAAAGGACGTAAATCGGTAGTTTTAGAATTCAAAATTGTATTTAACGATATTCAGTTTTGGTTGTAAGAGAACACATTAGCATATAAACAAGAGAAGACAAGTTTCGGCGTCTTTCCTCGTGTCTTGAAGTTAATGAAAATGTTTTGCAAGCTCATTACATTTTAATAAAGCGATGTGGGCGTGTTATAAAATTTCATGTTGGTTTGAATTTGGAAGCGGAGTACGTGAACCGCATGAAAGTTGATTTAGCTGTCTTTAGGTTGTTTTACTTCTCATGAGAATAACTTAAGGACCAGATTGGCAGCCTGCTAGTTTCTTCATAACTGAAAACAAACATGTCATCTATAAGTCTTTGAAGTGCATTAAATTTTAAAATCATGTTAAATCCTGCGCATTTAGTATTAAAGGTTAAGCAAAAGATCGTATTTTCAAAGTTCAGCTTTGGCAATACCAATTCCATTCCATAGATTTTTTGGGACACTTTTTATAGAAAAGGCTTCAAAATAAGCAGAAATATTGTTTATTCTGAACTCAGTGGGTTATAAGAATTGTTTGCATCTTTCATAATTCTTTCTCAAATTAAACTGTTAAAAGTGCTATGAAAACTACAATTTAAATTAACCCTCTAAAATTTCTACATGAAAATTTCTTTGTTTTCGTGCAAATTACTATTTATTTATCAGCTTACTGTGAGTCAGTAACGTTTCCTTTGTTTTGGGAGAAAACGGACAGTGTAAGCCATAAGGATAGTCTGGATTAGAGATGGGTAATCACCCAGGGTTTTACCCAGTCGTGGGTTTTAACCCGCGTGATTACCCATCTCTAGTCTGGATCTTTAAATTGAAGTTGGAACGGTGATTTACTTTCTGTAATTGTTTTATTGAATATTATATTCAGTTGAGCTGTAACTAAGAGAAACCTTAACTGAATTTAGTCTTGAAGATGTGCAATTTTAGGTTTAGAGTTAAATTGGAATACATAATGTGTCGGTAAAATTATTTAAATGTAAATTTCTGAAACGAGTCCTTTGAAATTCATTTCCGTATTCACATGAGCGATTCAATATAAATCACTGTTTTACTATAATCATTTAGTTTAAAGTTTGCGTTTCAGTTTTGTTGTCCACCCTGGTTGACGGTCATTTCACAACTGCCAATATACCTTTGACAGTGCAAAAAATAAACAGTTTTTGGGTACAATTCGAGAAGCAAGAAATAAACAAATTATATATGAAAAATACGGTGATGAATTTGATTTGTCATCTGATATATCTTCTTTAGACTTAGCTTTAAAATAACAAAACACGCTTTGGTAAACAATTCACTAAAACAAGGTATAAGACCTGTTCAATATTTTCAGAAGCAGAAATCTGCCATCCAAACTTATTAGTAAAATTAGATAACCACTCCTTCCTCTTCCTCCTCCTACTCTTCACTCATTAACTCGCCAGTAAACAAGAGTAGTTTTACCTCAAGATGTTAATATGATTGGAGTTGTTTAGATATGTTACCACGCTCTATAAATCCAGACAGTGTAATTACTTTACGGAAAGTATAAAATAAATCCCGTACTTTCTCGGGGTGTTGGCTAGTAAAGTTTACGGGTTTCATCTTCGTAGGATTAATCGGACTTAACAAGCAAAAGTGTCTGCATTTTGTTTTTATGTAGTGCGTTTACAAGCACTGTAATTATATTTTGTAACATGCAATATGTTACGGCGCTATTTAGACCCATACTAAGGGTCTCTTGCACTATAGTTTCTAGAAAACGTATACGCTGCATAGATTTTTCTTTTTCTGTAAATGCACACATATTTCTCACGCATATTAACGGCCATGCATGCAACAATAATGCAAGTAGCCTTATCTATGCATACAAATATGGCATTAATGATGTTTTTAAAGGCAACTATGAGTCCGTTGGTCTAGTGGTTAGTGGTCCCGACTGCTAAGCCAGAGGTCGTGGGTACGATTCCCACCCAGTACAAATAATTATGTGTTAAGCATGATCATTTGTCTGTGTCTTTTGTAATTTATCTATTAGAATATGTATGTATTTACAAATATATCAGTATGTTTATTAGCAGTCTGGTTACCATAGTACAGGCTCTGCCTAATTTGGGATCAGACGGCTGTGTGTGAGATGTGTCAAGTTCCTTTTATTATTTAAAAATTCATAACATTGATAATTTTATGAATATATTTTCTTCAAACTTATAAGATAATACGTGATAACGACTCGACGACGTACAGATAATGAAATACAAATGAATTAAGTTTATAACTTTGTTTAAATGACATTGTGTACAATGTCATTAAAGTAGCCATTTAGTCCAGTGATAATAGCATAGTCCTCGTTCCGAATACAATAAAAACTCATAAGATATTTCTCTCTTTTATTCTTTTATTGCTACTCGTAAAATACAGTTTAATATTCTCACTGATCTGGTTATAAGAGGCACACAGACAGCTCGGTGTTCGCAACTCGTAAACTTAACAAGATACAAAATGTATAAATATTTCTCAGGGGCAATGCGCCAATTCGTCAAATATGACATGGAAAAGGGTAATTTGTAGCGGAAGCTGCTGAAATATTATGTCAGAAAAAAATAACAACAAACTTTCAAAACGCGTCATAAGGGTTGAAGCCACTCGCTACAAAGACGTAATTTAATTTTTTATTTAAAAAGCTACTTGTGTTACAATAGAAACTGTCGTAAGTCTTATGCATATTTATGGAAGATATACTGATTTAGGCGAGTGTATATTTAAGTCCAATTAGTTTTGAGCATGTGGAAGGCCCTTTATTAAGGTGAAAAGCGACATGACGCATTGGTGTCAGGCGCTATTAGCTTCATTTTTAACATTTTTGTACTTCAGGCTAAACCTTTTAATATGGGATTATTTATTCTATGATATGGGGTCGATTCGAGGTCAAATATATAAATCAAACTTATAGAATAAAAACTACTTAGCACGTCAGTTGTCATTATTAAGAAGCTGTAAACTGTTTATACGGTACCAGTGGTAACTGTTATGACAACCCTCCAGACAAGATGTAATAAGAAATGTAATAGGTATATCTAGAAAAAATCTCGCTGCCTCAATGTATTGTTGTGTAAACAATGTTTTGATCATTTAAACTCGTCTACTCGGCACCAACGAACCCGTGCTAATACTCTGAGAAACTGAGTCTTAATTTAGTTTACTTTATTTCAAAGCAATTAGCTACTTGATACTAGGATAATATAATTATGCTGTCGGGAATTTAAACGTTAGTGTGGTACTAGAATGGTTTCTCCGTTCTAGTATCTTGATATTCTCGTTGTCATTTAAGGCGAAGTAAGAAACCTGCCACTATCGCTTTATTAATAAACATTTAAAAAAAAGTTAAACCGACTTCAGAATCACTAGGTTGATGACAGATACCATCATCAGATCCGGACTTGGTGGCAATGGGACCACTTGGGGAACATAGCATAGCAAGGGCTTTAAAAAAAAAGATTTTTTGGAAATCGGTCTATAGATGACGGGAATATCGGCGAACATACATAAAAATAAAGACAATGAACCTCCTCCTTTTTTTAAGTCAATTAAAAAGTAAATAGAAGTTAGAGCTCGCAAATTTCCCATCTGTTCTCCACGAGGATTCCTGTCATGAGTAGAGCACAAGCACTGGAAGTTAAAGTAACATGCATTACATATACATACATAACATAATATAAACCTCGAGCTAAACATGTAATCTGTATATATAAGTTTGTATGTTTGTGTAAATATGAAGCTGTGGGTATATTATGTAATGATGATATTTAGAAATATGTACCTATCAGTAACCTAAGTATCTGTTTTTTTTTTGATTTATCAAATTATTATAAATAATTTCAAATGTATTTTTTGCACGTACCTTATTGCAGTAAATTGAGAACATCCCCATTTTGAACGATCAAAAATTTATCGTAAGTATATTTTTAGCGCTGTGACTTTTGCTTAGCTCTTGTCCCTGTGGCTGTTTATAATATACCTATAGCAGTTCATGACGCTTTGTTAAAATTTTTCCAAAGAATATGGCTGGGCTCAAAATTTTAGAAAAATATTATGTAGTATTTGTAAGTATCATTTTGTTAGTAGGCAAAGAAAAAAACGGACAAGTGCCAATTGAAATCGCGTGGAGAGTGTTCCCTATTATTCACGTATGTTCACAACATTGTTATTTTTATTTGAGAAATGGTAACTATAAAGTATTGTTCTACAAATATAACGCACTAATACCTACAACAGGTACTTCCTTCTCGAAACGGCACGCATAGTGAGGAGGTTTCTGGCCAGTAACTTGGTACTTGTACGCGATACCGGTGGGACACAATTTTCTTTTTAATAATTTAATTAATCCTTGTACCCCTTTTTAAGCTAATTTCGGGCATTTTGGAATTCTTAAATTTATATGTGGAAGAAGTGCAGAAAACTAAACTTTTTAAGCAAAAGTGAATTATGGTCGTAATTCGACTGACAGGCGATCTGTAGTATATTTAAAAATATAATTTATAAATTCAATGTTTTTTTAATGTTGGTTTCAATAAATGAAGAGAATAATAATTATAATGTGGGTCATTCTACACAACGATATATTATAGGCTCAAAATAAGCAGAGGTTCTAGAGCAAATATTAACCTGACTACATAAATATCATTAATAGTAGTATCTCCCAATATTTTTTCCCAATAAGAAACTTAACTTCACGCCCCACAACTTCTCTCGCACATTCCAACTGCAAATTAAGTTTTTGCTCACAATATTACGATTTACCCTGTTATTTTAAGCATTTACCCTGTAATTTGAAAGTAAATAACTATTGTCTGTTGTTTGTTTTTTTATTAGTAATTTCCGGGATAAGTGAGGGAGACATGGTAATATTTCATCTATTATCTTAAATAACTTTAAAACTATAAATCGTAATATAAAAAAATAATATTTGAGACCTCCGAAACAAGCTTTTTGATTGATTGATTGTTTGATATATCACATTGTACCGTTTTGCATTAATTACAAAATGCGTAATTTGATTCCCAAAAGTCATCCCTATATTCAAAAATTCATTTATTTCCGTTGCTGCATTGGGTCACAGAAATTGATGTGTGTACTAGATTTCAACTTAATCGGTGTAGTAGATTCAGAATTAGCTGTTACAGACGGATATACAGACATACGAGTGATGCTATAAGTGTTCCATTTATTTCATTTGGACGTGTGACACCCTAAAAATATGAATTCACTGCTTCAGAATGTAATTTTAAAAGAGTAAGAATTTCTGACAGAGTCTGCATTTTCCTAACAAATATTATTTGAGAGACTTCAACTGAAATAAAAGACTGAGGAAAGGACACAACAGCGCGTTTAACAATTTGTCAGACGTGATATGTGCCTTTGACCAGTTTATAACCATGATATAACTGCCAGCTGACAAACGAATAAACCGCAAAAATTTGATTAATGTACCGAAGTGAACACTCAACTAACGAAAACAAATCTCTCGCAAATACTGCACCCGATTTGATCGAATATAACATAACAGACCGCTGTTATTTGCTGTCGTATAAATAGCAGTTTGTTGTATGTTCGTTTTTTCTTTCCCTTATTACTATAAACTAAAAGCCAACATAAATAAATATCAGAATATTTATTTATGTTCGCTTTTAATTTTAACCTATTTGTTCCCTACCCGCATCCTAGACTTGGAAGCGAGGTAAGTTTTGTCATGTTTTTCAATGGTAATAACTTGTTCTAATAACCCTAAACTTATGTATTGAAGAAACCGAGGTATTGAAGATTACGACATTTAAGTATAGGGACTATAGAAACGTTAAATCAGGTTGATTACTTAATCTAAACACAAATATAATAATATTATCATCGTTATTCACACATCTCATTTCATAGATATGCTTTTATTGTTCAAAGAATATTATCCATTTTTTGTTAGAGTTGGCAATAATCACCGAAACGTAACAAGGGATGCGTCAACAAAGTTCGTTTACATGTGATGTTACACGATCACTGATCAAGGCGACACGGTTCAAATTTAGGAGCACCAGTGACATGTTAAAAATGAGGAATTTCTTTCTTTTAAATTATTTCGACAAATGTGTTCATCCCATGGTAGCATGGCATGTAAATAACACGAAAAAGAATTAACATCTGCTGTATGTATGTTCTAAAATATTTTAGTCTCTTACGTCTTTTAAATTGTTTATTCCTAAAGCAATTGAGAAGAATCTTATTTCCTTTCAAATAAAAAATCAACAAAGAAGTTTAGTACAAGTAAATGTATTAATGATATGTCATTGAATCCAGTACGGCTTATATGTAAAGCGAGAGGTATTTATTTTTAGTTCTTTAATTAAGGTTATAAACTTTAGAGGCTTAGGTATGACATAATTTTGTCTAGCCGTACATAATGGTATTTTATACAACATAGAATAAATGGTGGGACCGAATCTACTTTTAGTCCAAGCCTATCACATCATCAAGTACAAGCTATTTAACATGAGTCTGGTACAACAATGTTTAAAGAGTTCGTGTCGTGATTTTTCATTGCATGTCCTGTCAATTAACATGTAAATTGGATCCCGCCGTTGATGAGTCCCGTGCATGTAGGGTTGTCACTTTTTACGTGCGCTCATATAATTAAAGGACTAGGCTCCAGACTAGACTAAGGCTCATATGATTAGACTTCATAGGATTTTACAAAAACCTCACTGATATTTCGTCTTAATGAATTTATGAAATTGAGTTGTAGATTGTACTTATATTATTGGTATTAGAATCAACTACTTAAAATTACTAATAGTATCAGAATTTGTATGAATTGCCAGACATTGCCAGATATTGCCAGATATTGCCAGATATTGCCAGATATTGCTTGTAGTAACTGCAGATAAAGTGAAAGCGTATGGTAGAGCCATTCGCTTTCGCTTTATCTACAATTATTTAAGTTATATTTTTCGACTGCTAAGCCGTGGGTTCGATTTCAACCCAGGACACATAATAGTGTGATGGCATGATCCTTCGTTCTGTGTCTGGGTGTAATTTATCCATAATATGTATGTATTCAGTAATATATAAGTACAATAAAATTTATTTCTATTCTATTCTAATCTATTTCTATGATTATCAGCAGTCTGGTTACCATAGTACATGTCTGGTCTGGCTGTATATGAGGTGTCTCCAGTTATTAACGCAAAAAACAAGCATACGAAATATTAAACAATAGATATAGATAATGCCTATTACCATTGCTTTGGTTTTAGAGATAAATAAAATTTTAGGCATAACCATTTATCGATTACACAAAAATAAATTACACAGTTACTGGAATCATCACATTAAACAATAATAATAGTGAGTACAATTGGCACAGTTTTGATTTACATAAATATGTAGCAATGAAACCACAGCAGTAAACGCAGTGTTTGGCACATCATTGGTTGTCATCTAAAGCCTAAAGCCTATGTTGTTGTAGGCACTTCAGTTATATTGACGAATAATTTTTTTTTTCGCCAATTTTAGAATAATGAATAAATGAAGATTTTAGATGTTGGACTAATTGGCGATAAAATTTATAAGCAATAACACCTTTTTATTTACCCGTCCATTCAATTGAATTACGTATTAAATGCCGTCAATTGTACTAAAAGTTCAGGAGGTCAAATTATTCAAAAAGAAAATAATACTTGAACATCGAAAATAACTTGCACATAGATGAAAACAGGTAAATATAATTGTATAATAATAGGCGTTCCAATGAATCTCTAAACCAGCTTAGGCGTACAACAACAGATGATTGATAATAATGGTTTTTGTTTTCAAATTTAATTTCGTTTTCTTTATTTTCTCGATAAGAAGGAAAGTAATTAAATATCTAAGGTTTCACGTAGCTTTTAATTTTTATTACTTACTGTGAAAGTGCCAACCCTAGTCCATCACTTAAATCTACAGGGTATATACATTTGGTGTACACATTTTAAGCAGCAAAGAGGATTTGCTTAATAAAACATCGGATTTATTTAATTCTGCGACCGACGGGTGTTCATACAAGGCTTAATTAACTTCCGCATTTAATATTTTCGAAATATCGTTCGGTTACTTTTAGGAATATTTTGGTATTTTGGTTTGGATTTGGTCTCAAATCAGTCAGTAACGTTTCTTTATTTATTTATGTAAAATTCTTTGTGACTGTCTGATACCAAAAATTTCTTTTTAACAGTTGCATACTCGATTTTTTGTTTTAAACTAGACCCTCGAAGACTGTTATCGTTTCGCAGTTTGCGGTTGTAGCTTCATACTGTAGTGGTTATCAGAGAATGCGGAGCGTTGTCGCATCAAACTGATCTACTATAAGAGGTACCAGGGTTGACTAACTTGATAGTTTTTTCCATTTATTTACTAATCTTATTGGCTTAGTAGTGTACTTCATTTCAGTAATGTTCTTAAACCTTCATTAAAATATCTGCAGAGTACTTCATCTAAAATTATTTAAATTATCGACATTTGTAAAAAGAGGAATGACGAATGATTGACGAGACATGTACTTCTATAAAAGGCAATTGTTTAGGCCTCTGGCAATTGTTTAAGTATCACCATGGTAACGGCTCGAGCTTTGCAAAAATATCGAGGCTTTATTAGTGGCTTGACTTTCCTAGTTAGATACATTAGAGGCTCTTACTTCTCGTAGCTCCACTACACCGAAAACTCCTTACAACTACCAGAGATAAGATAATAGTTACTTCGTTATTACAAATGCCTAGCTTCACCATTTGCATAGGACTGTATTTTTTATATTAAACAGGCCTTTAGAGTGCCCTGAATTGAAAACAAGCGATTGAAGTTTTTGGTGTTGCCAGTACATCAGCAACTATGTAATACTGAGCCGAATTGCTTCATAAAATTGTAAAACAAATTTCTTAACGTATTATATAAGCGTGTAGAAATCTTAAACAGCTCACGAAAACACAATTAAGTCTTGAAATCTTTTAAAAATGATAATGGATTTTTTCTTTAAATGTTTTAAATAAAGGTTGTAAAGATGAAAGAGGGAAGATTCGCGATGACTGAGATAAGTTCAAGTGAAATGTCACGGGGAAATTGAATGGGAGTTCAGGTCGAGCCTTTTTATACAAGCCTTTTGTCTTCGACCTCCATTGTTTGGGGTTCGAGGTCGAACTGAGATTTTCCGGGACGTGATTTTGGTATTAGATTGATAGTTGGACGGCTGTGCGCTGTTCGTATTTCGGGATTATTAGATGCTTCAATCTCAGAAGTAATTGAGTGAAGTGAAGTACTTATTCACTTCGGAAATAGAACGTGGAGTTATTGTTGCACGGGCAGGACGTATGTTTGCAATGTTTCTCATTTGCCAAACTACAGCTTGGACATAGCCGAACTATTTATGTTATAGTTGTGTTATTTGCGCATTTGAGCATGGGCACATTAAGTAAGGTATGAATTTACTTAAAAAAATAATATAAAACAACAGTCAAATTGAGATTTAAATAATATTGAGTAAATGCTGCAATGTAATACAAACCTCATTAGAATTGTCCTAATTTTGTTTTTACCTCATAATATCGTCCACAGTAGTGTTCAGCAATCTAGTAATGACTACAAAGCGTCATGAAATTTTGGTCAATACTGCAACTATACAATCATAATTTTAACATTAAATTATGATTGTAGACAAGTACTCCCATTCACTGAAACATAATTACGTATTCGAAACACTCAATATAATTAATATTTCTATACCAGCCTGTTCTTGATTTTACTCTAAATTTAAGCATAAACAAATTTAAAGCAAAATGTATTTAAATGGCTGGCCAAACGTAGTTTCCATTGACTCCAGGGATGTTTCAATTATAAATCTTGGCGCAGTCGTTATGAACGGCTATTTCTATTACTGAAGTGAAAGAGTTTATATAAAGATAAATTGACGTTTAATTTAAAAGAAATGGTTTTTGAAATGGATCGAATTTCATTAGATGACATTTTTTACAGTTGATAAGTTATAAAGTAACTTTATGTAGCATTCATTTTAACACACATACATTAAAATATAATTGAAGTCAAGTATTATTAGTTGACATTAAGATAAGAATACAAATGGTCCGAGAAAACGATAATTTCTTTTTTGTGTGTTTCATGCCGTTTCATGCCGTTTCATGCCGTTTCATGCCGTTTCATGCCGTTTCATGCCGTTTCATGCCGTTTCATGCCGTTTCATGCCGTTTCATGCCGTTTCATGCCGTTTCATGCCGTTTTCTTAGGAAAATATGAACACAATTTTCTTTTGGAGTAACGAAATTTCATACGTAATAAGGATAATTATGTTTCATGCTATTTCAAGGAAAAAAATCAATGTTGTACGTTGTACGCATAAATATACTTAGATACATATTGTTTAAATCATTATGTAAACTCTTCTTTACTCTGTTAAAAACCTCTTTGTGAACTTCATGGAATAACTACTGCTACTGTTATTATAAATTACAAAATACTTAACCATTGCCGACATACTTAAGTCACTTAAGTGGACGCTACACAATTTTATACCTTTAACAAAATATTTATCCGCTATCAGTTAAATGTTAATATTTAACTGATTGCAGATAAACATTTTTGTTAATAAGCAAGGGAAAGAATATAATAATGTTTTTTTTCTCGATTGTTTACAGCAGATTGTCAATCCTATTAAAGCAAACAAGGAAAGTCATTTCAAGTTACGAAGGTTTTAGGAGTATCCGTCCTTATTCGGTAACGATAATTAAATAACAAATAAAAGCACTTGTAATTTGTTTTATAAAATTATAAGAAATATACAAAGAGGCACACGACAGAAAATCCCCAGAAAGATATAGAGTTGGTTATTGATTGTGTTGAAGAAAACATCTTCTTGCGACGTTAAGCGTACGACCGTACGATATTAACCGGTGTCGTGTACAACCACTTGCCCTCAAGAATACGCAGCTAATTAAAATGTAGTAGTTTTGAATATAAAAGTGGTAAATAGTTTAACAGTTTTATATACGTCACACAGACGTATCCGAAGAATGTTCTGGCACATTAAGAAAGATAAAGCACTGTATTAACACGTTTTTGAATAATTATTGTCTTATAAAAAAATACAAATTGGCTTAAATCCATCTGAATCATACCACTGAAAAATAAATATTATGAAGTAACAACTGTGACGTCATACTTAGCTATCATCAAATCATTTTCTTTTAATGATTGGATTTACATTTAAAAAAAATAACAAACGTGACAATGATAACGAATCAAATTTTTCGAATTCTCAAGTAAGACTTAATTTTAAACAAATACTTATTGATAGAAGATGACTGGTTTACATTGAATATATTAAAAAAAAATCGACTGAGGGGTATTAAGATATCGATACTGATGCCGAATATGCGATTCAAACAATTTTTGTCTGTCTTCCTGTCTGTCTGTTTGTATGTTCACGATAAACTCAAAAGTTACTGAAGGGATATGCTTGAAACTTAGTATGTATACAGTTTGAGTTTTGGTTCCCACAGGAAAATCAATGAAAGCTGTAATAACATTTTAACGTTAGTAGAATGAATATACTTATTTCAAACTTTACTACAGGGAGCGTTTGGCTTATCTGGTGTAGAGTGCGATTTCTACTAAGTTGGGTGCCGGATCGAATCCCTCTTTGACACTCATTTCTTTTTTGCACTTTTTTAAATATATACACGAATTTACTTTTTAAATTAGGTATCGTTTTTAACGGACGAAAAAAAGGAGGGTCTCAATTCGACCGTTTTTACACATATCTTTTTTTTTATGTATGTTTAGCCCTCTCCGTTATTTATGAACTGATTTTGATTATTGTTTTTCGTTAGATAGGGTATACCTCAAGGGTGGTCCCATGTCAAGGAATTCAGGATCTGATGATGGAATTCTGATAAAATTGAGAGAAACCTTCGAAAATTGTAGAAACGAATAGTGTTTCTGTTTACTTTTCATTACTTTATTAGGTATTTGCGTTTAGAAATCATCACATCTACATGATGTGATGATTTCTGAGCTGAGCTGATGATGAAAAAAAAAACATAAATATAACCTTTTTATCAAAAAATTAAACCGACGAAAAAAACTAAAAAGCAAAAAATAAATGAACCTTTTAAAAATGCTTAATACTTAAGACTTAAAAGGTTTATTTATTTTTTGCGTTTTAGTTCTTTTCGTCGGTTTAATTTTTTTAATATTTTTATAAAACCACTCAATTTAATTAACTAATAAATATTAAGAGTACAAAGAATCGATTTTTACCTGTGATTTAAAGAAATATAATTAGTTACATTAGATTACACCTGCAAATAGTCATGTCTGTTTGAAGGATTTCTAATGAATGTCTATTTTCAATCGTAGGATATCATAGGGGAAAATGCTTTTCTGTGGTGGTTGCTGAAGCAGCAGGAGTTTTTTTTTTCTTTGTTTGGTGATCCCAGAGTAATCAATAGCTGGTTCTTGACTATGCCAGCGAGCTATTTGGCCTCTCCCTGCCATTAAATTCATAAATATATTTCAGGGCATTAATAATAATAACAACTTAACACACCTCAAACACGGTCGTGTCATCCTAAGCTAGGCAGAGCCTGTACTATGGTAACCAGACTGCTGATAAACATACTTATATATTTCTAAATACATACATATTATAAATAAATTACACCCAGACAGAGAATAATTCGTCCTGGGTGGAAATCGAACCCACGACCTCTGGCTCAGCAGTCAGGGTCACTAACCACTAGACCATCAGGCCAGTTTAGTAAATATTCACATATTTATAAATAGAGTTATAGAAAAAGAAGATCCAAACTTTTAAACTTTTGCGTTCCATGATAATATAATTATGTTGACGGGAATGGACGCGATCACGTATTTAAAAAGTATTACAGTACCTACAGGTCTGTGATCACGGCCACGACCACGGCAAAGCAAAGGTATGTCATACCTTTTAAATACGTGATCGCGTTGATTCCTGTCAACATGATTATATTAGAATAGAATAGAATTTTCATTTAAAGCATCTATGACCTTAGTTGTTAGTTTAACTCAAAACTTTCTTAGTATTACAGTATTTTACTATATTAAATGCATGGCAGACACTATCGCCAAAAAAATACATCTAAGCTGAAATATTGACATGTAACCGGTGAATTTTTTTTTACACTTTCAGACCATTTATGTTCCGTTCGGTTACAGTAGTGTGAAATCTTAAGTTACACCGTGACTAAACAAAGCTCAGAAGCAAACATTTATCTGTTAGGTATACCGAGAGGCCCATAGTTTCTAGGAAGCGGCACTGACTGACTGACTACAGCAAGAGTCTCTCAATTGGTCGGACAAATCGAGATTTAGGTCGTCACAGTTGTTTTATGACTATTTTCTGCGAGGAGAACATCTCGCGCAAGGAGGAGGCGACGATGTGGATTCGGTAGAAAAACATCCAGGTGAAACCTTTTCACTCGCGCTCTCATGCGTACGCTAAGAGTGGCCGTGGGTGTATGAGACGAGTTTTATGTTCTTCACCCGAAGCAGAGTCTCCCGTGAAGAGGGTGTCTGGAAATCGCCCAGTTGCCGTCCGCTAGCCAGCGCTGGGTGGATCATGGAAGGCAAAACGTCGCCGTACCAACATCACAAACCTGCCTGGAGAAAGATGTACTATGCAATAAGCGACAAATTGCGGTTTTCCGAAAAAAACGCGAACGAAGTCGCGGGCACAGTTAGTCTATAATATGTATGTATTTAGAAATATATAAGTATGTTTATCAGCAGTCTGGTTACCATTGTACAGGCTCTGCCTAGTTTGGGATCAGGCGGCCGTGTGTGAGATGTGTGAAGTTATTTAGTTATAAGTTATGTGTGAAGTTATTAAAAACCGGTTAACCATAGTTAAAAATAGGTTAAATTTGTTAACCTATTTTTATTTTTTTATTCTGATAAGCTATACCTAGTTTATTTCTATAATGTTACGTCTCACTCACTCAAAACGTAAACTTTGAATATCCGTTGTCCCTATACAATCCACAGTTAATATTGATTTCTACCTGTTTCGAGTTAATCCTTAAACTTAGTCAAATGCGGTTGGTTGAGCCACTAAATCCGTCCGACTGTTCTATGAGAGTGCTTATTAATTGATTCACTTGAGACATAGTATTTAGAAATGCAGTAGAACAGTATTATATGTATTTGGGAACCACATAACTTTACAAATTGACAATTGCAAAAACATCGCTTGAAGTATTGCAGTTACCTATATCACAGATAATAAGTAGTTACAAGTAACAGAAAAATTACTCATTACAAAAATATCGCTACCTACCCTTTTAATTTCCTACTCTTTTTGGGCTTTAAAATGTGTGTAGGGTTACCTCTTCAATAAATGTTTTTATAAAAAAAACAATTATTATTTAAATAAAACACTTGACGCTTAATTTTTTATTTCCAATGTAAAACATTGGAAATAAAAAATTAAAGCTTACAAAATCTTACATGTGTTTTATATTTATGTAAAGATTAATAAACTTCTTCCTTTTCCTAAAATCTCGATCATTAAACTGAATGGTCCACCGTACAGATTATCAATATTAATATTCCGCCGGTGGACGAGCGGCTATATTTAGCGCTTGTAAGTACATCGAGTGGAATATGCCTGCCTATATTAAGTATATGTTTATGGGGCTTAATGTACGCGTAAAAGTAAACCTAGGGAACAAATCTCAACATAGTAAAAAATATGGGAGAAGGGTTGGGAGCAGATGCCAGAGCGCTAGTTGACCATTAGCAGGGTCTGTGAGATTTTTCGTTCCTTTCGATTCTGATCGGTTGTGAAAGAATGATGAAAAATTGCAATAGAAGAACACACGCCCATCTTAACATTCGCGTTTTAGCTACTGGCAAGCGTCTCTTATCCGTTGCCTTTATTGGTCAACATTCAGATCTATTCAGGGCTGCAAGTCTGACGATAGTCTTATAAATCTGTTCTTTTTGCTTTACAGGAACTCTGGCATCACATATTATTCCTGTTATTATGTCACCTTGTATTGATTCCATGCTGTAAAAAGGCCAGTCTATTTCTCAAGTCTACAGCATACACATATATTATAGAGACGTACACTTAAAAACATAACCTTCTCTGACGTGGTCGGACAAAAAGGCCAATTTCGACAAAAACGCAATAAACCCTCTTAATGTCTGTTCTAAAGTGCCACCCTTACATGACTTTAGTACAAAGTTTATTGTTACAGATATATCAGTCGCACAAAACACAATGGACTCTAGACATTTAAAAAATATTTCGCGTTGTAACGTAGCATTTTGAGTCATGCGACGTCTGTGAAATAAAGACGATTCTTGATCGATGTAGTTCATTGGCACTGTGAGAATTTATCAATTATCAAATTCTTGTACTTTTTGAAACCTGGCATCACATATCGTTCCTGTTACGTGCTGTCACTTCATCCACCCTGTATTGATTCGATTCTGTACAGTCCAGTCTATTTCTTAAACCTACGACACATATTGAAGACTTACACTTTGAAACAAACCTTGGAAAGGTTTTGATTTAAAGTGTAAATTACCTAAACCCTGCTAAGTAAGCACTGTTAAGTAAACAGTAAATAAGTAATAAAAATAAATTGCCAAGAATGAGCAACACAAGGTAGACGGATATAAGATACAATTACCACAAAATCCTTATTATCTATAAATAACTACATTCTGATTTATTAAAAAGTGATCCGGCAGGTATTGCTTTCAAAATTCGTATAATATATCTGTGCTATCGATAATTATAATAATTAACAAAATAGTTTATAAAACATTTAGATAATATGATAAATCATACAGTAGTTATTATCAGACCAATGAATAGTGTTCATTGGTCTGATAATTAATTGTTAATGTGGAATTAGTATAATATTTTTATAAACCCATTCATGTGTCATTAACCAAAATGAAAATAATATTTTTCATAATCAAAATGAAATGTGCAAGTAACGTAATCTTATACATAAAAATGTATGTTTGTTTATTTGTATTTCATGCGTTGCCGTATCGTTTATCCGGTAATCATGAAACTGGTTGCACACACGTTGCCAGGGATACAGAAAAGACATAAAGACTGTTCCCGGAAGAATTACTTTTACGTGAGCTAAGTCGCGGGCAATACTTGTCGAATATAAAACACACTTTATATATAGTACAACAAGAAATAAAATTGGCCAGTTGATGTTCCTGTCCTAAGAGCCTCTCCAATCACAGGACTCTTCAAGCTACTGTTCCTCTGTTTCCCCATCTGAGACTTGTATCCCTTACCCTAGCTACCTCACCCTATCCTTTTTCTTTACCCCAATTTACCATCTTCCTTTGTCCCGTCTGAAAACTACTACATTCAAAAGGAAGGTTGGTGTCAAGCAGGTGGTCGCGTTGTAAAGTAGAAAAAAAATAACTTACACATTGCGCCGACCCCAAAACAAAATACGAAATGTACAGGAAGATGATGAGTACAGGGAATAAGATACCTGTGCCTATTGCTCCAGATATAAGAACCTTTTCACTACACGTGCCTTGTCGAGGAAAACTGCCTCCTGCACCAGGCCTTACGAAAACAATTACAAGTGGTCAAACAGACTAGCATTGAAAACCACTTTGCTCGCTTTTTTAATATGGCATACCCGTCTCTCAATAGACGATGTTACAAGACATGAAGACTAATAAAATTGACATGTTAATCGTCTATCACTACGAATTTATCAATATTAATATATATACATACTGTTACAGACATGTCTAGGTTATAGGATCGGGTATCAATATATTGATCGGTCGTTTCTAGGCTTCAATTTATTAAAGAAAAGACTTACCCATGGCAAACAGGATGATGATGGCAGACACAACCCACGAGCACATGATGACGTCAGTCGCGGTACTACGTCACATCATACACTCACTGATTAGGCCACTTCGCTATCACATCCGGAGTACGAGGCCTGTAACAAATTGTAAAGAAAAATTATACCTTTTTTTTTCTATTGTTATTGTGATTAATACATGCGAGAGTATTTTTAATGACCTATCAGAAATCAATACCTAATATCTGGGAAGGTTACAATTATAAATGAAAAAAAACTTTATTAACCAACCAAATTAAAAATAAAACAGAGTTCAGTGTTCACCGCCTGGCTCTATCGGCAGACCATCATTACCAAGCTTAATCTGTTCGGCTCGTCAAAACGAAGCTTATGAAACTAAGCCCGAGGGGTTTACTAGTAGCAACTGAAGAGTTCCACTATCCACCTCCTGGCTCTATCATCAGGTTAGCTCCAACATGCCTTATTAAAGTATTTTCGTCCAAACTAAATATATGTACGTACTAAGTTTGATTTCGATATGATAATTATTAGAAGTAGGTTACAATTTACTTCCAAGATTTGTTTACATAGTTATAAAAATAAAGTTTTGCCTTTCATTGTTTTGTTGTTTCAGAGATCATGTAAACCGTGGGAACGGCTACGAATTAAAGTCAAGGTTGCAATTTTGCTATACCATTATATATTTAAAAATATCGTTTAAAATGGTTGCAGGAGCCAGGGTATCGTTCTTTGGGCAACCTTACATTTAGACAAAGCAAATGACTTAAAACTAATTTCAAAATCAACCCAAGACTAAGAATGATATATAATCTTAGAAGTAAAGGATGACCATTGTGGATTAATTTAGAGGCAATGCTGCTTATGTTACGCATCAAAGTTATACAATATTATACAAGTATTGTTACCGGTTAGTAAACCTACTGTAATAATTTACACTGTATTGACAAATTGATCAATTGATTTAAAAAATCCATTTTAATTGTTTGATATATGACCAAAGTAACCTAATTTGTATTTCTTGGTAGAAATCCATTGCCAACCACTGACATTGGACGTTAGATTTTTGGAGTTTTGGATGGCTGCATGCGAGTGTTGTGTCGCCATCCTCAATTATTATTTATGTTGTTTAATATTAAAAGTAAATATTATTTTAACTCTAAATTTAAGGAAAATGTATATCATAATCATTATCTATTCTATTATATTTGAGATTTACATACGTGAAGCGCTCTGATCTATATAATAATGTGTTTCGTGTCTAGGTTGTCTTGATAAATGGATGATAAAAACAACGGGTTCTTGTATTAATAACGACAATAATTTAATAATAATAATGCCGAACAAATAAATACGGTTGAATGCGACCAAGACAAGTAATTATGTGATGAGCACGATCATTTGTTCTGTGTCTGGGTGTAATTTATCTATAATATGTATGTATTTAGAAATATATAAGTATGTTTATCAGCAGTCTGGTTACCATAGTACAGGCTCTGCCTAGTTTGGGATCAAACGGCCGTGAGTGAGATGTGTGCAGTTATTATTATTATATTATTATTTTAACCTTCAACAATTTCCTCGGAAACTCGCACAAGTAAAAGTATCCGTGAAACAAGAAACTCGAGGTTGAAATGAAAAAGTAATTCTGATGCTTCAGAAGCTTTACATTTCTTACGAACGCTTCTTACCTCGAGAGTCTTTAAGTAAATTGTTAGTATACAGAATAATATAGAAAATATACAGACAAACAGTAGTCGATTTGTGTTGTATTTATAAAATTATATTTTATTTTTCTTAGTGAATATTTCTTGGAACCCTTTACTATATTATTGAACACATCTAAATGCACGGAGTTTCATTTAAACTAAAACACACCTACAAATAAATTTTGTTAAAGCATACTAAAGTACAGTTCACTGCAATTTCATTTCTAGGGTACACCTGTGTTTACACAGAGTGATTGTATTCGCTTCGAGTCCGTCATGTTCTTATATATTCTTACTGTTCAGCCCTGGTGACAGTAAATAATACACCATTCAGTACGATAGGATTTAGTCCACATTTACTTATTTGTTGTAAGATCTGTAAACTTTCTTAAGTTCTTTAAATCAGTTTCCACACCTCAAAAAAAAGTCCTGTAACACTACCACATACGCAAACCTAATCAGCTAAACTATATGAAGCCACTATTGAATATTTCATGTGAGCAAATAATTTAAAATAACCATTCATCAATCCTTATTCCTATGGGTCACCCCGGCTTCGCATGGGTAGTAGAGACATCTTCAACAATCATCATCATATTTCAACCAATTTACACAAAACGTTAAGAAATTATACACCTAAACCTTCCTCATGAATTACTCTGTCTATTGGTGAAAACCGCATGAAAATCCGTTCAGTAGTTTTTCAGTTTCCCGCGAGCAGACAGACAGACAGATGCGGCGGGAGCCTTTGTTTTATAATAAGTAGTGATATAAATATAACCTATGATTATTTTTACAAAGTAGTTTCTGTATACGTGGAACAACATAGTTCGCAATTATCTCACGTGGAACTTACTCGACGGGAGCTTCGAATTAGTGAAGAAAATAAACTTCAGATTTTGTGAAGGTTATTCCTAGAAATATCTACACATGACGTCATATGGTATTATGTGATGTTAGAGAACTTGGACTACTCGAAAACAGCCAGTTCGAGTTACAAATATATTAGCTATAGCTTACACTCTCCAATCTATTCGTATTATCAATATCTTACACTCTCCAATCTATTCGTATTATCAATATCTTACACTCTCCAATCTATTTGTATTATCAATATCTTTTGTCTGCCATTGCTTTCCCTTCTTACCTACGCTTCCCTCTCAATATGCTTCCAATTTGTCCATCTTTCATTCTCAAATTGACGTTGGCGGCAATAAGCTTGCCCCTTGTGACGTAAGTTAATATGCCTTTGCCTATCACTTCGGGAATACAGGCGTCAGTGTATGTATATGAGATTGATAAGAATTGAAAACAACATTTTGAAATAATTCTAGAAGAGTTTTGGTATATTTAACAGTTTGTTCGATCTGATAAAGAAACACCTTGTCGGAAGGTGTTTCTTTAACAGATTGATTTGAACGAGATCAAGTTACTGACAATGCGACTGCTTAATCTGATCGTTATCGGACGGACATTACTAATAGCAAAACTTTTATTTATGATAAAATAATACGGACATATACTTACATACATATAGGTATAGGTATATATAATTGATCATCTTTATTTTTTTTTATTGAACACTTTTTTAGTAAATTTACATTTGACAAAGCAACCTATTGTAGTGGTGACTTTGTGTGTGTTGGTCTATAATTTTTAATTATTCTTTAAAAAAAAGGACTATTTCGAGGAATTGATGGGCAAGTTTAGCAAATAAAGATATTGAGTTTGAAATTGATCCAAATCAAACCTACAACACTTAAAAATTGTAAAAATGAGTTACGCTTTAAATGATTGTGACCCGGTGGCATATTAAGTGATTTTATCTAGAGTGTGAGTTATTTGTTTTCCAATATGATATTTGAGTTATACAGATAAACGTTTTTCTATTTTAAGCTGAAATTTTTAATTCTTTTCCTTCCCTTTTTTACAAAATATAGTGTATTAAAGAAACATTACTCAAGTAATTATTCATATTCAAACTCACAAATATATGAGGCGTTTTAAATAAAATATTATTCCACACGGCCTATAAAGAACCTCTCGCATAATTTAGAACGCATGCAAGTTATGAAATTGGTTCCTAAGCTGACAGTATCTATAATACTAGTATATAAGCCCTGCATAATTTCACTCGAAACAGGAACAAAAGGTTACCTTGTCACTCCCCGCCACTTTGAGTGGTAAGTGTAAAGACCACGACCCGTTTCTTATGAACTGGATGCTTACACAAACTTAAGATGAATGCTTACACCATAATGTTTTTTGATCCATCTATTCCCATTCATAGCAGGCGTCTTCCGTACTTAGCCAGGCCCCAATTTCCAAAATAAGTAATAATACATAAAAATATAATTATATGTCATAATTTATTTTGTTCAGTGCAGGCTATAAATCTCTGTGACAAGTTAGTAGAACGAAACTCGGCTTTGATAAATGAGTGCGCGCGAGTCGAGACTCGTCTTCATTTCACTTCCAGCTGTTTTACGAGTTGGCAATTTAAGGAGGGGGAAGGTGGTCGCAGGGTGGTTTTATGGGAGTGTTGAAAGTAGAGTTCTGAAGTAGGAAGTAGATTAATCTTAGATTACATGTCAAGTATTGGGGTCAATTCGCTGTAGTAATGTGAAAAGTTCTGCAATTGAGTAAAAGATCTGTGCTATTCACGTTTTTATTTATGGTGGATATAAAAATGGTTTATTGTACGATTATGTTGATGACAATGATAATGGACTAGACATTTATGGGGAAATTAAATAGCGTTTTGAAAGCTATGTAATAACGCTGTATAAAAAAAGTGGACGGAAATAAACAGACCAGAGTCAATACCACCACATTAAAGGATATACTACATGCCTCGGCGCTTTGGTTACGTGTGTGTCATGACAATGGCATTCAACCAAATGTTAGTCCTATTGATTAAACAAACCGCCTACAGATAACGAGATCTAAGGAAAAAAGTGATTTTTTTTTTGTTTTCAATTTATACTTTTATACTATTTATACTTTTATATATTGTGCGTTGCCGTGGCGTTTTATGCATTTTGTTGCTTAGGGTTTCTGCCTCGATCACTAAACGTGACAATGTCTTTAGGTCTATTATAATACTTAATTGATTTCAGGTCCCAGGGGAAATGATTTGCCACTTCTAAAATTCATTCCCTTTTATGTGATAAGGTTGTTAACCCGTTACCTTTAAAATTTTAACCCTCTACAGACGTTGCAGGTTTACTAAAATGACCAAGATATATATAATATTTGTACTCGTACAAATGTTTTTAACTGACTTTAAAAAGGTGGAGTTTCACGATTCGACATTTTTTTTGTGTTACGCGATATCTTCGCCATTTCTAAACCGATTGCATTAATAAATTTTTTATTTGCTTTGTTGTCAAGGTTGGTTCCATTTAAATTTGGAGAAAATATTCCACCTCGAAGGGTGAAAAATTAATGTATGTAGGATTACGATTGATTATGATTTAGGCGTATATGGCATCTGTGATACTTTTTTTTCAAATTATTTATTTACTAAACTAAGTTTCGTTCGCTATAAAGACTTGCCAAACCACTGGTGTCACTGGTTCGTTGCTTTTCCTATCCTATACCCCCTTTTTTCCCCCATTTCATGTAGTTTTAGTTACTCTGCTCTCCATCAGAATAGGACACCCGTTTGTATTGCCATGTGTAGTATTGGTAGCTACCAATCATTCTGCAGAGCGTAGATGAGCAGTTGAGCGTTTCTACTTTGAGCAGAAATATGCTGTGATGACGATGACATATGTATGTAGAATGAATCATGAAATACTAAGATTTTTTTATAATTTTTATCACCCATATAAAACTGTTTGGATACAAAATTAAAAAATAATAAGGCACAACAATGTTACATTCTAACGCTTTTAAGTTATGGCACTGTTCTGCGTCAATGTATATCTACGGTTTTATGGTAGAAACAACAAAACGCTTTTTGTTCCTTCGTCGTTTTTCGTTTTTCTAAGAAGTAGAATACATTCAAAATTGTTGCTACGCGGAAGATTAATTATTGCCCAGTTGGGGTGCGTTGGGAGCCAGCCTGCGTTTGACTACAAATAAAAGTCACCTTAAGCGACAGGCGTTTTAAATACCGATGTCAAAGAAAAAAATGGTACCACCTTCAGACCGATGAAAGAAAAACGGGTTATTCCTATGTTTAAAAGCGGAAACGGCGTTTAAGAGTGGGTTAATTAAAAACAAGAAAAGTGACAATTTACAAACGAATCATGATTTTACATAAACTTACTACAATACAATTTATCTTCCCATTTCATTTCAAGGCATTCCAAACATCTATATCTAAGAAAAACAAGCCTTTATCATAAACATCAAAAAATTTATTTGCTGTAATCTCCTACCCATCTTTATATTTACATGTTACATTTGTGACTTGTGAGAAGCAATAAAATTATTCTGTTTGATCACGGTGACATTAAATACAAAACAATTTAAGAGGAAGCGATAAAAGTATACCTTTTTATCTAACAAGAAGTATGCTTCGTGAGAGCAAGGTGGTTTGTCAAATCCAGGTAAACCCAGCATCCTTTAGAACGATACTTCAAAAGTCGAATACTTTATATCGATTACTTTCATTGATATAAATATTTCGCAAAATTCTACAAACTAAGAAAGATTTTACAAAGATGACAACCTCGCGCTGGGTCGCTCAAGAATTCTGAAATACATTTTTGTGTGTTTTGTAAGTTGGCTAATAAGGTCCTTCGGGTACTTAGTAAAGTGCTTTCCATCTTAGAAGAAGATTTCTTAGGATATAAGTCTAGTTGCAAAAGAATTCTCGGCCGAGAAAACCATTATTATTTTAGAGATTAAGTAGTATATACCTACAAATATGTTATCGAATAATATAACATCACTCTTTATCCTGTAGAATAATTACAAGTCTTAGTATTAATTGTAAATAGTGAACAGACGCTGCCTTCATTTTACTGCTTTTGAAAATAATTTTGCCAAAGTTGTAATAGGATCCTCCTGAAATTCGTATTTCTGCAGAGAGGAGCAGATTGAGGCAAAAATCCCAACGGATAGGTTCGATGTTGAGACAGTATTTACACTACAGTAGTAATACTACAAAGTCTTTACAAGTCAGTAATCGTGTAATAATTTGGTCTCAATCCTTGCAGTTGCAATGAAGTGTGTACTTAGTCATAACAATAACCAGAATTATTTATCTCATGGAAAACTTTAAGACCTCATTTTACCGGTAGCAGCAAAAGCTGATTAGAGAAATTACGAACACAGTTTCTAGAAACTTTTTGCTGATGAATAGCTATGATAATAATATTTGCCCGAAGGTGTATATGTTATGTATATTTGTTTCCCGTTCTATTTAGAAAATGGGTAAGATATATTATGCTATAATTATTACATGATGTGCCAAAAAACTTGTGGATATGTAGACATATATTTTTTCTTGAATCTTTCTTTTTTTTCATTTCACGCTAATAGAAAAATTTAGATGAAATGCAAGCTAGCAAACCATAATTTATTATAATATATCAATTACTTACGTATTCTGCTGGTTGTCTGAAGGACACGCAATAAAGCCACCATCCATCATCATCACCTCATCATCACCATCATCATCCGCCATCTTTTAAGTATCTTGGTCGATTGACACTGCGGTTATGGTAGTATCAAAATAGCGGTCGGCGTCAGTCGTTGACCAATAAAACCGACTTGGCAAAACTGTATATACCGTGCCATCAATATTTGTGTTCTAAAAATTATCGCAGTTGTCCAAAAGCCTTAGGGTTACGAAGGACTTTTCTTGGACAAGATATATTTGTAAATACATAATAAAAAAGGCAAATATATGGTAAACACAAATTTTGCATGGGGACAAACAGTAACTATAAGATACGTCCTTTTGAGTCCCTTCGATAACTATTAAAACATTAAATTGCAAAATATGACAACAATTATTTGTCATGTATTAGTTTTATTGTAAATAATAAAACAATGATTTATAAAATATGTATATTCATATATATTTTCTGTTTTTGAAAATATATTTAAATACGTGATCGCGTTAATTCCCGTTAACATAAGTACTCTTTAAATAATTGTTGTAAGAATGCGCTAAAAAATATATAACATTTCTTTTTTAATCTAAGTTTTCTATTAGTTTTGTTTAAAATCTTAATATTAAACAGTACAGCTTACGCAAAGCTCGCAAAGTTTTTAGCACTGCCAAGAGAACAAAGTTATCGTCCTAACAACTTAGAGTTCATCTGTTCAAGTTAAGTAATTCATTACTTTGTATGATCCTCAAATAAATGTGCTTACGAGAAGAAGCTAAGATAATGTCATACCTATAGTAGTTATGTTACAATGGAAAGATTTCTTTGTAATTATTTCATAAAAGTGCTTATAAGATTGGTTCAGTGAATATTGAATCAGTATTATCCGAATAGATATTTGATGAAATGAAGATCTATAATTCTTGAGATATAATGTTATGATAATGCTATTAGCTATTTAGCACATTTACTTCTACTAGAGCTCTACCTTACTTTGTTTGAATTTGTTTTAAATTAGTTAGAAATATTGTTAAAAAATATTTATATTAATTGCACTCAAACTTTAAGTAATTACCTTATAATAATATGTAGTATATATATAGGAGGATTGGCTGGAGAGGCAGCACGGCCGCCTCTCCTACCGGCTGACGCAGGTGCTGACCGACCACGGCTGTTTCGGAAAGTACCTGTGTCGCATAGGCCGGGAGCCAACGTCTGCGTGCCATCACTGCGGAGGCTGTAGCGAGGACACTGCACTCCACACTCTTGTGGGAGCTCAGCGTGGATGCAACAGCGCCGCGACCTCGCGGCGGCTATCGGTGTGGGAAGCCTCTCGCTGGAGACCATGGTTCTGTCCATGGTCCAATGAAAGAGTGCATGGGAATCCGCCGCTTCTTTTTGTGAGGAAGTGATGTCCGCTAAAGAGGCGGCGGAAAGAGAAAGGGAGAGGACTAGTACTCTCCCATTCCGCTGTAGACGCACCAGGCGCCGGAGAGCGCAGAATGATCTCCGGCCTCCATGAGCGCTGGCCTGGGGGTAACGGGTGAGGCTGCCCGTTACCCTAGCAGAAGCAGGCCTGAGACGGTGGCTCGACGTGTTCCGCGTGCGCCTCTCTGAATCGGAAGGATGGTGTGGTGTGGCTGCCTTCTGCTTGAGGGCGGCCAAAGTCTGCCTGGGTTCTCGGGGACTTCCTTCTTAGGGTATACCCGAGTCCCTTGCGATAGACTCACTTGTGACGGAACACCGTGTGGTTTTAGTCGGTTCGATTCCGACATACCACTTCACCGATAGCCATGGTGAGGTGATGACCCGTGGGGGTTTCCACACGCAAAAAAAAAAAATATATACATATGTGATTGGCAGCCATATACATAAATGTTGATGGACCGCACTGCAGTCCTTATTAACTCAAGACTTAAGTCCCACATAAATTGTGCTAAACTAATTAAAGTTTGATTAAAAAACCTACTTGATCTACTTGATCTTAAATTTACTACACTACTCTGAAACCCCAATCAAATGAAACGATGCTTAAGCAGAGAAATCGATCAATCCATTTTTAAATTAAGAAACAGTGAGTTGACACATCATATCTGTTCTATAATATTACACAATAAAACACTCAGATGAAGGTCTTGATTGGTGTTTCACAACTTAAATTGGGTTCTAAAATCCAACCTCCTTCTGAAACTAATTTTAGGTAGTTATTTTGTATTCAGTACGTTTCTGCAATACACCACTTAAAGCTGGTATCGTATATACACACTGGATATCTTACTAATATTATAAAGGCGAAAGTTTGTTTGATGTATATTTTTTATAATCAAACTTCATGCACATATTGTAGAAAGGCGGGCTTAGTGCATAAAGCATTCTTTGTCACTCTCTGCCTTAGGGTGATGCAGAAGTAAATAGTGGTAGTTGCGAAGATATAAAAAACTGAGAAGAGAGAGAGAGAGAGAAGAGAAGAGAAAAACAGGGTTTGAAAAAAAATACCGAAGGTACGTATTTAGATGTTTCTGTAATAATTTTTGATCAGGTCATGGAATACCCTCTATTACATACATAGTTTTTTTATTGCATCGGGGCAAACGAGCAGACGGGTCACCTGATAGTAAATGACTACCGCCGCTTATGGGCACCTGCAACTCAAGAGTCACAAGTGCGTTGCCGGCCTTTAAGAATGGAGTAGAGGCAGGGTGGGAGAGGGGGAAGGGGGGGGAAGGATTAGGGCCTCCGGTAATCTCGCTCACTTAGCGAAAAGCAATGCAACATTGCTTCACTGCCGGATTTCTGTGAGGTCGTGGTATCACTCCGGTCGAGCCGGCCCATACGTGCCGAAGCATGGCTCTCCCACTGATTAGTTCATTCATAGATCATTACTTTGTTACCTTGAATATCAAGACACACTCGTATACTAGCGCTTTATTACTCAATACACAATATTTATTGTTTTTCCACAATGTAGTTACAGTTAGTTGACTTGGAAAGTCTGAACGAATCATGGACTCTGTAGAGCACAGAAAAACTGATCACAAAAATATCTGACCGGGTTACTTTCATTCGAGTGATATAGTATAAATTCCAGATGGTATACACAACTATGGATAATTCCTTGTAATGTTATTATTACACATAAAAGGATCAGCAATTGCGAATATAACCTACAAATTTTCTATCAGAAAAACTGTACGACACGTTTACGATGATAACAATGACACGAACTGAACAATAAATGAGTATACATTGAAGTTTGTTTTATAGTTATTTTATGTTTATATCGACACCAGCGTGATGGAAGTTTTATGTCGACGAGGAAACTTGCTCTTGTGTGGAAATATAAAATGGATATTATCAGCACTCTGTACTTGTGTTTGAGATAGAATATACACTAGTCTCTTATTCACAATGTTAGCACTTTGTAGTTATTGCTTTTATTATATAGATTATCAAACTTATTGAATACAAATTACAAAAAAAAAAGTAGAATAATGTTCCGCAGTGAAAAGGTACGTCTGTCTATTAAGTTTAAGGAAAGTTATGTTGTATTCTTAGTATTCTTAGTATATTGTTGGTTGTTATTTAGTGTTTTATTTATCTAGTTGTGACTCCAGCGTATTGAAGTTGCCTAATTATGATTTTGATGAAGCTCTAACTTCACTTCATCTGGAAGGAGCCACGAAAAAAAATTCTAACCTAACATTTTCCAAAAAAAAAATGTCTCTGTAAACACTAAAGGACTTTTAGGTAGACGCTTAGATTAATCATTAATTTTATTTTCTGAATTCTTTCTCCTCTTCTCCTGTTCTTGAAGCATTGTCACTTTTGTCTATTCAAAGGTTGCCTGTAAGAAATTATTACTTTTAGCGATAAGGTTCCACTCTTCCACATCTAAAACTTATTGTTGTCTATTCGCGATAAACTGAAAAACTACTGAACGGATTTTCATGCGGTTGCCACTTATAGACAGAGTGATTCATGAGGAAGGTTTAAGTGTATAATTTGTACCAGTGCGAAGCAGGGGCATTTTGCTAGTAGTCTCTATAATGGGAAAACACTCTGTTCCTGTTTCCTTGCAGTGAGTGTCTCAATAGAATCTATGTATTGGAACAGGCAACTAGCTTCACGACTGTAGGCTGTATGACTCCTACTACTAACAATTCAAAAATGTCTATAATTATAATTAGTTTAATTGCAATAGAAGAAAAAATAAAATAATATAAACGTAAAAGAAACGCTTTTTTACTTTTATATTCGGTTTGTTAATAAAAACTTTTTTCTAGTTTTTCTAAACGCTACCAATGCACTTTTTGTAACATTTGATGTCAAGCACCACTATTAAAGTGTGTTTTGTTTTTTTATTTTAACAAAATTTTTAGGTTTAACAAGCTGTAGTGTCATCAATAAAAAAATGTAGTTTTCTTCTTACGACGCTTAGCTGCATTGTTATCAACAACTTAACGAATCACGGTCTAATATCCTCCGACCTATGTCCGACCATTAGTACATCTAAGTATATATTTATTTACCTAACTATTATGTACCTCGCGAGGTATACCGCGGTAATCCGTAATGTGGCGTAATTAAGGTAAACCACGTGTCAATCAGGTGAGAACACAATGCAATGCACCATTACCACAATGTTATTCGATTTACAAATTTTCTTTAGTGTTTCAGTTCATTAACTGTAGAAATTAATTATTTATTTAAAACGGCATGCATAAAATATTACATAGGCAGCATTAAACCAGTTTATATTTGTGCATAACGCTTTAATGTACGTGCATAAATTTTAATTAAGCGATAATTTCAATTATCTTTTTGACTAGTATTTCAAAACAACAATTAATTAAAAATAAAATGAGTACCAACTTTTATATTTAAATATCTATATATTATAATATCGGTAGAAATATACAGCAAGTGTTATCTCAGAATTCGGGCCAATCGTGTCCGAAACTAGTGGCACTGACCCGAAACACACGTGACTAAACCGTATATCTGGAAAAAAACTATGAATATCACTTAGAAAAATAATTATTAGAAGATTAGACTAAACTAATCTAGTGATCTTTAAATCAAATCTACTTCAATAATTATCACTGTTTCATAGACATGACAAGTGAAGCTATTGACTTGGACAGTTTTTATCCAAACTAATATTATTTTGTACAAAGCGGCGGTAGCGTAATGGCTAAGGCGTCGGACTTTCGATCACGTGATTGAGGGTAAACAATTTTCATTTATAAGTTTTTAACCTGTAAATTCTCAAACTTAACACTAAAATTTACCGGTTTGGTGATAGCAACGTCACAAGTCGTATTTTATACAGGATTTTTACCAACAAAGAGAATAATTTGACTAGACAGTCAACTAATGTACAGTACATTAGTAGTACATTAGTAGTAGTAACAAACATTTCAGTATGGTATATTGTATAGGAAGTAAGCAAAAGAGGTTTTTGGTATCTGATTTTACTATCTAATGCATAATTCAGATGAATGCAGAATGAAAAAGAATAATTTCTATAAGTACCGTTATAACTAAATGATTATTCAAACAATAAAGAAAGTGAGAAAACACAGAGAAAGGACTGAACTTCGATAGAAATAATACGCGCGTCATTATTGTTGAATAAGTAATGAAATGTTAGTTGAATACAATTTCTAACCGTGCTTTCATTCAAATAGCAGGATTCGGCTTTTATTTAAAAAATAACTCGAATATTCACACCAAATGTTGTCCCGTGTGGGATTTGAACCCACAACACACGGCGTGGCGTAGTGGCAAGGTGACCACTTAAATCATTGCGCTATCCGTGCAGTCAAGTCTTCTGTAAACCTCTTTTGATGAGGTGAGAACTTGATTCAAGTCGTCATCCTCTCCTTCACTCCATTATTGAGAGAGTGCTAAAGGCGACTGAATAAAATTATCTCCTACTCACGGTGACTAGCCGACCTTGCTCTCTTCAACTTATGTAATATAGGTATTTGTCGGCGAGGTTAACAGTACGGCAGCTGATTTGACAACGAGACGCAAGCATTAGACAGATGGCGCTTCTACGTAGTCTAGTCTGAAGTTCGTGGGGGTTGGCTTTCGTGTTAACGTCCATCTCCGAGCGAGACACTTCGCTGCCAACCACCGCTTGGACAACAAATCTTGAAACTGTACTACGGCTTCCTATAATCAAGAAACGATTCGTTTTTCTTACATATGGTAAATTTTAGTTGAAAATTCAACAAAATTTTACCGTCCGTAAGCAAAACTAATGTTTTCTTGATTATAGGAACCGGGTATAAATTTGCAGTGTGGTTTGTAATCGACTGTTAACTTATTTCTCGTATCGAATACTTGCAACACATGCTTTCTTTAAATAATGAATTCCAGTGACGATTCTCGCTGCTTCTTTATCTGACTTATTCGAAAAGTTGGAAAACATTTGATTTTGATTATGCAATAAGTAGTTAAACAAACTCATAAAATAGAATAAAATCAAATAGAAATAATGTAACTAGTATTAAAAAAACAGTGGTGGTCTAAAGTATTTCTTTTTTCTCGAACACTAGTTAAGTACATAAATATAGCATTGCATAGATACATAGCACATAATGTAAATTTGTCTAGGTGCAAATATACTTTTGTTATATTGTAATATAGATAAACTAGCTCTTGAACCTGACTCCGGTCGCGTAAAGTATTTTTTTTTTTATTTTTACGTCCCTCGGGAACAGTATTTTTTTTCTGGGTTAAAGGTACCCTATGTCCTTCTCTGTATCCCCGGTAACGTGTATGTAAAATGTCATTATGACTGGATGAACAGTACGGCAGCACATAAATTACGAACAAACATACACAATAAAATTTGCGTGATCCACAAATAGTTGTCCGGAGTCTGGGTGTTATTTGTGTCCGTTGTTTAAATCTTTGTGAAGCCCCCCGCGACACAGGAATATTCCTAATGCGGGAGTTGTCGTTTAAAACAAAAATCCAAAAATCGAAATTCGACAAGATATATGATTTTTTTTAATTCTTAATGACATGTGTTAACATTGCCACGATCTAACCATGACGTCACAATACTTAAATCGCTTCCCCCAATATCCCCTTGAATGAAGTATCAATTCTAACTTCAATAGAAGAGCACACAGTTACACGCAATACAAACTATAAAAAAATACAGCACACAGTCACATCTAGACAGTCTGACAGATTTTTTTCCTTTTCTACTTCAATCTTTTTTGCGATGTTTCCTATTTGTCAAGGCTTCGAATACGAACTGATACCTAAGCTTTATTTCGCTCTTATCACAGAGTAATAGAAGCGAAATTGGTTTAAAACATTATAAATTTGTTGTGTATATATGTGCCAGCCACTCGCGAGCCTGAGAGATCAATTATGCATACCACGACAAGAGACGGGGGCTTAAATAATAAAAGGATCTATTCAAACTGACGGCGGATTTAATACGGCTAATTATTTATGTCTATACATCTGAGATCGGTTAGCAGAGTGATGGGAGGTTGCATTTTAAAGTAGTTTTGACCCTTTGAAATATCTACAACCTGTGTGTTGTTTTTCATACAGTGATTTTAAATTAACTTTATATGGTTTAGATGAAATAGCTAGTACAATTTTATACTGCTGCAGTGGCATTATATTTACAGTTTTTAACTTTTTACGCAGTTTAATACTATGAAGTTAATGGTATTTATTTATTTAATCTTAATCAGAACAGCTTCTAGCCACTTACACCAATTAAGAGAGAAACATTAATATATAAAACTATACTAAACGACATTACTATATAACAACAAAAAAACTACACCTCTAACACACAGACTTCTCGCAGTACACCAGCCATACTGACATAGTCGTCTGCCATTCATCCGCAAACAACTCACACTCTGGATTTGATCCTAAGAGAGCGTTGAGGACAGTAAGTGACCGTGGAATAGGCGAATTAAAATGTGCTACAGTGCGACATCTAGGGGGGGCTACGTAAGTCTCAACACTACATAAATATTTTTTACGAACTGACAAGATATTTGAACGACAAGAATTTTACTACGGAAACTTTATAAAAAATACACAAATACTGTTTGTCTTTAAGTAATAAGTAACGAAGTTCACGGTTGGTGTTACTGAAAAACAAAAACTATGCGAGACACATCATTTGTGGAGTATTTTTTCAAGATAAACTAACTGTCGGTGTGTTTATCTAAACAAACTGAACAGCGTTTGTGGGCCCCAAATATCAATATAAATAGGACAAACTTGTCATTAATGACAACAACATAGCCCTGATGATTATAGAAGAAAATAAACTGAACCAAATAGACGACTAATACGTCTTTTTTTTTTTAATAAAGAATACTAGTAAAGTGGGTCACACATTACTAGTATTCTTGTTAACCCCTCCAGCTAAGTTAGCTGCTTGTGTTAGAAGTGGGTTCACGTCGGTACTGCTTACTAATTACTTTTTTGGAAAACTTCTCTACGAGATAGATATACAGGGATACAGATAGATATTATGCATATTTGTCACAGATATTGACATTAAAGGAGTAGAAGTCCACAGTATAGAGTAAAACATTATATACGTCGCTCTTCCATTCGGGGTCCGTATATTCTATGGAGTAAAAATTTACTAACAACTTACTAATATGAAAAAAAACACAACTACCCTGCCAAAAATTTTCATGGCAAAAAGAACCAATAAGCACAAAATATATATCTTTTCGTCGGTTTAATTTTTTATTAAAAAGATTTTATTTTATAATTTTTTTTATCATCAGCTCGGCTACATGATGTGATGATTTCTAAACGCAAATACCTGATAAAGTAATGAAAAGTAAACAGAAACACTTTTCGTTCCTACAATTTTTGAGGGTTTCTCTCAATTTTATCAGGATCCCATCATTAGATCCTGACTTCCTTAACATTGGACCACCCTAAAGGTATACCCTGTCTAACAAAGAATCGAACTGAATAGTCGAACCATCAAAAAAACCAAAAAAATAAGGTGTAGTACCTTTGGAATGGGAGTGGTTTCCTTTGTACCAAAAAATACTTATTGGATCTAATGACGTAACATTAACATAACATTTTATATTAACGTTTCTCTCTTGATACTGTAAGGAGCCTGGGGCCGTTCTGATTGAGGTAAAACAAACATACATAATATGCATAATGATCATTCACGAAACAAATCCTATTACTTACGCACGTTGAAACATTCATCATAGTTGTTTGTTATTACTACTCAGTGGGTATTGGATGTTGTATTTTAAAGATATTGGTTTTACAAAGAACAGACATCAAAGCGTACTCTGAACTACCACAACTTATATTCATATAATTAAAAGCTTTTAGCTTATTTATTTTTATTCATCGACCCTTTAGAGCAGTCTTCAAATCTTGCATTGCTAGAATTCAAAGAGACCAATTTTAGCAGCATTCATGGTAGTCTGGCACAAAGGCAGCCTCCTAACTTAATATAGTATTGGCAGGTGCTGTCACCCTTTGTAGGGCTTCAAGGTTTTTGTCCTTTTGACATTACTGCTTTTTTTTCTATTCATTCTCTACAACCAATTTTGGCGGACCTGTTGGTCTGGTAGTTAGTGGTCCTGACTGCTGAGCCAGAAGTCGTGGGTTCAATTCCCACCCGGGACATATAATTGTGTGATGAGCAAGATCATTTGTTCTGTGTCTGGGTGTGATTTATCTATAATATGTATGTATTTAGAAATATATAAGTATATTTATCAGCAGTCTGGTTACTAAAGTGCAGTCTGTGCCTAGTTTGGGATCAGACGGCCATGTTTGAGGTGTCTCAAGTTATTATAGATATTATTCTAATTAGAGTCTTCACCCATAATTCTCGGTATAATTACATTCAGCAATTAGCATTACTTTAATTTGCGATCAAATATCATTTCAAACCCTTGATTAAATTAAGCTAATACCACATTTTTTAAGAAAATAATTTAAAATGTTAAGAAGTCGGAGCATTGTGATTAACGTTAGTAATACTCGTATATCAATTGATACTAGACAAACCGTCTTGATTCTATTGGTAAGGCGTGTATTAGACTTTTTTTTATTGAATTTTGAATAGCGTATTTTAAGGATTCAAAATATTAATGCATAACTACAGTAAATTATGATGTATTTCAATAGGCCACTTTTTATTGGTTATAGATATAAAACAGTCATTCCAAAAAACTTTAATTGTGTGATGCAGGATTAGCATTTACGAAAAAGTTATGGTTGTTTTCGTTAGGTGGAGCTAGGTTAGGCTAGCAGAACACTTGCTCAGCCGAGCAGCTACAAATCAGTTAATCATCTAAAAGTCTTTTGATTCAAATTTATTTGGATACATGATAATTTGGATAAACGAAATATAAGTCTTGTTCACTAAAGTTACACAATCCAAACACTACCCCTGAAAAGAGAGTCCACTTTTAATTTGGTCTTACTTTTTCTAGAAACGTAAATGACTTGCCATAATTCCCTTTAGTCTTTACAGCGCTTTAAAACGAACAAAAATATTATATCATCTCGTAGACCCACTACGACGTAGCAGCGTAGATGGTTTACGAATGTCGTAGATCTTTCAAACATTGCATTTGTTATAATTGTAGTAAGTGAATATAGTAAGTAAATGTATTTTATTTTAATATATAATTATTATGCTACTTACTAGTAGCTCAATAGTGCTATACCATACCACTGTTTTATTGTAACATATTATATTATTGCACATTTAGCGTCATATTTATTGTAATATAATCCGAAGATTTTAAAAGTTCATGAAATTGTCGATATGATCATATGCTTTGACTAATAAACATAATGTTGTGTTTCACTGTTTAGTTTGCTCGGTATCTTCATAGCAAGTTTTCAAATCGCGTCTTAATTTTGATTAATTTCCCGCTGCTATCATGATAGTGCTCAATTTTAATCGAACCCCAAACCCAAAAAACCGCTAAAGTAACAAATCACTGTCATCTCTAATAATACCTAATGTCTAGTAACCAACTCCCACTCCATTAAATCTCCAGCGGGGTCTCAAACCGGAACAAACTTCGCACTTAAAACAAGACAAACGGGTCCTCTAACCTGTTTAACACATCCGGTTCCGGTCCCAAGTCACGTCACGTCCTTGTAATATGATAGTGCGTGGAGTCTGTAAGATGAACGGCTTAATATTTAAGACTTTTTTTAAGAAAAGATCACTCGTTTTTTTTTAACGTGCTTTTATTAACGGGAAGTAAATTTTAATCTACTTATAATTGTTGTATCGAATAACAATATTATATGTAACTAGCTTCACCCGCGTAAGTCTCGATCCCGTGAGAATATCGGGATAAAAAGTAGCCTATTTGTTAATCCAGGTCTCCAGCTATCTACATACCAAGTTTCATCGTAATCGGTTCAATAGTTTTGGCGTGAAAGAGTAACAAACATCCATACATCCTCAAAAACTTTCACGTTTATAATATTAGTAGGATTTGGAACATTAGAGCTGATCTAATCCTATGATTAGATCAGCTCTAATGTTCCAAATCCTACAATCCTGGCTCTATAGCCAGGAGTTTGATTTGGAACTTTTCAGTGGCTACTAGTAAACCCCTCTAGTTTGGTCATGAACTCAGTTCAAAGTCTTTCTGCGTTAATTTAGCTTATTGTTTATTATTATTATTTACAATTATTGTTATAGTATCACGATAATATTATTGTTAAACATAGAAAACCCGATTGAAAAATATACATATAAAGTAAAAAGAAACGATATTGTAAGGTTATATTTTGACAAAAAATAGTTTTTAATTTATATTTTTCAGGGCGATGTTTTAAGTATCAGCTAAACAAGTTTATAAGATTATAAGTCGTATGTCAAGAGGTAAGTCGCCTGGTCACGACGGGCTTAGCATTGAACACTTAAAGTTTGCGGGAGTTCGTATGGCGAGCGTACTTGCGATGTTCTATATATTATGTTTGAATCATTCCTACCTGCCCCCTGCCTGCAATAAAAATACAATTATAGACCAATATCTCTGGCTACAGTAATAGCTAAGGTGCTGGACAGTGTGCTTGACTCTGAACTTGAAAGACATCTGAATATTCATGATGCTCAGTTCGGCTTCCGATCAGGGCTCTCTACTGAAACTGCAATATTAAGTCTTAAGCACACTGTGTATTATTGTATATTAACAATCTATTAGTTGAACTCAGCAGAACCGGAATCGGGTGTTCCATTGACAACGTTGCATGAACAATCTCAGTTACACTGATGATATGGTTTTGCTGAGTCCAACTATTGGCGCCTTGAGGAAATTGTTAAAAACGTGTGAAACATATGCCTGTGAGCAGGGTCTTGTATATAATGGCTCAAAAAGCGAGTACCTACATGGTTTTCAAAGCTTTCGGTAAATGTCCCTCTCATGTACCACAAATAATGTTATATGGAGTTGAGCTGAAGAGGGTAAATCAGTTTAAATATCTGGGACACTATGTTACCGACAGTCTTGATGACCAGGTGGATATAGAGAGAGAACGCAGAGCAATAGCTATCAGGGGGAACATGTTGGCCCGTAGGTTTGCTCGTTGCAGTAGAGAAGTCTAAATACCTCTGTTTGAAGCATACTGTCAAACTTTCTACACGAGCAGCCTATGGATCAATTGTTCCCATAGGTGACGTGAAGTGCTGCGTGTTCAATACAATAATGCCTTTAGAATGCTATTAGGGTTGCCCCGTCATTCGAAAGAGAGTTGCTTCTCTGCTAAGAAGAGTGGGAGACAGCACTAATAGCATTCTAAAGATTATTGCAGACAAATATGACTCCCAAATTATGAAGGGGTTCATACGAGTCTTGTTAAATTAAATTAGAATTGTTTACTAATATTTTAAATAAAAACTAATGTAATAAATAATGTATGCAAAAGTATGGACTTAGTCTGAAAATAAATTATTATTATTATTATTCATTTTCATTTCATCTAAACACTTATAAATTACATTTTTAAATATGTACAAAACAATATATATATATATTTAAAAATATAAAAAATAGTAGACCACCGACATCGGGTACAGGGACCAAGACACCGGTGGTTAGGGCTCCAAAGACAGGAACCTCCGCACTATACGGGCCGTGTCAAGAACTGCCTTCTGCATCAGTCCCTTGATCCAGCCGTCTAACGCGAGCCTCTTAAGGTGTTGATTGAGGCTCTTGGCTATTAATCCATGTGCAGATATGATAATCGGAACAATGATTGCCGAATCGATATTCCACATATCGACAATCTCGTGAGACAAATCCAAATATTTTATTTGTTTTTCTTTTTCAACTTTCACGAGGTTCTCGTCATGAGGAACAGCGATAACGACAATCATTGCGCGGCGCTCTAATCGGTCTATCAGCACTAAATCAGGTTAATTGGCAACAATAGTTCTGTCAGTGATGATGATGATAGATCGATCCCAATACAATGTGGCACGACCATTTTCCAGAACTGGGTCGGGCACATACCTGTAATATGGCACCTCTGAATTCACAAGATTGTATTTAAGGGCAAGTTGTTGATGTACAATCCTGGCCACTTTATTGTGTCTATGCAAATATTCCCCGTTGGCAAGACGAGAACAACCAGAAATAATATGCCTGATAGATTCACCGTACCATCTTTCACGATATATTTCCGATAGTTATTCGTCATAACAACTTCGTCCATAATTACAAAGACAAAACCTTCGGTTTCTTCGAAAAGATCACCAAACCGTATCCAAGATGTAGAAGCTTTAAAGTCTATATCAGGCCCATTTAGGGCTCGATAAAAACGACCATGAAGTTCTTTGCCCTTCCATACCTCCCTGCGATCATTAGTACTAAGTACTACAGGCTTGCGCCAGTTCTCTTTAGCCAGAGCGAGCGGAGTGAGTCCGTTGTCCACTGCTACCACACTACGATGCACTCCCACGTCAGTATGAAGAAAATATTCTCTAAGGTTGTATATCTCGCGATTGTGAAGGGTCTTAATGTTTAAGAGTCCACGACCCCCAAACTTTCGCGGGATATACAATAAGTAGTGTACGGACTCTCCTGTCAAGAGCATCTAATTCGGTTTGAGTCCATCTAAGTATACCAAAGGAATACATCAGAACCGGCATGACCCAACTGTTGCAGGCACGCATTTTGTTACCCCCTGATAAAAGACTTTTAAGTACTTTTTTCAGGCGGCCAAAAAAGCGCTCCTGCATCGCTTGTTTCATGTGAGATACAGGTATTCCCAATGACTGTGATATACCTAGATACTTGTAGCTTTCAGTTGCAGACAGAGATCTGAGTTTTGTTGAATCTGAAAGTTCGACTCCTTCAGATTCTACTATCACGCCTTTCTTTACATGCATGACTGCACACTTGTCAACACCAAATTCCATCTTGATAGAGTTACTAAAGTTTTCAGTCACCTTCAGTAACGCTGTCAATTGCAAATTAGTGGGGGCAAAAAGTTTGAAATCGTCCATGTACAGAAAGTGAGATATAACTCGATCGTCTTTCTGCAACCTATAGCCTAGCCCTGAACCCTCTAACAGCGTACTGAGAGGATTCAAAGCTAGGCAGAACCACAAGGGACTCAAACTATCACCTTGAAATATACCCAGCTCGATCTTTATTGGTGCATCGTTTGCCGCAATCTGCCGACATCCTGGATAGCGAAGTGCCGTTCTCCACTGCCCCATACATGACTTCAAAAAAGTGCAAAGAGTTGTATCAATTTTATACAACTCCAGCACTCTCAAAAGCCATGTATGTGGAACCGAATCAAAGGCCTTCTTATAGTCTATCCAACATGTCACCAGATTCTTACGGTGACGACGCACTTGTTGGCTAATGGCCATATCTATGATGAGGAGCTCTTTAGTGCCACGGGTCCCGCTTCTACATCCATTCTGAGAAATAGATATGATCGAATTTTTATTTAAATGTGTAGTAATTTTGAGTCTCGGAATAGATTTTAGAAACTTATACATAGTTGGTAGGCATGTAATTGGTCTATAATTTTTGGGATCCATGGCACTACCAGATTTATAGAGTAAGTGGGTTACGCCAGTTGTCAAAAAATGGGGTAATGAACCGGCATCCAATGCTGCTTGGAACTGAGATGCCAAACGAGCATGCGAGCTTAGGAACCATTTCAGCCAAAAGTTGTGCAGTCCGTCTGGTCCAGCCGATTTCCAGTTTGATAATGACTGGACTGCACTACTTACGTCACCTGTGGCTATGGAAATTGGTTCCTTTGCTTGTATAGACTCGCATGAGCGCCCGACATCTCGTATAGAATCACCTTCTGAATGAGTGACAGGCACCGACCAGATATTATTATTATTATTATCATTCAAATGACAATGGTTTGTTAAATATATTTTTTACGGCTTGTTATTGCTATTAATGAGTGACCTATGTTACTAGTATTCTTTAAAAAAACAGCTGTACGATTTACTATTAAAACGACTTACACATTCGACTGAAATAAAACGACTTAGTTCTGAGAGACGTCGAAATGGAAAGTTTAAATTTTATTGAAAAAATCACAACTGTGTCGTTCTTTCAAATATTATGTTGATTATGTAAATAACAATTACTTTAAAAACTGCACGGATGGCGCAATGGTTTAAGTGGTCCCCTCGCCACTACGCCGCGCCGAGTGTTGTGGGTTCAAATCCCACACGGGACAAAAATTTGTGTGATCCACAAATATTTGTTCCGAGTCTGGGTGTTCTTTGTGTCCGTTGTTTGAATGTTTGTGAAGCCCCCCGTGACACTGGAATATTCCTAATGCGGGAGTTGTCTTTTAAAAAAAACAACAAAAAAAACTTTAAAAAGTATGTAACCTACTTCAATGCGCTTTAATCATGATAAAAAACAATTTCACCATCAGATCTTTACGAAGTTTATGTTATTTCGGAATATAACCAAAATAAGAATTTTGCAACTCCGTCATTTATGATACATACATAAAAAACATAATAAACGTCCAAATTGAGAACCACATACTTTTTTTGAGTCGGTTAAAATGTTTAGTACACTCCTTTTTCCTAATATGAAAACTGCTGTAAAATACATACACACAGAACTAACCCCAAGTAAAATTATAAATGCGGCGAAAGTGAATTTGTTTGTTTGGTGGTTTGTGACTCTTTCACACCTTAACTACTCAACCGATCATCATGGAATTTTGCATACGCGTTGTAAGGGGCACAGGAGAGAACGTTGGGTACCTTTTATCCAGAAAAAAAGTATTTTTCCCAAGGGATGAATGCATTTTTTGACAAAATCTAATGAAATATTTAATAACTCATTAGCGTTATAAGACCTTTTAGTTCAAAGCAGAAAACGAGGCTGTGCAAAAGCCCAAAAATAACATGGCGATAATTATGTAAAATGGTTGAAACGTTGAGCTAATAAATCACCGTCCCGGCACATATAAAGTGATTTATTTCATTACTGAACGTCGCAATTTTTGTCGGCTCAAGCTTAGCACTGCCTTATCCGATTTACAACGAGAAATTGTTTCAATATTTTCCTTATCGTAATTATGTCGAAGAAACTTTGTTTTATATACTAAGCTAAACAAGGTAATATATTTCATATAGTGTGTTTTTTATGTGTATTATATAAAATATTATAATATGTTAGGGTCGCATAATATGTACACCCCGTGAATAATGGAAAATAGAAATAGTTTAGAAACGTGCACCTACAAAGTACCTAAAATATTTTCCTAAAAAAATATATATTTTGTATGAGGCAGGTACTTATAGGCTAAACATAACGATCTCAAAATAGGACGAAACCTTTCCGTAGCACAAACATTTATCAAGTTAAAACCTACTACTGCTTATCTAGCTGTCGAAGCCAATACTGGAGCAAGAAGGTCGTCTGTCTATTTCATGAGATTAATCTCATGAATCTTTTATTGGTGCCAATTCTGTTGTTACAAAACTCACCAAACTAGACTAACTTGAAATTTTTGGATAAAAAAGTAAATTAATAGTATATTTTTTTTATGATGAATATCGAGTATGTGATTTTGGCTTTGTTCGCTTTGGCAGAAAGGTATGTATATTTTAAATTCATTATTTAATAAGAGTGCTTACTGTTTACATTAAAACTAAATAATCATCAATTCATGACCTGATGAAATTATCAAGAGAGAATAAAAGAATAGAGAAAACAGGAAAACTAGCAAAAACTTTTTAGGCTCTACATCTAAAGCTTTTCATTTACTAAATTATCTCGATAAAGGCTTCATCCCTTATACATCTAAAGGTTTGCTTGATTTTTAATCATTTTTATGCAATGGCACTTTCCCCATAATACAAACGTGGTGTACCTACTCATATGTAAATAGATAGAGGTGCAATCATATCATCTACTTATGTAGGTTCCTATGTAATGTTTTTCTAGTTTTATTTGCACTCCATTTTTTGCCCAAGGAAGTTATCAAGCTCCTGTAGGGCAAGACAATTTCATTGCACTCAGTCAAACTTCTGTGAGCAGGTGATGTGGATGAGGAGAATCATGATTCTAATATTTTGCAAAGAGGATCCAGGTTTCTTGATACGGACATGGCATATTCAGGAAAAACTGATTCAAACACATTTAAATTAAACTACTAGTAAATGTTATTTTAATTAAAGCTTTGTATTTTATTACTAATATAATCCACAATTAACATTAACAAATAATAACAAAAAATTTTAACATGATATAATCAACTCAACAAGAAATCCTAGAATGGAGGCAATCCCTATGATATCGTATCTATCACTCTATATCTGTAAGCTCAGATCCAGTTGGTCCTTCTTCTTTGGCCTTATTGAATCACAGATGTTACGCCCCTTTGTCTTCACTTTTGCCCTCCATAAACTCCAAATCTAGACAAAAATAAATCACAAGGTATTAATATAAGCATATTGTGATATGAGGAGGTATTAGAGTCAATCTGGGCACTACCACTCTCATAATTGACTTTAAGTAGCAGTATGATACTGATGATGGTAACTGTTTATCATCAGGTAGCCTGTGTATCTGTTTGTTAATCAATCTCATAAATACTTATGAGACCTTTCACATACTCAAACCATATCATGTATTTTGTATAAATTGTGATTTTAATTGATTTTTTATATTTACTTATTCGTGAACGTACGGTATATCCTCAAACACCTCTTCACGACATTTTCAAGACAGTATGATCAAATTATTATACTCAAATTATTGAAAATTACTTATGCTTTCAACAAACAACACTTACATGCTGCCATTGCTGTACAGTGGTTACAGAAGTTATTACATTACAGCTTAGTTTGTAGAACTAGTTCGATAACCATGCTTGAAATTCCTTTACGTTTTGATTTGCCTATTTACCTGAAAAAAATAAAATTGACATGGTAAAAAATGTCGTTAAAAAATTTCAAGATTATCTTCCTCTGTTGTTTCCATACAAAGGTTGTCTGGAAGACATCGCTTTTAGCGATAAGACCGCCCATTGTACTTGCCGCTTAGTATGTTGCTACTAAACTGTGTTAATTTCTGTCTAACTGTGGTGTACAATAAAGAATGTTCTATCTATCTATCTATTTAAAGGGAGTACAAAACAATATTGTAACGAAATTGTCTTAATGTTATGTTATGTAAATACAGTAAAGACGTAAAAGAGTAGAATGATAAAACAATTTAACAAAAAAAATTACTTGGTAAATAAAACAATGAAAAATTTCTTACCTCTCGCCATTTCTAGGTTATTGTTGATGCGTTTCACAAGTTACAATTTTTTCTTTTATCCTTTATCGTGATTGATTTATTTATTTATAACTTTAGACTTATTTTAAAAAATAAGTTAATTATATTTATTTGGGATATGTCAGCTTGACTTGCACAGATTCATTATTAGCTGTTAATTAGGCAGATAACAAAAAAGGATATACAGTGGGTTGCCAGCTATGTGAACTCAGTAGAACAGTATTTACTAAGCTATGAGCTGGAAATATGATACTTTGTTCGGTACATAATTATAATGTTCGTAAACAAACATTAACATGCATTTAAAAAACCTAAAAATGTTGTTTCAGAAGATTTTATTCTTTCACTCTTTGTCATTCATTCTTTACTTTTAAGTAGCAGCAACACTCTCGTACTTAACTTTAGTTAATTCAACGAAACAACAGAATACTATGTTCGATATCTCTTGACTAAAATAAAATATTTTTAGTGAAATTTTAGTTTAGTGTGGTGAACAACAGAATTTTCACTATTGCCTAGTTCTTGAAACTAGTTATCATTGCATCACTTGCGCTCTTTCGCCTTACAGTCTTAATCTTAGCATTGTCATAAAAATATTACCTACATAGAAATGTTGCGAAAATCTGTTCCTTAACTTTTTAAACGTATTTTTAAAGCTATCATTCGCACAGTGTCAGCTACAGCTGTTAAAAAGGTGACTACACGAACGACGAGTGGTTTAAGTGGCCCCAAGCTTATTTCTCTGAGTAAAATGTTGGAGTATCGTTTTCAAGAAGAAATGTGCCAAACTACTTCGTAAGGACTAATCCTGTATCGTGCCATTAAAGTTTTCAAGCTGATTTAGTAAATAATGCAAACAACTTCCCATCAATCGGATGTAATAAAATTGTGTGGTTGAAAACCGTTGAATTGACTCCGAGGTCCATCACTACCCTTTACTCGACAGGGATCAGTTTGAGAGATTTATAGACAGTAGATCATTGATGTACTATCAATAAATTTGGACGTATTTTGGGTTTGTTTATAAAATATTTTCGACAGTGAAGTATCTTGGCCCAGTTGTAGTTGTTAAAACGTAATTTTTGTAGTGTAGGTATTAAGTAGGTGTTAGGGTAAATTTTGCACAAATGAAAGCTACTTGACTGCTGAAGTTCATTTTAAAAACCACAGCTAATCACCATGTCTAGCGTAGTGCTTTAGGGTCACCTGAAGCCCAAGAGAGAGAAGTGAACCACCACTAACCTGCCTGTTGGCGAGTGTTTGTTAACAGCGGTGACTGCTTTGCCACATTGCCACTCACCTATTGACTATTGTGTGCTTACTAGCTTAATAAAAAAATATAAGGAATTTACTTTTAAATTTGACACAAAAATACGGCTGTGTGATTACCTACCAGATATTTTAACTTATCACCGTTATGGGTCTACAGACATTAAAGTTAACGCTAAACCTACTAATGCAAAGTGAAATAACTGTAGAGTATCAGATTTATTTTTTACGTGTATGATAAAACCTTGCTTCTAGTGAAATTAAAAAATTGTAGGTCAACGACGTGCCATACTGTTTTGATTGAGTGAGTTTACGACTGTCAGGATATGTGTTAAAAATATAGATTTGTCTTTTTGTGTTATTCTTTTTTTTATTAGAACTTTATATCGCATCCAATCTCAGTCAAAACCTTAGACAATTATAATTATGATAATTTTTAATTATCTACCTATCAGTGTTCAGGCTTTGCGCCTGATGTTGATACATACGCAAGATATAACGCCGCTGTATAAAATAGGTATCGTTTGTAGCGAAGGAGTTCGCGGTGACTCTGTGTGTATTGATCTATAATTATTAATTATATAATTTTTTTTTCTTTAGACGATTTCGAATAATTGGTGATTAATTTTATAAAATAAAGATATTGAATTTGAAATTTTTCATTGGAAACTAATGAACAGATTTTAATGAAATTTTGTACACTGTGCGCAGTTATATCCAACTTAAGAGATATAATAGTTTTAATATTTTTTTATTACAAATTACTTAGCCACAGCAAAGCGTAGCCCGGGAAGCTAGTGCATATTAGTATAGATTATGCCACTGGTGTTATACTGTTTATTATCGATTGTAGTTTAAAAAGTTCCTTCAACACCGTATTGTAATAGCCTTACCATTTTTCTACAATATAAACAGAAATAAAAAGAATATAAATAAACATTTACTACTTAAGATATTCAGTAAATGTCAACCTTCGCAAATAATAAGTTCTAAAGAGCCTTTCCCTTCTTGCGAATTACATATGAGGGACAATGTGAATTTATTATTAGAGGTAATTTAATGTTGGGTTCGTAATGTCTACCCGACCGATGGAGTCCGACTTTCTAGGAATTGAGTACGAAACTCACCTAATAGGAACTTCCATATCTAACACAACGATTTAAATTTGTTAAAGGGGTTCGCTAGAAAACTAATAATATGAAAAAACTATTAAACATTAATTTAAGGTCCGTTAAAATAAAAATCATACATTATAATAATATACCTTTAAATTAAATGTCAAACAGTTCACAAGAATACTGACACAACAATCAAAATTAGCTAAATGTATATTAAGAGGCCGTGTACGAAATTTGGCCAATTTCGCTGAGATACGTGATTTTACAGTGGAAATACTATATATCTATAAGTTTTTTAAGAAGAACATAAAATATCATTTCAATTTAGATCCACTGATGAATGAGCCACTTTTTTACTTTTATTATAAACTAGCTGTGCCCGCGGCTTCGCCCGCGTGAAAATCAGTTTGAGACTTTAAGTTTGATTGCGGGAAAAGACTGCCTATGAGGCGGTAAACCTGCCCTTCCGACCTTAAAAGTGGGCATGAAGTTACCTTCCTTAAATTCTTAACTTATTTTATTCCTAAACGAATGTCCATGAAAAGATTTTGTATCTGTTGTGGTAGTTCCTATATATTGGGAAGAATCACTTTGCTGGATGCACAGTACACACCGCACGCTTCATCTATCCATGTTTTGTATGGCACTTAGGGCAAGTCTTACTCATTCCTGCAAATTTACAGTAGTTTTGATCGTAACTGAAAGCCGACCTGTTACTGTAAGCTAAAATTCAACTGCGCGCTGTGGATGTGGTCACTTGTTTTCTTTCTCTCTGTACCCTGAGCCGCTATGGACGGGCGGCCGGTGCTTGATTCGCAATGTCCTAAAACGTTGTGCAGTGGAACGTTGTGACCGCTCAATACTCGATTCCCTCACGCGTTTTTTCGAGGTCCTAATATTTTATGCAGGAAGACGCATTTTGACTGTACTACACTGGGAGTTCTTCTAGGTATATTAGTAGGTGTCTATTGAAACCATTAAATTAGGTAAAATCAAGTGGTAAAGCGTTTACAGGTACGGTAGACAGGCTATAGAAATAGTAAAAGATAAGAATTGAATAGGTTCTGATGTAACTTTAATTATAGTAATGACGTTATAAGAAAAGTAAAAGTACCAATTCTGACAAGAACTTTTTAACATAAATGTTTATAAAAGATTTTTCAAAGTATTTACAGCTCTCAAAAGAAATTTTTAATTTGAAGAAATGTCGTTCTCTAAAAGAACTCTTTAACATAAATGTAGCTCTAAAAAGAACTTTTTCAGATAGTTTTAAATCACAAAAGAACTTTTTCAATCGAATGTTCAATTTATCTTACGAAAAATCACTATTTTGTTCGGGTGCGTCGCGTAAGGAGCGACTGAGCTGTGCGAATACCTTATACATAGACGTCAACTCCCCGGGTGGTACGGGAGTACCACGATCACGGCGCAGGGACTAAGCAGCAGAACACGCGATCAAGCGTCACTCTGATTTTATACGTATCAACGACTATCCAGGGTGTCAGTGACACTGTACCGCATCCTGAAATAGTGTATTCAATTTCGGCCGGAAATTCATAATTCTTCTTTTTTTTTCTTCTTTTTACTTAAAAGTGATATCACAATGAGTAAACAGAACATTTTACCGAAAAAAAAAACAGTAATCAGAAGCTGCTTCGCCGGCTCCGTGCGCTAAAGGTCATTCACTGTACTGCACAGTACGCGTGTTGCGTTACACTGCGTAGTTCAAAATCAAACTATTGACTGTAAAAATCCTTCGTCTCTCAATTTTATGATAAACTGACTTTTGCATTGTGATAAGTATCCAAAGAAAGACGTTTTTGTAAGTTTGTATTTATTTTTCATATCTCCTCAACTACGCGTCCAAATAAGTTGCTGTAAATGACAAAGTTTATTTAAATAAGATTATCTTTACATTCTATCTTTTTGAAGTGAAAATTTCTTTAGGCACGTTGTGCACTTTTGGGTTGGGGACAAAGCACCGAACTCACATGACCGTCACGCTAAGATGCATATTTACAATAATAACAATAAATATATGTACAGACCACGTCGTTGTGCAATTGTGGGATGGGGGAAAAAGTATTGCACTCGCGTGACCGCGTGATCGCTCAGATACACTTATAGTGATGTGGGTTTATAACACACGTCTGTCTCACTCGTGTTCTCTAGACATAGAGTAGAGGTTCAGTGCAATAATAACGCACGTTTCTTTTAATACAAAGGTGCTATAATTTTCGAATATTATTTATTTTAAAAACTGTACCTAATTTGGTTAGCTATATAGTTATCGTGCAATAAAGTCAATTTGATAATGTGGAAAAAGTAAAAAATTATATAAGTACTGTTTCTCTCAGAAAAATATTACCTTAGGGAATTGAACACATTGAAATATAAAGTGTTGGAATATATTCTTGCATATTACATTGCAGCTGTCTAATCATAAGGAGCATAATCCCAAATTTTAATTAAAATACATCGATACGACAGAATTTAGTAAGAAAACGTCAAATATTAAAATTGAGTTCCGAAGCATAAATGTATATTTTATTATAATATAGTAGGTATACAAAAGTTATTTTGTATGCCTATTAAATGTAAACGTTTCTGATTGATAACTCACTATTATTATTTTTTACTATAAACCTTTTTGCATTTATTTTTATTTAGGTACCCAATTTTTAAGGGGTAGTATTTAATCGTATAACTATGAATCCCTTTTTTTCTTACAAAATATTCGAAAGTAGCACCAAAAATACTTAATTGCACACTAAATATGCACACAAATGAAATAAAATGTAGTATACTATTTAATAGATGAAGCAAACCTGATTTACTATCTGTTATAATAATCATTAGAAAGGAAAAACGGAACCCTAATAGGATCACTTTGTTGTCCGTCCGTCCCTCCGTCTGTCTGTCTGTCAAGACCCTTTTTTTCACAAACGCGTGGAGGTATCAAGCTGAAATGTACTATTATAATACTCAGCTTTACTGTCCCTTAAAGCTGTGAAAAAATAAAACTTCTAAGTCAACGCAATCAAAAGATACAGCCGTTTCCGCAAATTTTTGACACTCGCAAGGGAATCAAAACTTACCGTACTTCCCGTGAACTCAGAATCTTGAAATTTGGTTCGAAGCAACGTCTTACAGTAAAGATAAAGGAAAAAATTTGAAAACCGTAAATTTTTAGTTACATCATATAATAAAAATATTTTACGGAACCCTCGGTGCGCGAGTCCGACTCGTACTATGCCGGTTTTATTTTTATTTTCGGACTACAAAAATCCATTGCGTTAGTATATTACATCGCACGTTTACATTATGTACGTGCGTTTATTATTATCTAAAAGTAAATCTAATAATTATTTGAGTCAAAATAAAATATGAAATCTATTTTATGGAAACTTATTATCTAATACATCGCGTGTTCAACATATCTAATGTTTGTTACAAAAAATTTGTGATTCGGTTCTGGCATTCGGTTTTCGTTGTGGTCGCAGTTCTAACCTAACCTAAACCTAGCGGCTAGCCTATATGTATGCTCTGTAGAATAAAATTTGGTCGTGCAAACATAATTACATTATTGTAAACCAATTTAGAAATTCCATTGTAACTTTTGATAATTTAGTGTGTGATAAGTCAGTATTTTTGCCATACAATAAATATTTTTGTTTTAAAAGTAGTATCTGTTGTATAACCTATGTTACTCGCTGATAATATACCTTTCTATCGGTGAAAGAGTTTTTAAAATTGGTCCAGTAGTTACGGGACAAAAGTTTGTATGATCTTCAATTAGTTGTCCCGACCCTGGGTGTTTTTTGTGTCTGTTGTTTATACATTGGTGAAGCCTCTCGCGACACACAGGAATATTCCTAATGCGGAGGTTGTCTTATAAAAATTATAACTTTATTATAAACATTTTGCATTACAAAGATAATAAACATTATTTTTGTGAAAATGTGAAAATTTTATTACTAAATTAATAGGTTCGTTGATAAAAATAATTTCTCTAATAAAATACTTCCTAAAGATAACAATCCAAAAATAATGTTTATTTTAACAAATCGGACTTGAACTTGAAACGGAATGTGACACGTCGTTTTAAGTTTCTTCTGTCGGCAGTCCTATGACTGCCTATCTTTTTGTAAAGGTTAATATGCTATGCTAAGCCTTATAATGACGATTGAAGATCACGTTTTAATTTTTATATTATTTTCGACAGATATTGCGTTATTGTGCCTTATTTATAAGAGATACGTAAGTGGTACCGCGGAATTTTTTTTAGACCTACTGAAGACCAACACTTTTGTAATACATATTTTTCATGTATGATTGACCACTTAGTCAGCGCACGCGGATGAAGCAGCTCGGAAGCGCTTTATCTGCTGGCTTGCATCACGAATGCCGTTATTTCAGGCTGAAATCTTAGGAATAAATTTTTTAAATAAATTTCTGATAACGTAGCTTTCTATTAAAATCGGTCCAGTAGTTTATTTCGGTAATGGATAGGCATTACAATTAAATAAATAGGAAATCAAATCTTTCCTCTTTATAATATTAGCGTAGATATTGCACTACACAATTCACTTAAACTATCTATCTATCAGTATCTATTATGTTTATATTATACACAGATGGCGCAATAGTCACCTCGGAACTACATCTCATCATCAAAATATCTTCAATGTACAGAATTGGACCTGTAACAGTTTTATTATAAGTATAGATGCGTGTGTTATTTGCTAATAATAAATATCTAAAAAAAGAAATGACCATTTATTTTAACGTTGTAAGTATTGTAGAGTTAGTACTACTTTGGACCAATAGATGTCACTATGCGGTGTTTATAACTTATATTATAACTTTGCATTGTTTTCTCTATGGGTAGAGAGAACCAATTGTGATCAATGAAATACTAAATGTTACACCGAGTTACAATACTGGTGCATAATACGTATCCTGAATGATTTTGTACTTTTTACGTGAAGCAACTAAACACAAACTTGATGTCTATAGATTTATTATACACATAGACATAGAAAAAAAAAAGATTACGTGATAATCTACAAAGTGCCTCCTTTCCAACAAAAAAAGAATGATTGCAATCGGACTACGCATCAATGAATTACAACGAAGTACACATTTTTACTTTGATCTACTCTCAAGGAAACCGTTATGAATTTCGGGATAAAAAGTATCCTATATCCTACCTGGTAGTATGAACTCAAATCATGCCAAGTTTCATTTGTATCCGTTTAGTAGTCTCAGCGTGATGCGCGGCCATGATACAGAAAGACAGACAGACAGACAGACATAAATAAAAAAATTATAGTTTTGGCTTCAGTATCGATCATAGTGCCCTCAAAAAAAAAATTTCAAAATATCTTCAATGTACAGAATTGGACCTGTTACATTTTTATTATAAGTAAAGATTATAATGCGAGATTTAGGAGGTTGTTTTAAAACTTTTTTTATAAATATATTTTTATAATTTTTTTCAATTTTTTTCAGGAATTGGACTAATTTTGAACTGAAGTTTATTACACGCTTTATATTAGCTTCACTTGTATGTTTGTTTGTAATCGACTCCTTAGGGCGCGATTTTGACCTACTTTTTTTGATTTGATTTCATTAAAATTTTGCACACCTGTCTGCACAAAGACCGATGACAATGCAATAATTCGATAAAAACAAAATAAAAAAAAATGTCGATGTTTATAACTATTGACACTATGCATGCATCCCACGCTTTTTTCCAATAATATACATTTATTTCTTATTTACACTATTCTTAATCAAAATTTATTAAAATTTATTTTCTATTTTTTAGTGGTATTTTCTATAAAAGCGTGTTTTTTTAGTTTTTTAAACTATTTTGGTTGTTTTAATTTTATGAACGAGAGTTCCAGGTAGCCGAAATCAAAAGCAACTTTGTAAATTTTCTCTAAAATTTGACTAAGTCAAACATTTTTTAACTAAGTTTTTTTATATTAAAGTCGTAAAAAGCGTTACATACATTGTATAGATGACTTTTACAGCAATACATTATAATTTTTTCATCCCGTTTATATTTCAAAACAGTTCATAAATATGTGATATTCTAAACCTCTTAAAGCAAAAATTCACAAAACAGTCAGCGGTTTGAGGTCAATTAATCAAAATTAAATAATACAAGTATAAAAGTGGCTCATACTTTAGATCTAAATGAAAATTAACTTTCTGTTCATAAAAAAATATAGAAATATAGTATTTTAACTGTAAAATTGGCAAAAATGGCCTCTTTAAACGTGTTCTGACACACAAGTTACAAAACTTTACTAAAAGAAATGGGTTCTCGAAAGTGTTTTCCCATGTTCTACTTCTGTAAGATTAAAATCTATGTACTAAGTCATTTTTCCTTGTGCCAAGTTCGGCAGGACCAGTCCTAAAGCTTTATCCAGTAAACAAAGCCATTGTTTTTAACTCCATTAGCTTTCAGTTGTGAATGGCACCCAATACTGTCCAATCATTGTCCGTAAGACAAGTGGAGTAACGTGAGCATTCAGAACCATATGTGCCTTTGTTTTAATAGACTATAATCATTCTGTCTGTACGTATTGTTATATCTAAGTATGCCTAAACTGTCTGTTTACTAGCTCTTGCCCGCGATTGCGCTTGTGTTATTGTACAATTTGTCAATCAATTCAGGTCAGGTCAGGTTCGGTCGACACATGGACCATTTTACAATAATTTATTTCGGACGAGTTTTCTCTCCCTCGAGGACAATGCTTCCTGTCTGAATGAAAGGAATTCTATTTCCTTTTCTGTACACCTAACAACGGGAAAATTTTATGATAACGAGTTCAGAAGTTTAGGCGTGAGAGCGTTACAAACAAACATACTCATAGTGTTCCCTCCTCAATAAATATTTCCTTATCGACTGTTTACCAGGCGTTGCAGGTTCCTCCAATGCTGTAACGCGAAAACCCCTGGCACGAAGTGATACTTCGACGCCAAAAACAAAAATAAATGACATTTAATATGTTACTGATACATAAGTTAAACTTAAAATAACCCTTGTGGCGTCGGTGGTTAAAAAGTACTTTGATTGGCTAGTCTTCGAAAATTTACTCAAATTTACTCACTACCCACTAACATTAAACGTTTAATGATTACACGTGTGACCTCTATATTTTGTGAAACCCGTGGTTAGAAATAATATGCACCATTAGCCTCCAGTGTTCCTAGTCGTTAATGACGACAAACAACTACATATACATACATATATATTCCTGTAGAACGAGCGGCTCCATCTCTTTGACATACTTTGAGACAAATTGTGTGTTTGACGCAACATATCGAAGCATTCTTTGTTTATATTATTTTACAGATACAACTAAAAATTAAAAGAATATTATAGGCTTATTATGGAAACAATAGCTAAAACATAAGCTTTTAATTCGCTGATAAAACCAAAATAAAGTAGAAATCAGCTGACAAATAACACAAAACATTATAGATAACTTCCAATTCAGCAATTCAAATTACGTCCAAAACGTTTCATGTACAAAAAGTAAACCCCAAAATATTCATAGTAGATGAGTGCACTCATAAAGACTTTAACCCTGCATTCCGCCGGTTACATATAATTATTACGTACCTATTTTAACGCGATTTTTTTTTCGTGCCTTTTCGCACTAGCGGTGGTATCGGTTGGCAGGAGAGGGATGGACACAGTGGATGGTACGGAGCGCGCGGGCGAACACCCGCCGGCGGTGGCGGCGCGAGCCTGACTAAATCTGTGTCCCTCTCAAGCCGGGTCAGGTCAGACGTAGAGCTGCGTCCAGAGGGCCAAATTTCCTGAATAAATTGTGTAAATATTTTAACATGGGCCCGGTGTTTTCAACGGCAATTTAGCGGGACGCGGTGCGTTCTAACAAATTTGTTGCTGTCGGTACGAATTTTTATTGTGTCCGATTTGTCTTGCCGCACGTGTAAACACATCGGGATCAAACACGACCGCCTAATGTCGTTGGATGTTTCACTTTATCGGATTGGGTAGAGGTATTACTGTGTAATACATACATATATTTATTTTAAGATCAATTTCTTTGCAGTTCTTGTGATATAATTAATTCTAACGCAGAACAACACCAAAAATTAATACGAAGATAACAAACTCCCTTGTTCTAATTATTGCTACTAATGTTCACAAAGTTACAATATTGAAAACATGCCCATCTTAACAATAATACCGATATGCATTAAATAACTAGGACAACTATTAGAACACACTAAGGTCAATGTACAGCGTAGGTATCTCTTACAATTAACGTGGTAAAATAGCATATACCTCGATACACCGAAGCCTTTAAACCTGAAATACACATTTCTTAGTAACGGGGGTAAATAAATGTATATAAATAGCTATATAAAAGAAGTACCTTTCATTGAATTAATCCAGTCATGTTTTTATCCAATACACTGAAATAAGGACTAAAACTGAACTAGTTCGAAGGCACGCGCCATTAATCGTTTTACAACCCGCGCTCGAACTATATTTATGTACCAAATACACTCAGGAGACGTGTTGAGAATAATCGAAAGTATTCGCAATCTTGGAATAAGCTCTTCGCGTCTGTGAACTCCACATAATCCACGGCCCCTAGTCCCGAGCAAACAATCGCACCAACTCAATCAGCGGCCGTCCATATGGATGCGCCTTTATTCAGCATCCCACGCACACATATACACATCGTTCAAACACACAACACCCGCATCCTTCGGAGAATTTGATACATATTTATCGGTGTGTGTGACAACTAGCTGCGTGCGAACACGTAGCACGCAGGTGTGCGTTTCCCTGAAAATGGCCGCCGCTGAAATTGCGCATGCGCTCGAAAACAAATTGTTTGAGCTATTTGAATTCTCATTGATAATCAAAATTTAACTTTATCTATAAAGAAATAAGAGTGTTGGATAAGTTTTTGTGCGATAAGTACTAAGTCGGTAGTAAACACGGCGGGTTTTTGAAGTTCGGACTTGAGTAAGGTAAAGGACGTTGGTAGCGCATAGAGAATTAAAATGAGTGCTTGTAGAGGTACAAACTTAAGCGCGGTTAGTGTGTAAGTTGCAGCCCTCGCCTCACTGTGACGCGATTCGCAAGAATGACTTTTGCTTGCTGCCCTGCAATGGAGCCTAATATAATAGGAAATTTCTTTGTTTTCTTTAGCAATATAACTTGGTTCGTATCTTTAATTATTCCTTCCTATTGTTTGACAAGACATACGAGTATATTTTGAAAATGAAAATAATGATACTCATGACGTGTATCTTGTGAAAGTTTCGGGAGTAACAAAATATGCGTTTTGATAAGAATGAATCGTTCATACGAGTACAACCTTGTCAGCATCCTATAAGATAACCATGAAAATAATTAATTAGTGATTCAGAAATTTTAAGAGACTCATAAGAACAACAGAAAAAATAAAATCCATTTAGTAAAGAATATCTAAATTTTTTATGCCTTTATGCTTTCAAACCTTAACTACTAAACTGATCAGCATTAAATTTTGCACATACACACACTTTCATCTGGAAAAGTACTGTTCACGAAAGATACTTAAGGAGAAGTCGCAGGCAGCAGCTAGTAAAGAATAAGTCAACTGATCAATGACTACGACACTTGAAGACGTAGTTTATACTCGTAGTTAAAACAATAAAATAGTAGAAAACAAAAGAGAGCTATGAACTCTGTGTAATCTAGGTTTAGTTGTTAGAAATAGGAATGAAAACAAAGTGGTTTAGACACTTGGAGTGAATGAGCATTGAACGATCAGATAAAATATAAATAAAAAAAAATACTTATAAGAAAAATAAAAGTAGAAGTTCTAAAGAATTGGTATGCTGTAAAAACTAGCTAAGTCAAATCAGGATTTTCTACAAAACTTGGCATCCATTTCAATCCCAATTCTTTTGTCGGCGTAGTCGATAACCGCGTATATTCTTAATATTGAACTTGGCTCCCATTTTTACATTTATGTTTTTGATGGGATATAATTACTTTTTGTAAAGAAATCATTATTATTCATCACTCCAAGGTGATGTGTAAAATTAATATTTTTATACAGACTTTTACTATTTACAAATTTAAGTAGTAAGGTTGTGTAAGAATGTATTTCTTTCGTAATATAATTCTTACAATTGTTAGCAATGATGTTAGATAGCTAGCGACCTATCATCATGAAACCTATTCTCCTGCAAAAATAAAATGCTACTATAATTTTTAAAGGCGCCAGGTATTAATAAAAATGAATTGTTTGGAAAATAATTTAAATCGTAAAAATTTACTGTTTTCTGATTTTTTCCTTTGCATAGACACAATTATCCAGCTGGACGCCAAATTTCAACTTTCTAGGGCATCGGGAAGTGGGTTATGTTTCTGATCTATATGTCAGTTATGCCGTGATAAAAAGGTCGATTTTTAAACGATTATATCTCGATGACTGTTTAAGCTATATTTTTGAAATTTGGGATTTATTATAACCTAAGGGATTTTAATAAATTACCAAAAATCCAAGTACTTAAGTTAAACAGATTATGAGTTATTTAGCGTTTAAAAGTGGTTTCAAATTGTTAGTGTAATATAACACACGGCTCTGCGGGTAGTCTCTCGCTCCCAACCGTAGTTCTAGCCATGGTTCGGAGCGAGAGCGCATAGAACGCTGTCACCTCCTTCTGTAAGGAGGTCATGTCCGCAAAACGAGGCGGCGGAACGGGAGAGAGAGCGGAGTACGACTCTCTCTGCCCGCAGCAGATGCACCGGGCACCGGAGGGCGTTTAATGACCTCCAGCCCCCTTAGGAAGTGGCCTGCGGGCGGCGAACTTTTTGGGGTACAGGCCCGAGAGGCAGCACGCAGTGATCCGCACGCGCGCTCTCAGAGGAGTGCCGCCGATGGGTGATAGTCGCACCGGGTGACGGAACCCGTCTAGGGTGAGGCGGGTCAATGCCTGTCGGGGGTTGCGGAAGAATGCAATAGCGATTCTCGCTCCCCTGATCATAGGCAAGTAGTGGAACACCGGGGTGGTTTTTAGTCGGTAAGAGCCCGACAGACCCCTTCGCCTCCCCAAGGCGGAGGACAATCATGTAGGATCTTCTACCTCATCAACAAAAAAAAAAAGTATAACACATGGCTGCTGCGTCGCCAGTTCCATTTTATTGAACTTAGCTTAATCACAATATATTTTCGGACAATATTAGGCATATGATATTGACTATTGAAACGAGTGAAACTTCAGAACAACAATTTAAACTGACGACTATGGTGGTCGTCAATTTTAATGTTAGACTATCTTGTTAGACACTTTTGCTTTCCTGCTCACTCGTTATTTTCACAAAGAGACTTTACATACAAGCTGATGTAAAACCCATAAATGCAGACATCGAGCGAGCTCCGACCGGAGATTGTAAAATTTTATGTTTGATCCCCTTCAACGAGTTAGAAGACACATCCCGCGAATGCTACTGACGGAATTCACATACTAATTGGAAAAATAAATGAAAAGACTTTACGTTTCGTGGAAAAAATTACTTTTATATTTGCTATATTCGTTTTATTAGTCGTTTTAGTGCAAGGACAGCCTAATAAAACAGCGGTCAAAAGTATTTTGACCGATTAAGAGATTTGACTGCAACATATATTATGTACGTATACTGAAAACAAGTACAAAGGCTATAACCACTTTAGTAATGTAAATGTGGTCGTCACTTTCGCTGAGTCAAGCTATGTATCTTTATTTGGAGTTTTACACAATACATTTGACTTGCTTTAAATTATATATTTTAATCTGCCTTAATCTTCGTGAAGTTTTAGGTACTTTTGCAACATATAATAGGAGGCAAACAAAGTAAAATATCCACTATTCACAACGCCACCCAAGTCGTTCAGGAGGGTCGTACCTGAGGTGTCCGGAGATGTTCCAGATATTTACATTCATATCGTCCTCTGGCTGCAGTAATGTGCAAATTTACCTGATTCTTTGTCTACGACAGGACTTTAAATGTGTGATTACTATCTTCATATCAACTATGGACGAAAAAAATGAACCAATTATGGACGAAATTTGACTACCAGGCCAGATAACCTCTAGTAAAGTGTGGATTTCTGTATATGTCAGTCCCTCGTGATACCAAAATGAACCATAACGACAGATATTGTGAGAAAAAGACATATATAATCACAAAAAAAAAACTGTATTTGAGTAAATTTACGTGTGTGGTCTAAAAACCACAGTACGAGCTATATAAGTATGTATCCCAGAATATCTTACCTAATTTTACTAATATTATAGAGGCGAAAGTTGTGAGGATGGATGGATGGATGTTTATTACTCTTACACGAAAACCGGCTGAAGGGATCTGGATGAAATTTGGCACAAAGATAGAATAGTTTGTTACGGTTCCCGTGAGATTTCACCACAATTCCAACTTTTGGGATACAAGGGATACAAAAAGGACATAGAATACCTTTCATCCAGAAAAAAAAATGTTCAAAAGAGATGGACAAATAACTTGTGTTAGCTAGTTGTTATTACTTTAGATTACAGCCACAAGTACTAACGGACTAATCCCGAGTACGACGCGACTAGTTGACGGACATTCTCCGTAGATTGTAAGCTAAGTTCAAACTATTTTCTGTGTTCCATTTTCCGCGACGGAATTTTTGAAGTGCCCCAAAAAAGTTAGTAAAAATATTACTATCAATGTTTTATTTGTAGTACTTAGGTAAGTAGTTAGATCTAGTTATAATCTGACTGAAAATATAAATGGTATTCACAATCCAAATCAATTTTTTTTTAAATGTAGTATGTTACGTGACATCTTCATGAACTGTGAACATTATTTTTTACTGATTATTTTTTATTGCATAGATAACGTCTCCGGAAATTAAAATAGCTAATTAATATTTTGTTTGTCTTTTTGCTTTTTAGTGACAGAATTATTAAAACATTTTAACTTGCCTAGTTTAGATAATTTGGAGCGAGACGATGAAAATACATATATGTACGTATGTGAAAATATGTATAATTAGGGATGTGGTTACACAAATGATGTTAACTCACATGTAGGTTTTGTAGGTATAATGAACAGCCTATGTAGATAAATAAACAAGTAGTGTTTTAACACAAAGATTAATTATGTAGATTAATTATTAAAATTCTATATTATTCCCATATTTGAGCATGTGAAGAATTTCAGTTTTAGTATCAACATAATGTGATAAAAGTATCTGCGTTAGGGAGGAAAAATAAACACCAAGCATTGTCCTCAAAACTTGTATCTAAACTAATATTATAATGAAGAAAGATTTGTATGTATGAAAGAAGTATGTTTGTAACGAATTGGCTCAAAAAGTATTGGACCGATTGCGATGACACTTCGTATGTAAATAGCTGAAGGCCTGGATTAACGCATAGGCTACTTTTTATCCCGACATTCCCACGGGATCGGGACTTACGTGGGTGAAAACGCGAGGCGCTGCTAGTGTGAAATAAAATTATAATAAGTTTAAAAAACGCTTACCCACAGTCAGCACAAGTAGCGTGCGTTCACTAGCATGACGCACATAAGACTTTGTTTATTTTTTTTTTACCAGTGCTGATACTAATATAGTTCACTTTACTTCCTTAAAATCGTACAACAATTATACAATAACAAGTGTACAACATATATATGTTGGTGCACTAATTGTTCGACCACAGGCGGCGGTTGGGTGACAAATTGCTCCTGCCTTACACCGCCACCGCAGTAGTGCTCAATGTTACGAAGATATACTCTTTATACAAACTGGTATATAAATATGGAGGTAAATTTGGTTCGAGTATTTATTGAACAGGTTTGAGTTACAACAATAATGCAAGTCCGACGAGGAAAAGATTACTTCTATAGCTTGTGGTCACAGTTTAAGAAAATAATAATATTTAGTTTTATACGATGATTTTTAACCGACTTCAAAAAGGAAAAGGTTCTCAATTCGACTGGTTTTTTGGGTATGTTACGCGATATCTTTGCCATTTCTGAGCCAATTTCAACAATTATTTTTTAATTGAATTTGTTGTAGGTACTCAAAGTGGGTCTTATTTTAACTTGAAAACCATATTTCACTTCTAAGGGTGGAAAAATAAGGGATGAAGAATAATGCTTTTAAAAATTTATTGAAGGTGGTGATACTTTTTTTTAAAGTTAATCATAGTAATATATTTTTTCTATGATGCCACAGACAAACACAGATACGCTTAACTTGTAGTATCCATACTTTTGCGTCAGGGGTTAAAAAAGGTACAAAAAATGTCGTATTTACAGCGCTACGTACATTCCCTTTCAGGCGCCATCGGAACCGAGTTTTGTTATGAAACTCAGTTGCGTCGCTCAACTTTTATTTTTATTGTAAAACCGAGCGCAGTCAAACAAAAACCTATGCGCGTATGCTTGACGTACTCAGTATTTACCGCCATACGCTCTGTACATATGTGCTCAAATGTTTACCTAACAGCAAGAAAGTTAGAAATAAAATTATGTATTCGTCATATGAAGGCTCAACATATTCGCCTATATAACAGGCATGCGAGTTTTTACTCAAGACTATTATGTTATACAACATAATTTATATTAAATAAGTGCTTTTCAAGTAATAATAACATTAATTTTAATTTGTATTGTTGCAACAAATTCTCTATTTATTACTTGAAGAATATTGTAATAAATTTTAATGAAAAAAATGCATTAAAATAATAAAATGAATTGTACATTTATATTCTACGTTATAACGGATATAAATTAAATATATACGCTGTAATAATAACTATTCTGCCTGGTAGTACAATACGCATACGATGTACACTCACTCATAGTACAGTAAGGGTAGGTGGAGGCGTATTAAATGACACTGTTACCGAGAAGTAAGAGCCTTTTACGATTATTTTATTTTCTTTATTATTATACTAATAATGTTATAAACGTGAAAGTTTGTGAGGATGTATGGATCTATAGATGTATGGATGTTTATTACTCTTTCACGCAAAAAGTACTGAATCGATTGCGACGAAACTTGGTATGTAGATAGCATGAGACCTGGATTAACACATAGGCTTTTTATCCCGATATTCCCACGGCATCGAGACTTACGCGGGTGGAACCGCAGAGCCCAGCTAGTTTTCTATAAAATCAATTAACCACAATATGGTTCGACATGAGATAGTTGATCACAGACTTTATGTCACCTTCCCCTTCCACCACCTTCTGTTGTGTGCATGTATTATAGCATACAGTTATGTACACGTATGAAATATATCAACAGAAGACAAGACGACATATTTTTATTAAAGTCTTCTTAAACATATAAGAACAGGACGTCCAGTCCATTAACAAGGTGAACAGACGATTCTGTAACGATCGATGTTAACGGTGAATGCAGGCCGCGTCCAACCGGTCTTCTTGGAAGTCATTGAATGAAATGATGTAAATGATGATGAACTTCATACTGTAACCGCGCAATATTAAGAGAATCCTTTTGTTCAGTAAGTAAAAAAAGAAAGAAAATTTTAATTTAATTTACTCTGTATCCATCGCCTTCCGTTATTTTTAGACTTCGGTCTCTAAATCCGGTCAAAACGAATCGAAACTGACCATACTCAATGGTTTGTTGAACAAACCTATTACGTTTTTCTCTACTTAAGAACCTTCTTTGTGCCTTAACGAAAATATGAAAAAGAAAATTTGCCGAATTGGCCCTTCTCGAGTTTTGGGCTTAGCAACACATTTGGCGATTCATTTTTATTTATATAGACTAGTCATCACTAGTATTTCAGATATAACATAGACAACAATCGAACGAAAATCGAACAATAAAATCCTTAAATATGAACTACTCAACGTCGTAAAGGAATACTTATTCTAATCCTGACTGAAAATTATTTGGGCCTTTACATTAGTGTAGGAGTTAAATTAGGCAACAAATTTATTTTCCAATCTTCAGTTCTTTTCTCTTTCGTCGGTTTAATTTTTTGTTCCGCACCATCGTACAAAATAAATTAAAAAGTACCTACATAGTATTAAACCAAAATTATGTAGGTACTTTTTAATTTATTTTTATTTTTAAAATTTGTTGTTATACGAGTAGCGGCAAAGAAATACACATTCTGTGAAAATTTCAAGTGTCTACTTATAACCTACTGATCATAACATACAGCCCATTGACAGGCAGACGGACAGCGGATGCTTAGCAATAGGATACCCTTCGGGTATGGAACCCTAGAAATCAATACGTTTAAAGATGTGAACTCATATTGTATCTTCTAAATATGTACCTGTGTATTAATAAAAAATTTAAAAGATTTTATTTTATTCTATTCTCTGATTTTTTTTTTATTTTATTCTCTGTATTCATAGTGGTGATCACAGAAGCTGGATAATCATGCATGATGATTGTGTAGTCGAAATAATCATAACAAGGTTAGGCTTTCAGGAAATCAGCCGACATAAAATAAGAGGGCACATTTACACTCTGTCCAAAGAAGTTGGAACCTAGAATGATAACTAAATGTCATTATTTATAGAAATAAAAATCAATGTTTGTAAGTTTGTCCTCTATGCGTTCCCAAACCATTGATCAGATTGTGATAAAACTTTGGTAGGGTGTTCTGGGGACGCCCACGAGAGTTCGTGGCCTAAAATATGTATATAAAAAAAAATGGCATTGCAACGCATCCCGGATGCAGATAGTTATAAATAAACATACTTTATAATAAAACACAGTTCACTAGGAATTAATCGACACTTTATTTTCATTTTCTTTCAAATATTTACAATTGGCAGTGACGGTAACATAACATTGAGTAGATCTGTTATTGCTATTGTTAATTATCTTATAGTTACACAATACAAGAGAAGAACGCAATGATTTATGTCAACATATCATATTTTATTAGTAATACATACAATTTTTTGGTAATCATTGCATTGGAAAACAAGGGTATTATCCAGAACACCTAATAAGTATTCTTTAAATTATAAAATGTTAAACAGAAAATAGCAGAGGTAGGACGTGGCTTGATTATCCACAATTAAAAACATTATTCCTAGAACCAGTTATCTTAATTTGGTTGACAATATTTTATAATATTTTTACAACCAATATTATTCTAAACTTTTGAGTTGATTTTACCTACGTTACGTAAAAGAATCATACAAAATGTTCACGTTAAAATTTGTATTAACATTGTAAAATACAAATATAAAATGAATCATAAGACAGTATTTGAGCATGTAAAACAATTTAAAATCCATAAACACATGGAGTAGAGATAATCGATGTTAACCCCGTCTGTAGTAAATGTTTTTTTCTTTAGAGAATCGTATTTTATTTAAATAGCTAACAATAAAATCTTCTTGTACTTAGGTTTATTGACGTCTTATAACTAGTTCCTACTTTTTACAATTCGTCCGATATGATTAGAATTTGTAACTTGACTATTGATGAGTGTACGAGACAATGGAATGAGCTATAGTCTGACTACAATAAGAGATTTGTTTACTTTTTAGTTGTTTATGTTTTACCGAATAGGCCGCATTATTTTTTTCAAATACAATACAGTACAAAACATTCTAAAATATGTACAATTTGTTTGTTTAAAATTTGTTATTCTAAAACGGTAAATTAGCTAAATAACAATGTACTAATTTTTCGCTTATAGCAGTCTTTATTGTCGTCGTATCTATACATGTATCGTAAAATCTCTTCTTTCTTGTTCTTGCCGCTGTTGGTATCTGAAACAAGTTACGTCACTTATAAGTAGGCTCTTACACCACGCATAGTATGAGAAGAAATTTGAGAACAACACCCTCTCGCTACTTTTAGTAGCAACATCAATGAACAGAGTTACGCAAAACTTGTCTTTATTGCGCAAAGCTGGTAGTTTCCGAAAAAGTATTGAAGTTTTCAGATAGATGTCGCTAGCTATGTCACGTTAGTGTGATAACCTGTCAAGGTATACTCTTAATAGTAGTATCTAGATGACCGAGCTTTGCTCGGGATTTTTTTTAACGTTTTCTAAAAATTAAACCTAGCTAGATCGATTTGTAACCCCCGAAACCTGCATACAAAATTTTATGAAAACCGTTGGAGCCGTTTCCGAGATTCAGATTATATTTATACATACATACATATACAAGAATTGCTTGTTTAAAGGTATTAGATTCTGGTACTGGTATGTTATTAATGTATTAAAGCAGGTAGGGCACCGCAGGATTCGAATTGAAGCAAACCGACTTTGTAAGCAGTTCTACACTAAAGAGATAACATTGTCTTTGGCCACAGTGAGGCTTTAGGAATAGACCAAAACATTAGCAACGGATAAGAGAATTGAAAGTGTTATATTGGTTATGAAAATCCATAATACTATATTTAGTTATAGTACAAAAATATTGAGTAGGTACAAAAAATAGTGACCTCAGTACATATTATGCGGAATAGCTTTATCTTATTTCATGTCAACTTAAAATCTTTAACACACTATTTTTTGTTTCACTTGTAACCAATCCACAATGTAAACAAATCCTGCAACTCAGTATTAACCTCCTTCTACTACTTTTTAAAGTTAGTCTAATGTTGGAGCCAGAAGGTAGGTGGTAAAACTCTTTTTTATTTGGTTTGTTATTAAAGAGTGTTTTTTTTTAGGTTTTCTGAACTATATAATTTATACACCAAAGTTTCCAGTGCATTTTGCGATGTTGAAAGGTGTTTACAGGAAGTGATGGAAGGAAATGTATTTTCAAGTGCTTCACGTACGTATGGACACCTAATGTCAAAAACTTGACTTAATAAAATCTTCGTAAGTTAACACTTTAACACGAGTGGTGTCAATTTCAAAATAGGGACAAGTTGTACAAGGCTTTAGATGAAAAAAATTGATAGCATCAGGCCCATAACTTGATGGGTTCGATTTATCGTCTGTTTAGGTACATGAAGATTGTGTTTTAAACACTATCAGTCGATATATTTGAAAGTAAAAGATGTCTTTTTGCACATGCATATTCTTCTTTATGTCCAATATTATACCGACAAGAACTAACCACCAGTCCTAGAGTTACGGCTCGGTCAGAAGGCGGGTCCTAAAACTGTGTCGAACGGAGCCAGAGATAGTCAACCTATCAGTTTGTTCCTTTCTTATAATTTCAGCTTGCTTCAAACGCGGTAATGGAATGCCGGTGGTATAGTCACATTTAACCAACAAATGTAGTAAAACTAACAAGCCTGCCCTCATTTACCTATAGTGAGGTTTACCTCGACGCGGTAGGCGCGTGATGTCGCCTCGCTCGGCGCCGCGCCGCCCCCGCGCCCCTCCCGGCGACCCGCTCGGGCCCCGCGCTCCGCTCCACGCCCCTCTCCGCGCCCCGCTCCGCTCCTGCGCCAACACCGCGGAGAGAACGCGCGTCCGCTGCCGATTCCGCACTGCTGTCTGTTACTGCACGGAACACCTCATCTGGAACTGAAATAGAGTCGTCAGGCATAGCTGCTGTTTAGGAATGATGAGATTTTAAGCGTACATGTAGTATATACCCCATTGACTAATATATTGATGGAGGAACACTTCAATACTTCTCATGCTCCTAACATATAAATAACAAATAAATTCCCGTTACAGTCCGAAACAGCTTTATTGATTAAACGCTTTAACAGCTCCTTTTTGGTTCGAGTCGCTAAGGTGTGGAATGATCTGCCTGCGTCTATTTTCTTCGTCATTCTCGAACGGTCCAGGGTTATAATTGACTGGTCAATTATAATTCTTAAACGTTCAAATGTAGGGTATATAGGTTTCTCTTGGATAGGCGTGTCCATCAGGTGAGTTGGAAGATTAATTAGAACGCCTATTCCATTTCATATTAAAACAAGTTCATATCTAAAGAAGATCAAAACCAGAAATAGCTTGTTGGTTTTCACTGAGTCCTTTAAATACAATCTAAAAGTTATCTACAAAAAATGAATTTTGTGATGTTATGATGAGTGTCATATAAGCTATATTATACATAATAAAAATAGAACATAAACAATTATTAATATACAAGTCAATTTTAAATAACAATATACCCACCTTTCCCAGGAGTTACAGGCATCCTATAGGAAACGCTTGAATTGCACTCTGCACATGGTGAACCGCTTGAGTCAGAATCTGACTCTGAGCGACGTACCATCAATGTCATGGCACGGGAGAGTGTGTATTCGTCTACAAACACAAATTTCATCTATTTACAAATAACATAATTGAAGCGAGGATATTTTGAAAGTATAACAATTTTACAGTTCACTGGTTTAGACTTAATATTAAAATTTTAAATTTACGGCTCAAAATTTTGATTAGAAAAACATATTCTAAGAATAAGTTTTAAAACGTGAATTCTAAAAGGACGCAGTATTACCAATACACTCGTGTGTTACACGACTGTTTATTTATTGCTACGACTTTTATAGATTACTAGCTGCGCCCCGCGGTTTCTCCCGAGTAAGTCCCGGTGCCGTAGGAATATCGGGATAAAAAGTAGCTTTTGTGTTAATTCAGGTTTTCAGTAATCCAATAATATCTACAGAATGGATCCCATCGTGTGTGATGGATTTTAAGGATGCCGTTTCAAAAAAATACGCTTTATAGTAGGTATCTGCGGTATCAAGATGCAACTCATTCACGGTGGAAGATTTTCGTTAGAACTATTTAATCCTAAACATTTTATTCATAATGGTTTAAGTTGCGCTTTTTATGTTTAAATGTGCTTTAATATATATTATTGAAAGTGGTCCGCGCAGTCACCGAGAGCGCCGTGTGCGTGGCGGGGCGCGCGCGGCGGCGCGGCCTGCAGCAGCGGCGGCGGCTCCGCGCGCCCGAACGTGCGCAGCGTGGCGCCGCCCGCCTCCTCCGCGCCCGCCTCCGCCGCCTCCGCCGCCTCCGCCGCACCCCCCGACATGCTGAACGTCGCATACGGACTAATCTCGTACATCTCTATGAAATAACAAATTATAAATTATCTCATACATGTTATGACACTTGACTAGCTCAAACAAAAAAAAACGTAAAGACCGTGACCTTTTATAATATGTTATTCATTAGTTTTCGACTAATGTATTGAATGCAATTTTTAACCCAATGGTTTTTTTCATAGTTGTTTTCTGTGAGTCACTATAACACCCACTTAATTAATTTATAGTGATTGTAATTGAATTTTTTGTAAAATTGAAGCCAAAAATTAGTTAGTGCATCCTAGAAAACGAATAGCAAAGAGTTCAAAAACAAAAGACAACTCTATACAAGTCAGAAAATACTTTTACCAAATACGAATAAGAACCTCAACCAGAACAAGAAACTTTTCACAACATTAACTATAGGATTGTAATATATTACACGATGACATCCTCTGGGTTTAAAAAAAGCTTTGAATGATGAGAAAGTGTTGTTACCTTGTTGTTCCTTTTTGCTGACAGGGTGTTTGATAGGTGACGAGGTGTACACCTGCTGACAATTGCGTCTGTTGTCTCTTTTTTCCACTGATTTATCTTCTTCCTCCGATATACCACCTTGTTCATAACCTTTCCTAAAGCACGCTGTTGAAGGGCTGCATAAAATTAAGTTTAAACTAATGATAGCCAGATGAATAAAAAAGTCCAAAGAATTCAAATTTTAAGCTCTGCCAAAGAAACTATAAATCATCGTACTCGTATTTCTTACCTTCGCCTATAAGCAAATGCCGCTAAAAGCAGCAGTGCAGCGAGTAAACCACAAGCTGCTGCTGCTAAAACTGCCGTAGCTCTTTCTTCACCTTCTTCCCCTCCAGGGGGGAAGTGAGCTGGAGCTGGTATTTTCTCTGAAATATTAAACATTTCACCATCAATATTTTTAACATATCATATTAAAATCCAACCACTTATTCACTTGTTTCCTTACCGCCACTCTCAGTCAAGGTCGAAAAATAATAGTTTCCCAAAGTCGTTCCAGCGGCGCTCGTGGCTATAACCTTCAGATGATGCCATGTTGCTGCAATTAACCCACATAGTACAGAAGGCTGGGCAGCCGGAGACACCGTCTGGGAGGTCCACGATGACTCCTCGAAGCTCCTCACCGATACCGTAAACTGAGATAAAGGACATCCGTTGCTGTCCCATGTCAATAGGTTGAGTCGTATACAAGAGCTGTTTGTATTGATGAGGTCTTTTTCCGATGAAGCTTTCGATGCTGAAAAATAAGTTTTAATGTTGTTTCTATATAGTTCTTTGGTTTCTTACTTAATGAGTTAATTTTTATCCCAAAAATAGTATAGGACTATAAGGGTTAAGACCTCCGGTAACCTCACTCACGCAGTGAAAAGCAATGCAATGATTGGTTCACTGCCGGTTTTCTGTGAGGCCATGGTATCACTCCGGTCGAGCCGGCCCATACGTGCCGAGGTATGGCTCTCCCCCTGTTAACTTCTCTTGTCGTCTCATCTTTTAGGTTCGCACGTATCATTCGGTTACCATATACTTAAGTGCAATTTTTGTCACAAATTTTTAACTAGTTTAGTTTTGAAAATATGTGCTCACGACTCGTGTCGGTATCTGAACAGTTAAATGACAATAAATGATAAAAAAGCAGGAGAATATGAAATTGCTTGCTTCCACTGGCTCTATACGATTCACAGAGGATTGGCGACGCAAATTTGACACTGCTGGTGCTGCAAATTTCTATTGGCATACCTAATCATGGCATACTATCAGATGGATTGTGTGCTTGTTTTTCAACTGGGCTGTACAAAAAAATAAGCTAATGTACAATATTTAGTAAGTGCAAATTGATTGAACCCAAACGTTCACTTACGTCCTCCTTTAGTAGAGACCACGAGTTCATCGCTTGGTGCTGATGATCCCACGGCGTTGTACGCCGTTAGTCTCACTTTATACAAAGTGCCACATGACAATCGCTCTAAAGTATATGAGCGGGAGTCGGCGGGTAACCGGCTCGATTGCCACTTGATATCATCTGAGCGTGAGTGCTCAACAATGTAGCCTGAAATAGGAATAAATAATAAAATAACTGCAGTTATACTTTTGTTGGGATATTTATATTTATATGACTGATTATTTTTGATGATTACATTAAAGATGAACACAAGTAACCGGTATAGCTCTTGCTATAAATAAGCTGGCTCCAAGCTACAGAGAACCTGACAACCTTAGAATGAGTGTCGACCACGAACCATGGAGACAATAGACATCCTAAATGAGCATTGACGTACACTACACTAATTGCACCACAGAACTAGTTAACGTTTACAATTATGTATTACAAATTCTAAATTCACGCCGCGGGTAAAGGCTATCTAATAATAAAGTAGTGTTGACGAATTTTAGGACCAGTAATTCAAATTAATAATTTTATGAGAACTATTCTATATAGGTATAAACTCACCATGAATAGTAGAACCGCCAGTACTGGGCTTCTCCCATACAAGGTGTAACCTGGCAGGGGCGGAGGCACTTAGTCTGAGTACAGGACGACCAGGGACTGCTAACACTCGCAGCTCCCAGGTACTTCGCTCTTCGCCCCAAGGGTTTCTAACAGTACAGGTGTAGTTGTCTGCCGAATTGCGATCTACATCTGATAAAACCAAAAAAAAAATTATAATATAAGGAAGGAAAAGTATAAAAAATTATTAAACTATACATGTTCAGGACCGAGATAGGGATGAACTGGTCGTTATATATTCCTAGAGCGTTTTCAATAAAATACATGATAGGATATTATATTGGTTCTTGATCAATAGAGCTATCCCATGACCCTGATCTAACATGGATTGTCTCTGAGAAGTCAGCGATCTTGTTACCATCGCCAACTTCTCAGAAATAATTGACCAAAAAATTACTGAGGGTTTTGACCTCTTGAAAATCTTAACATCAACCCTTAATTTACGCACAACGCTAACTAGTGGCGCCATGATAAAACTACATCTAAAAACTTAACACTACATAAATACAATGTTTAAATACGGGGTCCGCTCCCATTAGTAATGCAATTACTCATGATATTTATACATTACTTATGATTCATATATACGTCTATTGGTTATTGCGTTGTTCCAGATACTAACTCAGTATGATAAGGAAGGGACCGTCGATGAGATAGTTGTGGTCGTGCAGCAGCGGAGGCGCGGGGCGGCGGCGCGCCCACGCGCGTTGCGGAGACGGCGCGCCCGCCGCGCCGCAGCGCAGGCGCGCGCGCCCTCCCGCGCGTGCCTCCACACGACGACCAAACGATGTTATTTTCGCTGGGGCTGTGTATAAAATATTCAAAATATGGGATAGATAAACTAGTATGAATGTACTTTTAACTACTTACTTGATATAATTATTTGGGATAAGACTTCAATACGCCTCAAAATACCCAAATCGCTTCAAGTGTATAAAATTTGAAGAGTGCCCTAGATTTCTATAGAATACCATCATACCGTCACATCCTGACCTGATGACCATGAGACCACCTGGGAAGTATAGCCTTTCAAATGAGTGAGTGTAAGTAATAGCTCGAGGAGGCCGGGATCGCATACCTATAACTCGAACTGGCTATTTGCTGGAAGTTCGATCCCTCTAACGGTGGTAAAATTCATTGAACATAAAATCGTTTAACGTGCCGCACAGGACAGAACGACACCGTCTGATGTAATACATTTATCGTCTGTGAATAAACCATTGAAAGTCGAATCCTGCTCTATTTTTCTAATCCAAAATGCCAGCTGGATGAAGCAATTCAATCAGTAGTTAACTGAATAAAAAACTTACTTAAAAGTAGTTATTCAAATAAGACGATTCAATACAGCCTATGTAACCTACTTTCTGATCTGATGATGAAGATATTTTTCGAATTTCAACGAAGGCATTTGATGCGATAGTTGTAACTTATTTCTTATCTAAATAGTGAGTTATCGTTTGCCTTTTTTTATATATTATAGGGAGCAAACGAGCAGACGGGTCACCTGATGGTAAGTGACTACCGTCGCCCATGGACACCTGCAACTCAAGAGTCACAAGTGCGTTGCCGGCCTTTGAGATAGGAGTACGCTCTTTTCTTGAAGGTTTAAAGGTCGTATCGGTCCGGAAACACCGCAGGCGACAATTTGTTCCAAAGATGGTTGTGCGAGGCAAAAAAATTCTGGAAAACCGCACAGTGGTGGATTGCTTTACTATTTTTCAATACAGTATGTATGTATTAACCGTTTACTCTATTTAATATATTCAGTGGTATAGTTGGTTACCTCTACCGTTCGGTTTCTTCGCAACGATGGCACTCATTTCCCCTTCACCAGATGCAGTGGCAGCTGTAACCCAGAACTCATACATCTGATGCTCCTGTAAGCCACGTACTTCAACTTGATATTCCTCTTCATCATCAGTATGTAGTACCATTATTTGGGAGTGTTGGCCGGTCCTGTTTAAAGTGTAATAGTAGGTCTACATTTTCGACTGGGAATTGGCTTAACTACGTAGGTATATAATAGTATATCAGAATTTAGAGCAGTTAAAGGTGATCAAAAACCTTAACAATTTAATGGTGTATGATAATTACGACTTATGTTTGAGTGGTTTCTTCTGATTTCCCGACATTTTTATCAAATAATACCAATCGTATTCACGGGTAGTGTAATGTCAGTTCAACGTCATTCAATTTAATGATTCCATAAAAAAATTAACAAAAATACACCTGAGTACGTGTATTGTACTCGAGTGTATGTTATGTATATTTTGGTATGCCGCGATATAATCACCCTTTGTGTTTAATTTTACGTTATCCACGTTTAATACTATTTACATTTTAAAGAAAAGTAACTAACCTCTGTGGTCTATTATAAACGGTGTAATGTTTGATCTTTCCGTTTTTCTGTAGCGGCGCCAGCCAGCTCACTATTACTGTGTCCTCGGAGTTAGGTACTGCTTTAATGTCCATTGGAGCGCCCGGCACTGCAAAATCCATAAAAATAACTTAGTACGTCGCTTTAGAATTTATTACACTTTGATGACGTAGTACATTCGACTGTCTTACCGGGGGTTGCGGGTTCGATTCCTACTCAGTTCTGTAAGTATGAATTTATCTATTTGCATTGGTCAGGGTGTTTCTATGTATAGTGTGTATGTATTTCCAAAAATATGTATCTGTGTGTATTTATCTGTGTTCTCAAACCCATAGTACAAGCTCTGCTTTGTTTGAACCTAGATAGCGATGTGTGTCCCAGTTCTGTTTTGATATTAACAGACTTAGGGGTCTGGTACTATGGTACTCGGAGATAGCTTACCGTCTTCGTGAGTGATACAATAAACAGGTTCGCTAGCAGGTCCTATTCCAGCAGCAGTTCTAGCTCGTACCGCTATACTGTAGTTGGCTGCCCGTTGGAGGGCTTGAAGAATTGTCTCTGATGCTCCTGAGCGACGCGTTTCAATTTGACTTTCTATCGTATCGGCGGTCTATAATAGATTATTATAAATAATTTTTATTATTTCTAGTCTCATGAATTGTACAATAATATAAAAGCTCGTAAACAAATGAGGTAAGGTGTATTAAAGATTAAGCTGAAAGTGTGCTGTTTTATGCCATAAAGCAAATGTCAGTTTCCGTGGGTAAACATCAGTACAAAAGGAGGCCCTAACTCTTCCCTCTCCCCCTCTTCCACTCCTCCTCTACTCCCACCTTAAAGGCCCGCAACGCCCTTGTGACTCTTGAGTTGCAGGTGCTTGACTAACGCCGCCCATGGGGGCGGCGTTAGTCATTTACCATCAGGTGACCCGTCAGCTCGTTTGCCCCCTTAACCATAAAAAAAGTTGTGCTGTGTTGCTTACGGTGAGTACGTTTACACAGAAGATACCAACTTGCTTGTTAGACCTTGTACATGTTTGCTAGTAAGCAAAGCAACTCAGTAATAACAGAAATGGTGTCACTATGTATTGTAGACGTCTAGTACTCGTAGCCAAATCATGCAAGACTAAAAATGTTAACATCAATCTTCCAAAGAAAGAACATTTTTAATAACCATGAATATCAGTTTGTTTTCTATTTTAGCCGTAAAATTAAATAAACCGATATCTGATTACCTCATAGAGTACTTCATATCCAAGCAGTATTCCACCACGCAGAGCTACCGGTGGTGGCTCCCACCACGCTCTTATAGATTGGGCTGACAGCGGCTCACAGCGGACACGTTCTGGAGGCGCTTCGGGAGCTAAAAGTACATAATAATTAAATAATAGTTATTAGTTTCTGATAAGTCAAGAATGATCAGAATGTTCGAAATACCCAAAAATCATGAAAATGTTTCTTTTTCTTTTGTAAAGGTTATGGTACCCGATAAAAAAGAAATACCTACATTATAATTTAAATCCGATGTACTGACATTCTTCTTAACACAAGTTTAAGGGGCTATTGACGGGAGGGGACTGGTAATTATATTCCATGATTTTATGTGTAAAGAAAGTATTAATTTTCTTTAAATTAATGAATCAACTCGTAGATAACATATAATGAATTGACAATTTTTAACACTGCTTAGTACAGTCTAGCTGAAATATCCGAAACATTGCACGTGAATAGGCAATACAAAGCACAAATTAACCTCCTTCCAATGTAGTAGCAGTGAGCGTGGCCCCAGGGCCGGCGCCGACGGCATTGAAGGCGTTCACCCGCACCGAGTACTGCGCGTTGGTGTGAAGCGCCACGAGCAGTGCGTGCGCCGCGCCCCAGCCTGGCGCTGACAGCGTCGACGTGCGGTTGTCGCCCGCTGATGTTTCGTGCCAGGATATGACGTAGCCCAATAGCTCCCCGTTCCACGACTCTTGGGGCGGTGCCTGGCGTTGACGGATTTTTTGTTATATGACAAAACCTAAAGTATCCTAAATCGTTACGTAAATGTGAATGTGACTTTCTTAGTTTTTTGGAACACTTTCATGAATTATCTACTCCTCCAATCATTATGACATTTTGCATACACACCGTTACGCATTACATTAAAGCCGAAGCCACGGGCAAAAGCTAGAACCCTATAATCGTCCATATGGAGGAACGCGGTGTGATGTCCCTTCCTAATGTGAGAAACCTGCGCCCATGCTAGGTGATTATGGCTGGTGGACCGCAGCCCCACCTTTGTGCATTGGGATGTTTTACTAGTTATATTTGTTGTAGATGGATTTTAGAATCCACGGTTTCACTAACTCACGAGTTGTTGAACAAAACAGATCATTTATGTAAAAGTCGTACAGCTATCCAATGCGCAAACGTAGTGCAATGGCAATCCAGCTGGAGCTAGCTAGAAATATTGCAGAATTGCTTATCTGCAGTAACAATAAGCATTAAGTGTTTGGTTACAAACTATTATATTGAACTTTAAATAAAGACAGGTGTTTGCCTATCATCATTATAAAATGAAAATGAATGAGAGTTATTAGCTATTATCTTACAAATATAGTAAAGTTAACCTAACCTAACGACTTTCTACTTCGGACGCCATTAGTTTAGTAATGTTATGACACACAGAGCCACAAGTGACAAAATTGAGAACTAAAATTTACAATACTAAAATAACTAGCAGTTTTGTAAAACAGCTGAATCGATATTCTATCTGCGCCAAACTCATCAGCTCATCAGTAGTTCGACAGGTCTTTCCTAGAATGTTTTTGTTGTATGTAGACGTCTCCACTATATCAACATCAAAATAATCACCACAATATTGTTCCAGCACTTTTTTGTATAAAAGGGTGTACGTGCAACAAATATATCTTTAAATTAAAAGTTTTTAAGTTTAAGTCAAATAAAGGTGCATTTTTAACTCTAACATAAGACTACTCTAGTAATATATCCACTTTTGTTGAAATTACTTTATACGTTAGTTTTAATAACATAAGTTGTGCTCTTAGTAAAGTTTAAGTTTCACGGTTCTTTGATTTAAGAAAGTTAGTTAGTGTTAAGTTGTACCTGCCATTTGACGAGAAGTTCTCCCGGCGCAGTTGCTTGAACTTGTACGTTATGAGGAGGCTCCGAGGGCGCTGCAAAGTTAAACAGTCAAGATTTGTACAAAAACTATGAACTTTCTGCAAACAAAACTAAAAGTTTAGCAACCAACATCCGTTTACAACTTTATAAAATTAAAAGTTGGGGCAACTGCAAATATCTAGAAGATACTGCGAAACCTTGATAGAAGCTCTATGTACTTGTACCATAACAACATAAAACTCAGATTGTAGTAAATTAACAGGTCATTTTTATGATCCTTATTTTTTCCTTATGGCGTTAGCATAGTGTTTTTCCATTCATACCTATTTCGATCCCTTTTCTCCTTAGTCAATGAATATGTGTAAAATATGTGGCACTTTGACGTACGGGCTTTTAGACTTTACTGTTGTATGATATACAATTATACAACAGAATTTTACTATTGGAAATTAAAATTAAATCCTTGAAAATGTGAAAAAGGTTGAAGTAACTTCTACTTTACAGACTGAACGGATCTGACTGAATGGAGAGCGCACACCACGCGCTGTACCAGTGCCAGGTACTTTAAATGCATGTTCATACTATAGCCACCAATTTAATCTCTATAGATAAAAATCAGTTGGTAGGTCGTTTGCCTTCAGATTAATATCAACTATGTCTTCGTGATATGTTTTTTGTACAAACAAATGAATAATGATTTAATTTGTTCTCATTTTTTGTTCATTGTTATGTTCCTACAATGTAACGTAAAATACTTATACTTTTGCCCTCTGTTTCGCTAGTCTTGTCGTAGATCTTATCAATCGAATTAAGATACCCCAGGAAACAGTATTTTATTCTAAATGAAAGTACTTTTAAATGTATTCTATGTCTGTTTTGTACCTCTGACAGCATGAGTAAAAAATTTGACGGCAATCGATTGAGTAGTTAAGACGTGAAAGCTAACAAACTCATATTCACAATTACAATGTTATAATTAGTATTTCAATATTGATAAATTAATCACTCGCCTTCCTCCAAAGTCTGAACAATGACTGGATCGGAGTAATCACTGTCTCCTATAGTGTTAACAGCTGCGAGTCTCAGGGCGTACGCGGTGGCTGGGCGCAAGCCTTCCACACGGTACTCCAGGTGAACTTTACCACCAGTAGTTAGGTCCTGTCTACAGGTAAATTGTTAGTTATACCGTATGGGTTTTATGGGTAACTAAGCGCAAAAAAACGCTTCGTGAAATATAGCAAATGGCTACTGATAAAAGACTGAGAGTAGGAGAACTTCTTACTTACTTATGTATATGGATAATTCTGAGTTGCGTGAATTTAATAGAAAAAAAACATTTAAATAAAAGTCAATTCTCAAATTACAAATGTACGTTTTTAATCAAAAAAAAGTGCTGTCATTAGATATTAAACATTTTTACGATTTGTACTTGCGACTACTTGCGAGTGTCAAAGCTGCGGTGTGTATTACTGTAGTTTTTTATTATGTTGACATTGAATTACTGTATTTACAGAATTAGTCAGCTTTTTGTAAATTATTTGTCAATGGTCAATTTTCCAATAAATTACCTTTCATTAACTCTGTCGGCCGGTACATCTCTAGTTGGTGCATCTGCCCAATCTCCGGCATCTGGTCTCCTCGCATCTCCGACCACACGGTACTGCAGCCTATACAGCAACACTCTAGCGTTGCCATCGTACCCTTTCCGCCAAGAAATTGTCGCCCCACGACCCGAGCGATGGGATATGTGAAGACCAACAGGAGCTTCAGGGAATTCTATTACAAACAAAAATTTTAACTCTTATAATATGGGGATATTATTATATAACAGTTTCTGAAAAAGTTTCCGCTTATGTGATTAAGCTCACTCAGATCGCATTAGCCGCGCATAGAAACTAGTAAACGGCGCGGCGAAACATGTCTACTTGGAGGCTTTGGATGCGTTTCAATGAACTCACCTTGCACCGCGAGATATATTAATAGCTCGTCTCTTCCGTAGGCATTTTCAGCGCGACACCGATAGACTCCAGAGTCATGTCGCTCGGTGTGTGCAATGCTCAGTTGTGAGCTAACACCACTTTCAGATCGCTTTTCTGACACTGACATCCTGAAAGCAAAAGCATCCACAATATTCATCTTAACTGATACGTTTTAATACTTTGATATGAACGTGTCGTTTAAATACCCGAACCAATTTTTATATACATACCTAGAATTATGTATAGGATAATTCATGATCTTCTATGGGATATTCTGTATATAATACTACATACTTAAAAAAAACTGTTAGGCAATTGTGAGCAAATAGTCAACTGTATGAAATATCTGAACTTAAATTGAAGATGAAATTGAGAATACGTAGTTTCCTTGATTACTGAATGCGAATGTACTCGTACGTTTGTGAATTGGTACTTAACATTTCATAAAATCAGTGAGTCCAGTAGCATTCAATAGTTTTGCAAATGAGTTCTATAAATAACGTAAATGAGAACTAGAAAAAGTTTCGAGAAATCCCGGGAAATTACAGTTAATTTGTATGACACTGATGTGAAGATAACAGTAACAAGATCTTTCACTAAGATATAATACCGGTAAGTGGTGAGGTCCACTCTTTTCATGTTGTGCGTCCACTGCAGCTGTATGGGAGGGTCGCCACGGGCGTCACACTGAAGAGTGGCCTGAGCAGTTCGCTTGACCGTCATGTTCCGCGATGAGAACTCAAAATGAGCTGGCTCTGGAACACATTTGATTTAGATAAATAATGTAAAAATATATTTAAATGAAATATCTTAAGCATAGTAGACACCATTGACAAAAAAATAAATATTATGGTTTTTGTAATTCCAATAAAAGACACAGGATATTGTAATATTGGAATTTAGAATTTGGTAGTTAATTTGTCACAAATTTACAACAATAAAATTAGAATTAAGGTAATTATTTTAAAAAGTAGCAATAACACGTTGCCCACTGGAGTTGAAATTGATATATCTAATAAATATCTGCAGTCTGAAGTATCATAAATCAGACAAAGTGACTCGAAGTTCCCGAGCTGCTTCCTTATCTATATTTTAATTAGTGGTAATTTAGAGAAATTAAAAAATGATTAAATATTAAAATGAATATGTAATACTAACAACTTCTCCGCGCCTTTTCCAACTAAGTTGGGGTCGGCTTTCAGCCTAACTACGATACGGCCGAACTTTCATATTTTACGTGGAGCGACTGCCATCAGACCTCCACAACCCAAGTACTAAGTGATATCGAAGGTGACGTTTAACATGCTCCCTGAGGCACGGACGGGTCTCAATGTGTTAATTATGTTATCTACGTATTTATGGGAATTAACGAAAAAGTATTACATACCTCTGAATTGCCCGACGTTTCGACCAGGTTGGTGTTAATAATGGTCACCATGTGTTAATAACGGTCAGCCATCCTAGACTGACCTGGCTAGTATTACTTAACTTTGTAATGTGCTAACCTACTCGGTTACTACTTAGCCACGAGCCCTTCTCTATTAACATTGCTAATGTATGTATATTTACCATTTACAGATACGGCGATAATCTTTGATAGTCCTCGACCAATTCCATTTTCAGCGCGACACATGTATTGTCCTTCGTGATGGTGAGCAGAAGGAGCTATGCTCAGGGATCCGTTTGACAAAACTGAAAATTGCAGGTCAAGATTTGATACTGGCCTGAAGTCTACACCCGTGCCTGCAACAATTTTTTTTAGTTATTTAAATTAACTCTTTAGAATGGACGAGCGGAGGGACGGAAACCGGAGTCACCTGACAGTAGTGTACAACTCGCTACTAGAAAAACGTTACCAAAATCATATTCTTGTATTGTTTAATTCATACAGCTGCTTTAGATAGTGTCCTATAATTTTTTTTGCAAATTATTGGTGATCCTTTTTTTCCATGCTTTCACAAAATACTTTAATGCTGCAAACGTCTGTGGCCTACGGTAACAACTTAAAACTAGAATAAACAACGATCGAAAACGTAAATTTAGGTACGTACGGTGAGTTTTAAAAATATATAAAGTTAAAATTTAAGCAAAACCTACCATGCCCTTTCAGCCAGGCTACTCTTGGCTCTGGGTAGCCTTTGGTGGCACAATGAACCAAAATTTGAGTGCCCAAAAGAGCCGATACATCTTGAGGCTCGTAAACCCATGACGGTGCAACTGAAAAAAAAATATTAAGACATTGTTAGAGAATTTATTTATATACAAATGTATTTAAACTAGCTCAATTTTAACATTAGTATTTTTTACCTTTGACTGCCAATCTTGCTGTGTGGTTTACCTCAGCTGCGGAATTACTAGCCACACAGGTATATTCCCCACTATGTTTTGAAGTCACATGAGAAAATATTAAAAAACTAAACTCGTCCAAGGATTTCTCTTGAACCTATAAAGAAATAAATTTATTTAGTAATATGAATTATAAATTATACTAAACAAGTTTAAGGGTTTATACCTGTAAGGTAGGTGATATATGCTGTCCATCTTTGAGCCACGAAAAATAAACAGGTTTATCGCCCGAAGTAATGCCACAAAGAACTTGTATCGAGCTCCCTTCTACTAAATCTGCTGGAAACATGAAGCCGGCTATTTTTGGAGGATCTGAAATATTAAAGAAGGTTAAACTTAGATCGAAAAATGTTCAAAAAATTATTACTAATAGAAATACTTACTTCTAACAAATATCTGGACATCCTTCTGAGCATACTGTCCAGAAGGTGACGACACTCTACAAGAGTATACTCCAGCATCAGCAGGTTCAGCCGGCCATAATAGCAGCTCTCCTCCAACTCCTGCCAATGCTCTACCTCCCGTGGAGCTTAGATCTATACCACCTCGCTGCCATCGGATCTCACTGGAAATGTGCAAAATTATGAGTTGAGAAAAATGTACAAAAAGTATTCATAAGACGTAAGGATTTCTCTGACATTGTCAGGGTTTGGGTTAGGATATTTAATAAAAAGTTCAATTTTCACAGACAATAAAGTGAAAAGGGATCTAAAGTAAAATTTTAAATTATCTTGTTACATAACTACTAAACGGATTTCAAATTTAGAATTAAAATTTGGCCAACGTTAAACTACGAAAACAAACAAAAATGAAACTTATAATTTTACTAAGCAAATGCACCTCCATCAACCTGATTGGAAATCCGGAGTATGGACAGAAGATGGTGGTGTTCACACCCGCCACCACGCGGATGGGGCCGATGCTCCTTATCGATGGTTGACCTACAGGTCATAAGACAAAAGGTGATCTCAATGCTGTCAGTATAGCTCACACTAGAACACGAATAAATCTTCAAGATTCATCAGGTTAAATCCAGAATAAATTCAGAATCATAAAATTGTCAAAGCCTACGGAAGAATTTGGTAATGTTACCTTTTTGTACAAGATTTATATGGCAATCGAATTCTGAACAAAGTCATTTGTGGTAAGTTTATTGTCACAGTTTCAACTAACCGTAGACGTTTAGCCTCGTGGAATGTTCAACGGCTCCTCTTGAGTTGTGCGCTCGGCAGGTGTATCTTCCACCATCTTCAGGACGTACGGAAGTCAAGTTGAGGTAGCTTACTACGTCACCGTTTGAATTTATGAACTGAGTGATGGTTCTGTAAACAATAAAACAATAAATGACAGTATATTTTTTAGTTATTCTAGAGCGTTCTCTAAATATCTCCAAAGAATATATATCAAGCCTCTTACTTTTATTTCGTTTTTATTTTCAGTTTATCGTTAGTCAATTGTTAGTTTAAGTTAGTCAATACTAACTGATGCTTTAAGAAATAAACACTTAAAAAAAGTTAAACCTACTTCAAAAACATTAAGGAAGGGCACTGAAAAGTAAATAATAATAGATATCTAACTGAATTGAAAATACTACAAAATATGTGATACTTTTAAAATAATAGGTAACATTATAAAGACACCAGGAACCTACTGGTCTCTTTGAAGGCGGTGCCGAGCTCGAAACGCAATAGGTAATACTTAGGGATACAAAGGGCTTAACAAACACTACATCTGTCTTTAATTTTTGTGGCAATGGGACCTGGGGAGTATACCCTCCCTATCAAACAAAAAAAATATTTTTGAAATCGGTCCATAGATAACGGAAATATCGGTGAACATACAAAAAAAATACATACAGCCGAACATACAGAACAGACCTTTGCGGCGTATTATGCTCTTCGACAGGCTGTCCATCAAGTAGCCACGTGAACCTTGGTGGCGGAGAACCAGACGCTGCACAATGAAGCGCCAAGGCTGGACCTGGATGTAATGCTTGCTCAATAAATGTGTAGTGTAGCTCTGGTGCTGTATCTGAAATTAAATTAGCTTTAGTTTAATTTATCACTTAGACTGGTAAGAGATAAAATCACTGATTGAACAAGGAGGTTGTTCATTCGGTGATTTTAGCACTCAGAACATGGTCAAAATAATATTGTGCACATAAAAATAATATATTTGTTTAAAAACTGGTTTCATGAGTTACGTAATGAAGTATTATTTAATGCTATCTCGCCTTGACCTTAACTTCCTGTCTTTGTCCATTATAAATACAGTAGATAAACAATGCCTGTCAGTTCTCATTGTTTTCACAAAGCCCAACATTATTCACACCTATCCACAATATTGTGTTATTATTTTCAACAGAACAATAAAATTATTCTTTACCAAAACAAAAACCCATCAACGCTTCTTTTCTTCAAAGGTATGGGAGCCGCTTATCAAGGATCATAACGCGGTATCTACCGTTAGCGGTGGATTTATTGCCTTCATGACGGTGTCGCATATAGAGATGGGTAATCACCCGGGTTTTTACTCAGTCGTATGTTTTAACCCTTGTGATTACCCATCTCTAGTTACATATTAACCTGCTTGTGACGTTAGGTACCGAGTTTGGCGGATAAAGCATCGTGTTGGAAGCTATGAATAGGGTATAAGTATAGGGATAAAGTGTTGATATTTCGACATATTTGAATAATTTTGTAACAAAAGCAGTAGAGATATAACTGTATCTAGTTATTTTTATGTTGTATTGGCAAACGAGCAGACGGGTCACCTGATGGTAAATGACTACCGCCGCCCATGAGCACCTGTAACTCAAGAGTCACAAGTGCGTTGCTGCCCTTTAAGGTGGGAATAGGGGAAGAGGGGGAGAGGGGGGAAGAGCGGAAAGACGGGAAAGGCGTATTAGGTGGGAGGAGAGGGAGTAGAGGGGAAGTATGGGAATAGGGGATAGGGAAGGGTTACGGCCTTCAGTAACCTCACTCACGCAGCGAAGAGCAATGCAAGCATTGTTTCACTACCGGTTTTCTGTGAGGCCGTGGTGTCGAGCGCAGTCGAGCCGGCCCATACGTGTCGAAGCATGGCTCTCCCATTTTCTATTACTAATCTATGATCAGTTTCATTGAACATTAGAAAATATTTTAAATACCATTTAGGTAACTTTTTAAAATATTTTGCAGAAAATCTTAAATTTTGCCATAAGCTCTGTTAGCTGATCCGATGATCAAACCAAAGTGCATAATCATGCTTTCAGCAACTGAATATATACTCGTGTATGAGCCGACGAATCACGATGAGTTAATTTTTAATCAGCCTTTTAAAACAATGCGTTAGTATTCTACTTTAAACGCCTATACTCTATGAGTATGAATACATAATATCATATTATTTAATAAGTTATTCGTAGTTAACTAAAAACATAAATTATAATAATAATATGAATCGTAGCAGCGTGTATCGCACCTGCCGCTTTAACAGGAAGTGCGATGAAGAGGTCTCACGTGTGTGGCACAATTATGCGGACATTCACAACATGTACTCTATCTGATAGCTCTTTCAAGACATCATTACATATTTTTTAATAACATATACTGTCTGTGTGAGTTTGTCGACAATGGACCTCTTACAAACTAAATATAAGAGCTATGAGTATACAGGTTAGGTTTTGGAATACCTATCGAATAACGTTATGTACCACTAACTGAAATAAATAAAAATCGGGAGTGTAATGCTAGGACTGCCTAACTGACCATAAATTAGCGTTTTCTTTTTCAAATTAGTTGTCATACTTGACTCTAAGACCTCATATATACCAACAGCTGAAATAAACTAAAATAAGTACACAAACAGCAACATTCATTGTTTCTTCATCTACTATAACTAAAGCACACATGTCTGTTTAAATCGGTAGGCGAATAAATTCAATTAGCAGCACTAACATAATAACGGATGAATACAATAGCTGCGGTCGAGTTATGAGGAACTGTGATACAAGCGGAAAGCGTTTTGACAGCTTTATAATCGTACCGGACGGCCTGCCTACAATATATCAGCGTATGGTATAATGTGAACAAAACGATTTGCACAGTGAGGAATGATTGATAAGCGAAAATATACATATATATAAACCAGAGTCTGAAAGGCATTGCGAAACGTTTTGTTAGTAATAATTTGTATTTAAACTTTGGCGAATTTGATACATATTAGATATGTAACTCGGGACTTAATCGCGATAATATTTATAGGGACCATACGTTTTTGGTTACCCGACGTTTCAATGAAATTGCGCCGATTGTTGTCTCTAGTGGAAACGGGTAACCAGAAAGGTATTGTACCTTATAAATATTATCGCGATTAAGTCTCGAGTTACACATCTAATTTTGTTTGTAGGTTGAAAGAATAATCCTTACTGTTCAATTATAAGTACTTATCTATATCTTAGCTCCCTATAATTTCTGTATGAGTGTACTATTTTATTATGAGTTCTAAAATCTACCACTTAAATGAGAAAAGAAATCACTAAAGTCCTAAACGATATAAAATATCTGATAAAAATCATAATAAAAGGATCACAAGCAATCAAAACAATCACAAAACAATTTTAGGTGCAATCTTTTGAAGGTGGAGGTACACTACTAGCACTCAGCAATTTCATTATATAGTTATTTATAAAATTATGAATTTGAACCGCCTTATTATAGCAATAATTCTTTAACACTAATTATGTCTGATAGCTCCATTCTAGCAAGAAATTCGCTGCATTTAAGACACTTGATCCTATTAGAAAATTATTATATTTTTATGAAATTTATGTTATTTCAATTACAAGCGAGAGAAAAGCCATCAGTTTTCTTTGGAATTTAAGAGTCTTAACAAAATATATTTTTTTGGCCAAAACTCCACGATGGGGAATTATTTCAACCCGCTATAACTTCAGTCTTAGGCCAAACACTTCAGTGTTGGCTCGGCGCCCGCTCACAACGTTAGCTCTTGTAAACGTTGCATCGTTTCGCGAATTTATATCAGATGCCCGCACTGATAGTCGGCTAATTGTATAATTGTGTAGGATGCGCTTATCTGACTTGCGATGGAGATGCTTCATTACAAAGGGTATAATATTGTATGCATTGTAGTTTTTTGATTACTGTTACACCAAATGGTTGTTTATTTAAAGTTGTGGTGACTTCCACATACATCAAAAAACATACTTCAACATCATCTAGTAACTACTAATCCTGTAACGCGCTATGAAGTTACAGGCAAGTTGATGCGAAATTACAGCAGAAATACATTAAGCAGTTTTTTGCGAAATTACAGGCAAGTTTTCGCGCCGATTAGTATATATACTACTTTTCAACATCAGCGGTTCACCAGGCATGATCACCTTGCCAGGTTGGAGGATCCTCCCTTTGTGTTGGAGGGACATAGCACCCGTTCCTCTACAAAATCAATGACTTCTCTTCTTCTATGAACTTAAGTATAAATCTATATTTCATATAGTCCCAATATAATAAGAATATAATATTAAAACTAGGTGTTGCCCGCGGCTTCGTTTGCTAAAAATATTTTGTTCTATCTCTCAAGAACAGTACTTTATTTGGATGTTAAGTACTGTATATCCTTTTGGGAACCCCTGACAACGTGTATGCAATACCAAGATAATTGGCTGTGTAAGGCATACCTTCACGCCTTCACTACACAGCCCAAAGCAACAGCACAAAGAAACTCGCATTCGCATGAATATATTCACGCTTAACGCGGTTCTATTATCCATCTGCAAATAATTCTCAAGAAATTCGGCATTTATAACACCATATCTTTAAAACTATTTTAATTCAAGCAAATCTTAAAGAGTTTTAATGAAATGGGAAATCGAGGAAGTTTTCAGGACTCTATCCGGGGAGATGTTGATCTGCGAAGAATGCTTCGCAAGTTCTAAGTACTGTTTTCATATTCAAGTTTGTTGCGAAATTACAGGCAAGTTAAATTATCTCGACTTTCTCATTAAACTAGCGAACTTTTTTTTGTTCATAATAATTTTTCATAGATAATTTTATATTCTTAGAATTTTCTGTATACTGTATTCATAACACCGTACCTTCAGTCAAGTGATTTAACTCTATAATCAATGCAAAGCTTAAAATAATCTTTAAGTTGAAAAAATTAAAACAACACTGATTACTGTCATTGTTAGAAAATAACTCGCAAAATATTTCACTACATGAAAGGTGTGATTTATGATTTGTATATTAGTTATGTCACACTTTGTAAATAAATGCAAGTGCACCCCTTCTCACGAGATGATTTTATTTCTATGTGTTTATAGATACAAATTAAATTAAATCAATACGTACTTATTGTAAATGATATACTTTGATCGTGTAAGAAGTGATTAATTGAGTTGTTAAAGGAATGTATTCAGTTCGCTTTGTCATTACATATTATAAAACAAATTTCCCCGCCGAGTCTGTCTGTCTATCTGTTCGCGACAAACTCAAAACCACTAAACGGATTTTCATACGGTTTTCACCAATAGATAGAGCGATTCATGAGGAAAGTTTAGGTATATAATTTGTTAAGGTGTTGTGTAAATTGGTTGAAATATGATGATTGTTGAAGATGTCACTGCTACACGTGGGAAGCCGGGGCGGGTTGCTAGTTATGAATAAAAATGTGTTATTGCGGAAAGATATCAAAATTGATACAACTCGAGTTGTATCACTTTTCACTGAAGGTCCAGCTCTTCTGCTATGACTAAATATTCTGATATATAGTCGAAGTGCTATGCTAAGTCGTAGTGCTATGAACAGTCGAATGGAATCCATCAACACGCAGCAGGCACTCATACTGCTGGCAATAAACTGTCGACCCGTAATTTATATCCTATTCAGAGGATAGGTGACTATTTCCTTTAGTACCGAGACTTTTAGGTAACTATTCACTTGTTTTACTGTATCTACCAAATGTGAATGCCTGTGTATCCTCATTCGCTTCTTGCAGCAAGAAGCATAATGATTTTGAAATCACAAATTCCTATCCCAGCATGTCTATAATCTGAGAAACGTAAAAAGACAAAAAATAGAGTTGCGCAAAACATGCATTGCTTCCCCAATCATGGATTTTATCAACCGGGGTCGAAAGGAAGGTTAACATCACTCTTAAAACACATGGTATGAAATTCAATACACATACATCACGGGGAGTTTTCTCGCCAGCACACTATGATATAACTGATAATTTCCGTATAAATATTGTTAGCCGAATAGTAGAAAAAGAGGGGGTAACCCTCCATCACCAAAGTCAAGTTGTATAAATGCAGGTGTGTAAGCGCATTTTGCATTCATTCTGTGTGTTCTATCGTTGTTAAGGAAACACGTGAGATTTATTTACATCTATCCACTTCGTATATTTTTTTAATAATTCTACCTAGATACTTAAAAATATTATATCGTTCACAATAGTAATTTTGTAGCTTACCTAACATTTAATTATATTTTTACCATTTGGTCAAATCTGCTGAACGAAGCAGACAAACAGCACCATAAATAGCAAAAGCAATATCTCACTGCGTTATGGTGTAATCCTGCCTGTACGTTAAATATACGACGTCATAGATCGTCTCTATTATTCCATTAGACGGATCCGGATTATCCCACAGTTTGACTTACGGGCTGTCCGCGACATTATTGTGAGAATTATGGCCACCATAACCGAATGTGGACTTGGTAGGGGCTGGATATAGATAACTTATTTCTTCAGGATTATATTCAATTCCGAATCTAAGACACTAAGTGTGGTGTTCTGCATATCCTGGACGTAATAAATACACATGTTTGGTTAAGCACAAAATTTTCGACTACATCTACGACGGCAATATCCATGACAACGCAGTAATTTTTTTTATACGACCAAGATTACCAACAAGCACATAGCCTGACTGGCGTTCAGCAGAGTCTACAAGAATTCTTTTGGCCAATTCTATTTTTTTGTAATATCGGGAGAAATATCATACCTCCTGCCTGCATTCTCACGCTGCCAATAAACGTGGACAATGGTCAATGATTTAACTTGAAGAAATTGTACGAGTATAAAGGTGGTAGAAGACCACGCTTTTACGAAATCTTTACGAGAGGAGAACCCAAAAATATGTAGGCATTTTTATAAGTTTTCTGTGGTTTATCACAGTCTGGTCATATATCTATATACTATTGATATGTTCTCAACACACTCATGTAATGTTTTTCTCTTGTCACACTCCATATGATATATTCTGACTCTCCAAAATCAATCTATCAACGTGAATAAACAAACTGTCGCGCTCAGCTCTCAGATGAATGACCGCTTTCATATATTGAGGACGGTAATTTTGGATTGGTGGTATTTTTCCTAATGAAATAGTATTAGCTTATACATATTAATAAAAATGTGTGCTTTGTTTATCTGAAATATAAAGTAACTAAACTGTTAGATATTTATTCATCTTCAAATGTTTAAACTGCATAAAAATTCGTAAATTGATTCCATGTCCTCTATCATAAATAGGAGGGCTTTCGTTACAATCCTGTAACGAAAGGACTCACTTCCAGTTAGTTCTCAGACATGCCTAAAATCCGTGGATAAAACTTCATTTCTCTGGATGCACTATTGTGGACTGTAACATCACTTAACCTGAAAAGAAATAGTTTAGAAAAATAAGTTTCAGCAAAATAAAGTTGTTTATAGTCTGAACTGCGCACAATCTACTCATCAGTTTTTGACAGTGAAACCGATTATCTCACATTGCCCCCGAGAGTCATCGTATAGTTATACAATCATTTGCTATCGTTTCTAACCTCAACGATCGAAGGTAGAAAGTAGGTATGTCTACTTTCTACCTTCGATCGTTGAGGTTGGTCTTGGTCAATGAGTATTAATAAATTATAAAGAAGCTTACATAATACATTCCTTATTTAACTTCACGCTACAATTACATTGATTATTCAGAATTTTCTGAGTGGTGTTTTTGTTTGGTTTCACTTTTATTTAAATATATTACACACTGGTCATTGACCCTATATAAAATATTAACTACTAACTAGACCAGTCATTAAGGCATGATGATAGGTATCGAAATAAACAATGGAAATCTTTACAGGAATTTTATAAAGAGCTTGTGATTTTTTATTTATTCGGTTTGATCCCTTCCAAACAACTTTACCATAACTATGTTTATTTATTTTCTCGTTTTCCATATAGGTAAACAAAGTATGCATAATAATAATATATATGTAAACCTAATGTGACTGTAATATGTAATTTGATAATGTTATTTCTTTGTTAACATTCAGTTTATAAGTAAACTGAAAATTAACGACAAATTAACTTATCCAAAGAAAAAGATTAAGGATAAGAGATTTACTCATATATATAGGTTTTTACTACGTTACGAACGTGATCAAATTATTTTACGCGCCTACTCTCATACTCAAGAGGGATCCCTCACACTTGAGATCCTTAACCTTATTTACCTTCCGTTTCGCTAAACTTATGGATTTGGACGTCATTAGGCGTTAATAGGTTTCTATAAGGTACGTGCAACACCCCTGAAATAACAAATGGCCCAAGAATGGAGTGACCACTTGCCATGATGTGTGTTGAATGTTAGTTTACATTTTCAGTGGTATACAAATACATTATGAAGTACCTTTGCTCATCGCGTTAGTGATTGATGCATGAAGTGACTATATGAAAATAAATAAACATGGAAGCTAATTTGATTGCCTCACCGAAATGTATAATGGTTTTTTTGCATGTGGATATCATTTTATCGAGGAGTGAGCGTAACGGTAAAATAAATCGTAATTATTGTTGTGTTTTTTTTAAAATTTAATCACACGATATTTCATAAAAACGTTACTGTTTTTATCTTAGTGAATTTCGTTTAATCTCACCTAATGTTATTTAAAATTTTTAAATGATTTCAGATTACAATGTTGATTACTTAACAGACTCAGTTAGCATTTTTTAATCAACACGATTTTATTTCGTCATCAAATTGTCCTAAAGCTTTTGATGACGTAAGTATTACAATGCAGCTGCTAAAAGCGCAACATCAACAAAAGCCAAGAAAGCATATGAACAAAGTAATCCCGTAAGTAAACATTTCCACAAGTACCTTAGTTTGTGCAACACCCTCCTCATTACAGAACGAGGCTAAGAAATGCCTTTATGTGATACTGCTTCAAACGAAACTTGTTAATTACGGATGCGATTTTGTGATTTTGAGGACTCCAGCTTGTCTTGAACTCTTTTCAAAGAAGCTCTGTATGTTCATAAATTAATATTAAATTTGAAAGTGTTTAAACACCAATTCACCCTTATCAGTAAGTTAATAAAATTGTCTTTTTTGCTAAGTTTCTTTGTTTTGTTTATTTATTAAATAATACAACCGCATTATACATATGAATGCATTTACAAATTATATTATATAGTATTGTGTTTGATATGTACGACACTTACGGTGCACATAACATTGGCTAGTTATAGCGGCGTTATAAAGAAAAGTAAAATAAAATAAACAAATATTTCGTTATTTGAGCTACTACAAAATATTTTTATTACAATTTTGTCTTAAATTCATTATAGAATGACGAAACAAATGAAGTGATAACCATATTTTCGGATAAATTGAAGCTTACAATAATCGCTATCGGCAACATGCAACCCAAATATGTCTTAACTGCCATGGCAGGTTGTGATGTACGACCGGTCCAGTAATTACTGCTCCCATTAATCAATAACACGACGACATACGAAAACTCCGTCCTGCATTCTGTAAAATTTGTAATTGCACATCGATGTGACCGCTGATTGGCCAACCCGTCCTCAAAGGATGATAATCGAGCAATCAGGAAGCAATTTGAAACCAATTTTTCCATCGACTGAAGTGTTGCTTTCTTTTTGATCGGTGATATCTGCAATTTTTTTCCTTAACTTGGCATAAATAAAGAAACTCATGTACTCTTTTTCAATTCAATTCTTTTGCTGCATCCCAAGAAAGCGTGAATATAATCATTTAATCGATGATAATGTTTTTGAGTCACTTAGGGTCAAGACGGTTTCCAAGGAACTAGCTAAGCGACTGATCGTCACTTTTGTGACCAAAGGACGGGCTTTTTTCTTGCAACATTTAATTGTCGTATAGTAAAATATAATACTTTAAATGTGACTGAAAGAATGATCTTACTTCAAAATCTGAATTTATAGACACATTTTGAACAACGTATCACCGACAACATGAATAGAATAAAACCGCCCGAAAAAGCTCAAACCGTACTCAAGTCGAATTACACAACCTACCTCTTTTCACATAAAATAATGGAATTTAAGCCCCTTTTTAATGCTACAACAATTAAAAAAGAAAAAAAACACAACGCATAAAAGTGATGTGGTAATCCCTAAAACACAATTACAAACTGGCGAATCCTAAACAAATACGTTTGAATGCCCTTGAACCAAACCATTAATTTAGAATGGACCCTTGGTATCGGGGCTTTACGTTTACTGAAGGGAAATTAATTCGAAAGGTCTGCCTGTCGATTTTAAGGAAAAAAAAATAATATTATGTAGAGGTGTACTAGAACAGCAGTGTATATATAGAAATTTAAGTTATATTAAGTTGGTACATAGTTCAGTGCAGTGGAAGTAGGTTGGCGGAATTAGCATACCTTCATGTACTAATTAGAGAGAATTTTAGAGTGATAACATACGTTTTATCATTATAGATGATTTGAACTAGTTGATGTTCAAAAGATCAAAAACTTAACCATATATTTGTTGCTTTGTGACTAACCGCTCTACGCAGTTTCACCTGCGTCTATGGTTGCTGCTCCGCTCCTAAAAGTCGTAACGTGATGTTACACAGCTTAATACTTTCCTCGATAAATACTCTATCCAATGTTAAAATAATTATTCAAATCTGACTGCTGGTTGTTTTGTTTGTTCCATCCAAATGTTGGCAAATACAGAAGCTACAAGACTACCCATTGCGACACCATCAATCTGAAGGTAGTGTTGACCTTGGAAAAGGAAATATTTGCCATCCATCAATATAATTGAACGGCGACGACGGAGTGCGTGCACCACTGAGCCGGTCAGCTTGTGACCACATTCAGTGCAACCTGGTCGAACCGTCAGGCAATTCAGAGGTATGTAATACCTTATCGTGATTGCGTTAATTCCTGTGTAAATACATAATCATATGTGTTATAGTTTTATGTAAAAAGCACTGTAAGGGTAAATATATAAATTATTTTATGCGTAGTGGAAGTAAATAAGGCAAATAAATTGTTTTAAATTTAGAATTAAATACGTGAAAAAACCGCAACCAAAGTATTGAGGATCCTTGAGTACAAAAGGTCCACTCCATCGATTTGTACAAAACTCTTCAAGTAGAGGGAACACAACCTTCCAGAAACTAAACAATGAATGTCGAAAATAGAACAATGAATGACTTAGGTTTTAAAATCTTCTTTCATTTAGACTTCATAATGGTAACTGCTATTTATACAAAATAAAATTGAAATGTTTGATTCAAAAGATCAACAGTACAGTTTTTAGAAACTGAAATTTGGATTTGAAATTTGGCAGGTAGGTACCTCATAAGGAGTAGGTATACGATAAGTATTATTGAAAATTGTATCCCTGAAGGTAAAATAGGGGTCGGATTTTTTTAAGATTAAATTTTAAATTAAGTAATTCAACAATTTCGGAAATTGATTGACCATGGAAGATGAAAAATAAGAGATTATATTTAAAGTACATTATTCCGAAATAACACATGCACATTTAACAACAATAACAATCATTTTATAAACAAACATTTAACAAGCACATTTAATTTTAGTAATAGGAAGTTACGAAGGGTTAAACCACGAGCACAGCTATTAGTATATAGTTTTCTTACAATATTTTTAACAGCAACCCAAAATTACATATATGTGAACCTAAATTACATATATGTGAACCTAAATTACATATATGTGAACCTAAATTACATATATGTGAACCTAAATTACATATATGTGAACCTAAATTACATATATGTGAACCTAAATTACATATATGTGAACCTAAATTACATATATGTGAACCTAAATTAATTGCTAGTATGCTTCTAGGCAAACCATAATAACAATATTATTAAGAAGGTTTTCCAAACATTAAATACATTTCAACGGGGCAGGATGAATAGCAGGTAATTCGGCGGTAGAACGTTACAATACTAGAACTGTTGTGGGTTTGAGTCATATCCTATATATTTTATGCTTCCATATTAAATTAATTGAAAGTAATTTCATACAATCTATAAAAAGCATCTGCCGCTCTTTAAATTAAAAAAATTATAGATTGCAACATTTACCTCCAAGCCTCAATTCAGCTGCTGCTTGCGCACTATCCAAATCTCTCTCGGCGAAGCATTGGTACATCCCTCTGTGTGCCCTTACAACACCGTGCACTCTGAGGACTCGCTCCCCTCCTCCTACTGGTACTCCATCATGAAGCCAGCGGACGCGAGCATCTCCACCGTCAACAGAACAGTTGAAAGTCACCGAGCTTCCAGAGTTGGCAACCTGCACAGAAGTGGTAGGTATAGATCATTTAATATAAACACTCAGAATTTTAATACAACTGATTTCCCTCGTCCTCTGTACCGGGACGTGGTCACAGGAACTTCTCATCAATTTAGTGTATTTCAATCGTCTTTGGGACTAACGGATTTATGTTAACAAGTACCTACTACAGACCCACCTATATAGTAACCGAGGTCTAACGATGGAGCGGGAGGGGGAATAGGAACTTCTTACTTTCTACTCAATACAACTATGTTGTATTAGCTTAAATAAAGGCTTGTTTTAATAAGCACTTTTAAAAAAACGTTAAACCGACTCCAGAAAGCACTAACGGTAAGATATTTGGGTTGTCTAGCAACTTGCTACACTTGATTGAATAAGTTATAAAAAAGACACAACTGAAACTAGATACCTAATCGTCCTCTTTTTAAGATTAATAACAATAAAATTCATATTTATTAAAAACTATACGGTTTTACTCACGTTTGTATTTCGGGGATGCCGAAAATAAAATTCATCATTGGAACGTTATTGTTGCTTAATTTCAAGAATAATCAACAAACACACTACATCTGTCCTCAATTTCTAAGGGTTTCCTCGTTTCCCTTAGATATCATCATCAGGTCTTGAATTGGTGACAATGGGACCACTTTGACAATACTCTTTCAAACAAAAAATATTTTTTTGAAATTGGTCCACAAATGACGGAAATATCGGTGAATATACGTACATAATAAAAAATACATACAGCAGAACACAGAACCTCCTCCTTTTTTTGAAGTCGGTTAAAAATTGTATTTTATAACTTCTTTCGTCACTAGTCTTATTATTCTTCCTTAACAAAGCCTAAAGAAATGGTCACAAGCGTTTATATTCATTATGTTACTCTATATTATTTATAGTTATTAGTAAGTGTATAAAAATGATACAATGATATTATTAAATCCAAGGCAAGTTCTTACACATACTCGAAGATAGTTCTATGGTACTCAATTTTTTTTACGTTAAGTCAGCAAAAAAACTATGCCATAGATATCAGTAAGTTACAGTTCATATGTTCCTAATTAGTACATTATTGAAACTAATGAAAAAGTACCACATTAACCCAATTACGGCAACTGTCTAAGCTCACTAAACAGACGACAACTCACGTAAGAAGTTGGCTCGAGGCGGTATGGGAGAATTTGGCCTCTTGAATAATTCACGCCATTGCTGGTAACGTCATACCTGCCCATCTAAACTGAATTACAAGGGCTGGCTCGAGAGACTTCTGCACAGTTCGAGGTATTGCTCATTGTTTCCTATCTTCCTTCCATTGTCTATTGATATACTTCATACTTTTTAAGACCGGCAGGGAAATATAAACAACGTCAGTAGTTTTTTTTTTACATCTATTTATTATACAACATTTTCTATTTAATACCTAGGAACCTTGACCCGAATGTCATGTGGCACAATACTATCGACAAAAAATATACTAAGTTACCATAAATAAAAGTGTAAATTTTTGAGACTCTTTACATATTACAGACTAGCTGTGCCCGCGACTTCGTTCGCGTTTCTTTCGGAAAACAGCAATTTATCGCTTATTGCATAGTACCTCTTTCTTTAGGCAGGATTTTTTATACTGTATTGGCGGTGAAACAGCCTCGAGCGTACAAAAAGGTTGTTTTGGTTGCTTACACGTGAAATAACGACATTTTTTGGCCGTGGTAACATTACTCATTTGTTTTTCGTGTGGAAGCTCTCCTCACTGGGCTATTCGCGAGGCCGTATATCTGGCTTAAACCAACTAAAACCACACGGTGCCTCACAGCACCGTTTATGAGTTGACCGTGGGTACGGCGACGTTTTGCCTCCAATAATCCACCCAGCGCTGGCTAGCGGATGGCAACTGGGTGATGTCCAGACCCCCTCTTCACGGGAGACTCTTTTTCGGGTGAAAAACATAAAACTCGTCTTATACACCCACGGCCACTCTTAGTGTACCCATGAGAGCGCGATTGAAAAGGTTCCACCTGGAAGTTTTTCTACCGAATCCACACCGTCACCTCCTCCTTGCGCGAGATGTTCTCCTCGCAGAAAATCGTCATAAAATAACTGTGATGACTTAACATCTCGACTCGTCCGACCGATTGGGAGACTCTTGCTGTAGTCAGTTAGTCCGTGCCGCTTCCTAAAAACTATGGGCCCCCTCGGTATACCTAACAGATAAATGTTTGCTTCTGAGCTTTGTTTAGTCACGTTGTAACATAAGATTTCACACTACTGTAACCGAACGGAAAATAAACGGTCTGAAATTGTAAAAAAAACTTCATCGGATACATGTCAATATTTCAGCTTAGACGTAATTTTCTTGGCGATAGTGTCTGCCACGCATTTAATATAGTAAAATAGTGTAATACTAACAAAGTGTTAAGTTAAACTAACAACTAAGTGATAGATGCTTTAAATAAAAATTCTATTCTATTCTAATATAATCATGTTGACGGGAATCAACGCGATCACGTATTTAAAAGGTATGACATACCTTTGCTTTGCGGTGGTCGTGGCCGTGATTACACTGATTACAGGCCTGTAGGTACTGTAATACTTTTTAAATACGTGATCGCGTGAATTCCCGTCAACATATTTATATTATCATGGAACGCAAAAGTTTAAAAGTTTGGATCTTCCTTTTCTATAACTCTATTTATAAATATGTGAATATTTACTGGACTGGCCTGATGGTCTAGTAGTTAATGACCCGGACTGCTGAGCCTGAGGTCGTGGGTTCGATTGCCACCCAAGACCAATTATTCTCTGTCTGGGTGTAATTTATTTAAAATATGTATGTTCAAATTCAAATTCAATTTCAAAATCATTTATTCAATTAAGACACTAAGTGATATTTATGAACGTTAAATTGAAGCTAGAATTAAAATCATAGATCGGCACAAACAGACGCCACAGCATATACTGGATTGTCAAGGTAAATTAGGTGAAAAACACCAAAATCTACTGCCTGTTTGTGTCGATCTATAACTTCCAGTTTCCAAAATGCGTAGGGCCTTATGAGAAGAATACTGGCAAAGAAACTCATGGCCACTCTTTTTAAAAGTCAGATCTTCAGGTACAATAGTGTTAGTGTTACACGAAAGGTAAACAGGATGCAAGCTGATGCCACCTGAATTTCATTTTATTGAAATGCTCCAAAAGCTAACGTACTAAAAAATAAAAATCACTCAGTGATACCGTTGAAGGTTTGAACCTATTAAACATAGAAATCATTCAAGGTGCACATCTACCTTCATTCAGTTACAAAGTCTACTGTTAAAAATAATTCGTGACTGGATTAAGAGGCTAGAGTTGCAGTTGATCGAACCAAAATAATAGTATAGGCTAAAGCATCGCTGACTATACTATGTATTTAGAAATATCAAACAGACATGACTATTTGCAGGTAAAATCAAATGTAACTAAGAATATTTCTTTAAATCACAGGTAAAAATGGATTCCTTGTACTCGTAATATTTATAAGTTAATTAAATTTAGTGGTTTTATAAAAAATATTAAAAAAAATTAAACCGACGAAAAGAACTAAAACGCAAAAAATAGATAAACCTTTTAAGTATTAAGTATTAAGCTTATTTAAAAGGTTTATTTATATTTTGCTTTTTAGTTTTTTTCTTCGGTTTAATTTTTTTTAAAAGATTATTATTTATGATTTTTTTTTCATCATCAGCTCGGCTACATGATGTGATGATTTCGAATTTGAAACGCAAATACCTGATAAAGTAATGAAAAGTAAACAGAAACACTATTCGTTTCTACAATTTTCGAGGGTTTCTCTCAATTTTATCAGAATTTCATCATCAGATCCTGACTTCCTTGACATGGGACCACCCTTGAGGTATACCCTATCTAAAAAAAAGAATACCTAATCAAAATCGGTTCATAAATAACGGAGAGGGCTGAACAAAAAGTAGAAATATGTATATATATTATAAACGGTCGAATTGAGAACCTCCTTTTTTTTCGTCGGTTAAAGTTTAACCCGGGATAAAAAGTACCCTATAACCTGCGCAGGCACTCAAACTATTATCATACTAAGTTTCAACATATCCCTTCAGTAACAGACAAACAGACAGACAGACAAAAATTGTTTGGATCGCATATTCAGCATCAGAACCGCTAGACCGTCCACTTTGACAGTTCGAAAAAAGTAGACTGCCCACCAATTTTGGGGACTTCGCGAAATCGCGCGGAACTGTGTGCGGAATTGGTAACACAAACCTCTCCTATCAGCTATCTATAACAGCTACAGCCAAGATAAAAATACTGGCAAATAGCTAGACGTTTATAGATGAAAGTTATCTATTTCTAAATTCAAATAAATACTTATAAGATTCTTGTAAGAAGGTTTATTGTGAGGTCTCGAGAAAAAAAAAACAAAAAATTCTATAAAATGGTTTCGTAAGCCTAAAATATCATATTTTCTACCAATAAAGCATTTAATAACAAAACTAGACTCATTTCCCTAAATTATGATACTAATATCTTGATATATAATTATTTCTCAGTAGCTTTAAAAATACATCTTTATAGGTCGACTATTCGCGGCCCTGAATAGCGCGGAAATGTGCCGGCAACTTGGTAACAAAAACCTTTGTAAAGCTAAAATAATAATATCTAGAGAGTAGATAAAAATACTGAAAAATAGCTAGACGTTTATAGAAAGAAGTTATCTATTTCAAAATTCGATAGTGATAATTTAAAATATTTCAAAGGAGGTTTATTATGAATTCCTACAAAAAAAAAACTTTCTCTAAATTTGTTTCACACCCATAAAATATTATATTTTTTAAAAACAAAACACTATAAAAACAAAACTAGATTCATTTCCCTTTAATATGATGCTAATTTAGTGATATATAATTATAATCTAATTGGAATTTATTCTAATTAGAAAATTTTGAATTTCGAATTTTGCCTATTTCTACACCATCGTAATCGTTATCGTTAGATCGTAAAATCCTAATTAATGTTTATTTAAAATATTAATACTAACCACTCATCCTAATTACCAGATAAAATATATTAAAATATATGATATACCATACAAAAACATTACGATAAACCGGCGAACAAAGGCGAAGTTTTAATTGAAATAATATAACAAAAAAGTTTTATCACATCTAAACACATCATAACAAACTTTGGATTCATAAAAAGTTTAGATATACTAAAAGAATGATTCATAAGGATAATAATTTGATATATAATACTAATACAGAAAAACAATAAATACATTATTACTTACATTTTAAAAGCAGAGCTCACACACAAAAAACACACAAAAAACCTCACAAAACGCACCCACTTTCACGACAATTCACTGACTTTAGAAAAATTTCTAAGAATTTAATGGCGTCTCTTACCATAGATTAAAAGGAACCAAATGACGCGGTATTTCATAGAGAAGAGATTAGTATAACATTGATAAAAGAGGCGCAATGGATATGTCGACTAAAAATCGATTAAAGCGTGCGAGTCGTTTCGCGCCAAAATTTTTCGGGCCTCTTTTTTGTGGGCGTATAAATACGTCCGAACGCTTGACGTTTCTACAAATCAGGCGTATAAGTACGGCTGAACGTCTGAGCGGATCGATACCTTAATACCCCTCAGTCGATTTTTTAAAAATATGTTCAATGTACAGAATTCATCCCGCTACAGATTTATTATAAGTATAGATTGTTAAATCAAAAAACTCCCTCTACCTTCTATTCTTGACCACAATAGATGTAAATTAATCAAAACGTCGAGAAATCAAAGGTATTGAAGCGGTTCATACCTCTGAAGACAAATACAGAACCCTTATAGGATTACTTTGTAGTCAGTCCATCTATCTTTGTCACATATTTATTATTTAAGACCCTTCTTGTCGGGATCGGAGAAAGGTCGTATCGATTTGAAATTATTACCAAATGCTTAAGCTTATAAACTTCTTTTAACAACATGATTGAGAGCAAAATAAAAAAAAAATGTGTTAATCAATAATAGTCCGGACACCAGAGCGTTTGAGGGTGGTGGTCTTTTATAACAATACGATACTTGGCTCAAAATTTAAAGAAAAATACGTAGAATAATATACTAAAGTGTCTACTTCGTTGAAGATACGCGTCATTGTTTATTATTGCAAAATAACTTGAAAATCGGCTTTTTTTTCGGTTTTCATTAAAAATCTAAAAAAGTATTGCTTTTAGAGCAAAATGTTAAATGCAAAAGTTGTTAAGCCGACGATTCTACATAAGGATTAGGCGATAAAAAAAATTTGAAAATTGTTTCCATTATTTGAATAAGCGAGAACGATGAAAAATGCAAAGAAATTAAAATGCGTAAAAATGCATGTTGCAATATTCAAAACTGAATGAAAATCGAGTATGTGACAGACATTAGTATGTTTTTCATTGTTACAGCCAAGTCAGAACGCCAAATTTTAAAATGACAGCCTATTGTAAAATTGTTAATTTAAAATTTCGATTGTGTGTAAAATGTGTCACGGGCTTGGTATATGGCTCATACCAATCCTCAAATGTTCTCGGATCTGGTGATACGCCGGTTTTCTTCAATTAGTTGCCTTACAGTAGCCACATTTTCTTTAGTGATCGCAGTTGAGGGCGGACCTTCATCGAATTTCATCATGGAGAGAAACACGGCCACGATCAAATTCTGCGTACCAAAGCCTTATGGTGCTCAAATGAGGAGCTTTCCTCCCAAAAGCATTTGAAAACGAGTAGTGCTGTCTTGCGAACTTTTAAAATCGTCTAATTTCATTTTTGCTATTACTACCGCCGCCCATGGGCACCTGCAACTCAAGAGTCACAAGTGCTTTGCCGGCCTTTAAGGTGGGGGTAGAGGAAGTATGGAAGAAGGGGAGAGGAAGGGGGAAGGACGGGTTAGGGCCTCCGGTAACCTTATTCGCTCGGCGCAAAGCAGTGCAAGCATTGCTTCACTGCTGGTTTATTGTGAGACCGTGGTATCGCTCCGGTCGAGACAGCCCATACGTGCTGAAGCCGTGATTGAGATTCTAATGGTTAAAAAATATAACATTTAGATTTCAAACATTTACGGCCAGGACCACAGAACTTTTAGTGCGCCCTATGTATACCAGAAATATTGTTTAGGCGTGAGTGCTAGAAATCGTATATGGTTTTTGAAACTATATATTGTATCAATAATTCAATATAGTATATCTAAATATGGGTCTCTGTATAAGCTATATATCAAGATATCGATCAAATCACTATATCCGAACTGATACGTCTAGCGATTTGGTGATGCCGATGCGACGAATAGACGATAAACGATATTATTAAAGTATACTGTTGCGCTAGCTCTGATACGATACAAATTCACACGCTTCACGGACGATCTAAACCGAACGGGAGTGACACTCTATAAAAAAGATTGAATTGTCCACACATAATAAGGATAGGTATATATTTATTACACGGTCACTTTCGATACCTAATCATGTTAAGATATTGAATCGAAGTATAATGGATAATAGACATCGTTCAACCAAACCGAGAACTCAGAGACTCAAGTAGGCGGAGAAAGCTATTAACAAACTTTTCATCTTGAGATAAACGAATGAAAACACTTTCGTTTAGGGCTTTAATCAAATTATGTACAGCAATATTTACTTGTGAATTAAATTACAGCGAATCAAGCTCACTTTATTAAATTTGATAGACTCAGAAGCAGAATTAATTAAAAACCAGACTAAGCGTTTGTAAATGAAACAAAGTTCGTCTGTTTGTTAATTTAGTTCTCATTTAAAGACTTTTAAATCTTCTTGCTAAATAGGTTTCTGGTTCAGTATATTTTTAACCGGGCTTCTATTGAATTAAATCAGTTTTCAAGCTTGAATCTTACTCTTGCCTTACGAGATACCGTTTCATACTTAATTTCTAGATTCTCATCTGTTAGACGGGTCACAAACCAATGCTAATGATGTCCATCTCAACAAATTACACGAGAGGCGTAAGGCCAACCGAGTAACATCAATCCGAGTAGTACCAGAATTCAGAAAACGCTAACCTTATAATCCTTAGAAAAGACAATTCCCACTAGGATTAATTTTTGTGTCAGGGGCACTTTACTAACATTCAACCTATGGCCACAAATAACACCTAGAATCGGTACGACTATTTGTGCACAAATATTTGTATCGTGCGCGCATCGAACCTCTATCTCGCCGCAGCGTAGTAGCAAGGTGACTACTTTAAGCATTGCAGCACTTGTTTTTGAGGCACCATTTGAATGCCACCGCTGCATGTCATGCATGCAGTATATGCTGAGATAACGGCCATTTTAGATTCACACGGATGGGACCTGTTTCTTTTTTTCCTCTCTCTCTGCTTTAATTTAGTTTGTAATTATTATAAATTATAGAAAAAGGTTTTTGTTTAATTTATATCTGTGAGTGTTCTAAATATTTTTTTTTCTTTCATTCATGCATTGCATGCATGCATCTATGCGTGTAGTGAGAAGGCCCTTATAGCGTATACAAGCGTTTATATCATTTTGAGTTAGACGAGGTCAGAAATTGGTTATAAATTCTTCGTGTAAATATAGCACTGAGTGTTTTGGGCTCTAGAGCTTGCCCGCGCATTTCCGTGCGCATAGATACACCTACAGTGGATTTCTGCTTACGACATTTTATACATCTTATTACTAGGCCAAACACCTCTGACATTTTGAACTTAATGTAAGTAACATAAATTATTTATCACTTGCTTCAATAATGTAGGGAAATATTGTGAGGAAACACGAATATCTGAGAATTCTCTTAAAGGTTTGCAGAGCTTGTTAATACGTAATAAGCCAGCATAGTGGGCCCTTAGCCCTTCTCGGGCTGAACGAAAGTTAGATCAAGCAGTGGAATAGTATAGAAACAGCAGATATGGACCGCTGACGATAGATTAGAATAACAACTATCGTAAGTGGTATTCATATTAAATTATCCTTGATGCCCCACCAGTTCCGGACAAGACGGGGCCCTGTATCAAGCATCCTCCCGTCAGTATGGCCACGGTCGCGGTGAGGGCCCCCATCGGGTCCGAAACTATTCAGACATCCATAAAATACACGCGTAAGTAAAAACGTATATCTTTAATAAATCTTACGATAGACTCTGACTTATATATATTTCATGACGAATCTTTATTATGCGCAAAGTGAGAAGATACTGTATGGCTCATGATACGTCAGTCATGGAATTTAAAATAGAAAATTTATACTTTTGTATTTGAAATTAAATAAATCAGGCCGTACCAATATTATTTCCATTATCCTTTTAATAGGTAACTGTTGAAAGTACTCTTTCCACAATCAATAAAAGCCGTTGTAGCATTGACACAGAATAGAAATTCTATTATTTTTTGTTCGCTAAATAAACAATTCAAATAACTTAGGCGCGGTGTAACTGACAGCGAGCTAGACAGGATTAACTGCTTAAAAGTTTTGTTCGTGTTCTAACGGAAAATAACCTGTAGAAACTTTAAATTGTTTCTGAATACTCTACGCCATAAAATTGAGTTGTAATTTTTTAACTTATCAAAAATATTAACACGAAAATAAACTTTTTTTTTAATATATAATATATGTTACTGTGATTGTCCGATATTTGTCAATGTTAAGATGCACTGGTGTATGTCGACAATCAGCAATTGCGATGGTGTAAGTTCGAAATTATTTATTTATTTAAATCGAACATACACTGGTTAATATTAACATACACCAAGGCGATTCTGTAAATTTTATATTCAGAATGTTAACAAACACTACTACAGAGGGTTCACTAATGTTTGACAAAAAGTGATTTTACAATTGAATTCGGTTCTGGTTGTGGTCGCAGTTCTAACCTAACCTAAACCTAGCCATTTCTGCTAAATTGGCCCAGCCTACTACCTTTTTCTGAAAGATATTTTCATATTACCATCGCTCATAATGAAGATACACCAAGTCGTCGTGGAGTATGATAACATTCCATGGTGAATGACCGAAATCGTAAAGAAAAGAATAAATAACGGACATTCACCAGCTAGCTTGGTGGATGTTAACAGAAACCACTATATCTTAACATACACTGCACTTCGGACATTTCCGGTAACATTGCGTCGCCTTAGTGCTTATTTGTCCTATCTACCATTGGTTGATTTTTACAGGACGAAGAGTTTTGTTTGGAGCCATGGTTTCAAGATTTAAAAGTCTTTCTCAATACATGAGTTACCAATGAATTGATTGTTATAATTTTCATCTATGGATGGTAACTAAATTTAACTTATTTTACAGATTTTGTATGGAGATAGAACAAAAATGCACAAATAAAATTACGAATGTGGAGTTAGGACACACCTCATTACAGATAGCACAAAATGACCGTTCAATTTGTGCGTGCTTATTTGTCCTAAGTGCCAAAATGTACATACAGGATGTGCATTAATGCAAGTGCCTTTTGAATTATTTTTTTAACTTTTGATAGTTATGATGTTTTAAAATTAAAAAACTTGTACCTATTTTTTTACTTTTTAGTTTTTAAGGAACAAGCATAAAACATTTTAAACTAAAACACTACTTTAAACCAACCCCTTTACTTAAGAAGCTGCTTAAAAATACCCCGCCTAATAATTAAAAAAAATACTAGCTAGTGAATCCTACTAATATTATAAACGTGAAAGTTTGTCAGGATGTATGGATGTGTGGATGTATGGATGTTTGTTACTCTTTCACGCCAAAACTACACAACCGATTGCGATGAAACTTGGTATGTAGATAGCTGGAGACCTGGATTAACATATAAGCTATTTTTTATCCCGATATTCTTACGGGATCGGGCCGGGTGAAACCGCGAGGCGCTGCTAGTTTTCTATATAATATTAAATTAAAATCAATTGCAACATGTATGACGGAGCATTACTTGAGAACGGCTCAACCGATTTGGATAATTATTTTTTTGTTGTGTTCATTATTCTCAGGACACGGTAGTGGTGCATGGCGCTAGTGTACCAGTAGGTAGGCCCTTAAATCATATAACGAAACAGTTAAGTTAGTTGCTAAGCGTTTTAAAACCACATTATAATTAGTTAATAAATTCTTAAGTACCTACCTTTATTTTACATACATACCAAATAACTTGTCATTTTCTGCTTTCCTGGGGTAATTAAATGTTGGAAAAAAAGTTATTAAAACAAAATAAAAAAAGTAATCGTGCTTGATAAGAAGATAAAAATAACGAAGACATTTCTGAAAAATAGTTAAAGAAATAAAATATTTTAACATGACAAACCGGGAATCAATCTTTTCTTCTGCGTCTAGGCCAACAAATTATGTTACTAATTAATATAAAATAACAAACGAATGCACTCTTAGGCTTAGCATTGACGTTCTTCAAAGTCATTAAAAACAACATCCTGTTTCAAAATCATAACGGACTTGATTGTAAATTAAAAAGTACTGTCTGTTCAGTTTGCGATTGCGTCTGCTTATTTTAACGTTTGAAATATGTTCCAGACATAATTAGGCACTTGTCTAAAGTAATCTAATCACAAAAATACAGTAAATTAAATGATTTAAACAATATTTTCGGTATTTAATGTGGTGTCGCCAGCCACAGTGACAAATCATACAAAATGGCGGACATGGCGTCGTGACCTGTGATTGGTCGATTGGGTGGACATAGAACACTCAAGCACTCAACTTCTCTTACGATGTAGGATATAGAACAAAAACTGGACATAGAACAAATAAGCACAAAATTTTCATTACGGTATCGTGTCACACATAAAATTCAAATAGATTTTTTGTTGCTTTAAAAGTATAAAGTTTTAAATATTCCATAACCAACAGGTGTAAAATTTGGGTCTTAACATTTAAAGTTAATTTTCGATAAATGTGGTCGATAGGACAAATAAGCACTAAGGTGACGATTGTATAATATAGGCAGAGAAGTAATCATGTGATAAGTCACTTGAAAACCGTTCCAGAGGGACCTGTGTCGCGGGAACTTAAATATTTAATTATAAAACTCAGAATAACTCCTGTGTCTCCGTTAATAACTTCCTAACCCTAACTAATATTAGGAAAAATGTGAATGTGAGTATGTTACGCTTTCACGTCTTAACTATTCAACTCATCATCATGGAATTTTGCATTCACCTTATCTATGTCCTTTTCTGGACCACTAATAACGTGAATGCAAAATCAAGGGCGGAGGGATAGAACAAAATCTTTTACGAAAACAAAACCACGATCGTAACCTAGTTGTATATAAATACAATAAAATTTTTCTGAGTGGTATTCATATTTATTAAAGACATGGTTTTAATAACTTTTAATCACGTGTGCATTTCGAGGATGCTTGACTAGTTTTGGACCAGACGGGGTACCTTTATCAAGGAGAAACGCGATCTTCTGCGTCTGTGTCAGGCGCTTCATTTTATACTAATGGAACAAATCGCTACGATGCGGTATGGCTAGAAAACATGAAGGAATTAAGTTGATTTACCACTAGTATATATATTATATAGAATAGAATAGAATAGAATAATCTTTATTGTACACCAGTACGAATAGAATAGAATAATCTTTATTGTACACCAGTACATATTGCTTAAGGTTACTTTACAATTTTGATATGTACAAAGGGCGGCCTTATCGCTAAAAGCAATTTCTTCCAGGCAACCTTGGGATGGAAAAATAATGACCAGTAATCAAATAATTTAATGGGTAGTTATGGTGTGGGAATCAAAACGTGTTAGGCTTAAAACTAGTAAATGATAACTATAAACATAAACAATATAATTAGATAGGTAATGCAGGGAAACAAGTGTAATCACTTTGTAACATTTAATATATTCATATACACACATAAACATATATAATAAATGATACATATATATTTCTAGATTAAAAAGATTATATCCGATAAATGCAGCAAATAACAAAAAAGAAAGATTAAGAAGCCAAGTAATATTCTTTGACCATTTTCTTGAATATGGCCAGTGATTGGGCACGTCTAATAGGTAAAGGCAATGCATTCCATAACCGGACAGCCTGTACACTAAAAGATTTGTCATAAAACCTGGTAGAATGATTAGGTACTGCCAGTTCCAGTGATTCCGACGACCTGAGGATCTTGTGTGAGTGTCATTGATGAACGTAAAACGTTCCTTTAGATAAGTTGGAGTACAGGGATTAAACATAATATTATAAAGTGTAGTAAGAATATGAGTATTCCGTCGAAAGCAATTGGGAGCCACTTGAGCAAGATGCGAAATTCTGATACGTAAACGTAAACCAAATATAAATCTAATACAAAAATTTTGGAGGCGTTCAAGTTTATCAAGTTGCTCCTCAGTGATATCGAGATAGCTGACATCGCTATAGTCGAGTATAGGGAGAAGAAGGTATTGTGCAAGCGCAATTTTAGTGACTGTCTCCAGGAAATTGCGTAGTCTTCGCAAAGACCCCGCTGACGCGAATAGTTTACGGCTGACCTCTCGCAATCGGGGGCCCCAGGATAAAGTGTTATCAATTAAAATGCCTAGATCCTTAACAGTAGTGCTCATTGGCAACACAGTACCATTAAACACAATGTTCGGTAATTGTGACCAGTCGATTCGAGATATCATCCTGGGGCTTCCTAAAACTATGACCTGTGTTTTAAAGGGATTTACTTCTAGTCCATATTGCCTGCTCCACTCACACACTTGCGCCAAATCAGTATTAATTGTGGTAAAAGCTTCCGACAAGTTATGCAATGGTGCTTGCGTATAGATCTGAAGATCATCTGCATAAAGGTGATAAGATGAAAGTAATGATTTAGAGATGGAATTTATAAAAATTGTGAAAAGTAAAGGAGATAGAACGCTACCCTGCGGCACACCTACAGATGTATTATACCAGGAAGAAAAAGATTCTTCAAAGCGCACACGCTGTTGGCGACCAAACAGGTAACTTTGAAACCAATCAACCACTGTTGGAGATATGTTAATAGAGCGCAAGATACCTAGCAAGATATGTAAATCTACAGTATTAAAGGCATTGCTGAAATCTAGTAAGAAGAGTACTGTAAGATTTCCATTCTCCATAGCCAACCTGATGTCGTCAGTGACGTTAATCAATGCACTAACAGTGCTGTGACTTGGGCGGAATCCTGACTGCAGAGGATTTAGGAGGGAGTTTTTGGTAAGGAATGTATTTAATTGTTTATGAACGAGGCGTTCCAGAACTTTCGATAAAAAAGGCAGTATGGAAATGGGACGATACTCGGAAAAGGATTTAGGATTGGTTTTTTTTGGAATTGGAATTGGCTTTTTTTGAAGGATTGGGTTATATACACCTAGTATATAATGGAACATAATCACAATTGTCATTGAGTTTATGGTAAGTTATTTTACAAGGTAATATAAACTGTTATTCAACGCGTATTGTGTGATATCAATGCTCATATCAAACGTACTCATGATATATTTTAGAAGCTAAAAAATGAACATCAAATCAATGGTTCCGTTATGATCAACAATAGATCGACCTTTGATCCTTGTACATGTATTCTAATTTCATGATTTTTATTTTACGAGTACAATCATACTTAATGTAAAACAAATCCTATCAACTACAATGAAATTGTCTCTATGTTACTTGATCTGAATTTTGTACAAATATTTATTATAATACATAAGCAATACTTAATTTTAGTGGCAGAAGAGGGCCAAAAAATTATATTGTAGTTTTCATGTAAAAAATAACCGACAACATACAAATATCCGCTAACGTTCGCGCCTCGCTCGTTCTTGTCTATATTCGATGAGCGCGTGGCTGGGATCACATTGGAGCGATGTGTCTCGCCTCCGCGATTGTGCTCTGCATACTTATTTTTCAATTTTTGCAACGTCACCCACTGCTGACGAAATTTAGCGGTTATCCACGAAATACTGATGTTGGGACAATAACGTTTCACTTTGCCCTCTTTATATATTAAAGAAAACGTTAACATTGATATTTTTCATTTATTTTTATGTGGCTGTTTATTTACTTGTAAATAGACCTATATTTCTTAGACCTTTCACTACGTTAGACACAAATGTCGGCTTAGACCTAAATTTTCGCAAGACGCCTAGGATCTAATTAGGTTATTATGAATTATTTTTAGTGTAGTGATAATAGTAGCAGTAGTGTAATTTTCAACATTTTCGAAATTACAATTAATTAGTTATGTACGTATCGTAAATTATTGTATTCCAGTCTGATTGAATTTAATTTCTTCGTGAATTTATTTGATACTTATTGATTGTATAACTGTCGGTACTGTTTTACGAGACCTAATTCTAACTAACAGATGTATCGATTGAAGCATATATTTCTTGTAAGAGATCCTTATTAACTTAATATGTCTTTTTTGAATGATATTTATCACTTGCTACTTAGGATAATATTAATGTTTTTAAAGATTTTGAATGTCGCTCCAGAGTATAATTCATATAGAAATGTAATAGAGAGGAACTTTTTAAATTGCTAAAGTTCAAATAGACCTGTCTCTCTTAATAGGCCCTGTAAATAAATACTCATAAATTATGCATATTGAATAAGCTCATTTAATTCTCAAAAGTTGTATTTAGTAAAAATCTATTCAGATCTATGATGGCTAATTATTATTTTTTAGAATTTTAGTGTAGGTAAACTTGAACAATTTGTGCTGACCATGCATTTTCCGTTGGTTACAATAAATTAATATTGTCCGTATATAGAAATTAAAGAATAGTATCTTTCTCAAAGTATCCATACGGCAATAACTATTTTTATACCTGTTTGTTAACAGCAGGCCTCTTTGTTAGCAAAGAAATTTGCAGATGATATAAAGCAGTACTGGTACAGTATAAGTGTAAAACACTGTCTTGATATAACGAACAAATAAATTAAAAGATAAATTAATGACCCTCACCTGCAACTGTGGATGTACGCTCACAACAATCCTTGAGCGTATTCTTAGTCTGGCGTCCTTCCTCTGCTCACCGAACTGATTGTGTGCTCTGCAGGTCCACACTCCCCCATCAGCCAACTGTGCGCGTCGAATAATCAGCACCTGATCTGAGACTGAAATCCTAATGCTGTTCGACACCGGGCTCAAACGTCCGTTAGAATGACGGAACCAGCTGAAATCAAGAAGAAGAAGTCAGATTTAAAAGGAGCAGAATTATTACAGTATTCTAATAAATTAACCTTACAGTTTGAGGTTGGTATAAAACTACCAGAATTCACACAACTCCAAGACATTTCTTGTATAATTTCTAAGAGTATCGGGATTGTTTATTTCCCATTGCTATCTTTGGGATGGGGTGCTCAATAGATTGTTTTGTGTGTAAATAATGATGCTGAGCAAAGAATGCTTCCTCATAAGTTGCAAGTTTGGTCTCAAATCGACCTCTGCAGTCACCAGTGGGTGGTATACCAAGAACTTTTTTAGTATTAAAGTGAAAATTAAGGATTGTCAAAGACCCGGTCAGCATGACCGTTAAGTTTCCTACGGACATGTTCTAAGAAATCGTTCGATGTGGTCCCTTTAACCATCGTGTTGCTCACCAGCAGCTTCAGGGGTTCTTTAAGTTTAAAATATAGGAACTTAAGTTTAGGGTCAAACTTTGGGACGACACCCCTACCACATTAAAGAATGACGTGACCCTACCATCATAAAATCTTAAAATAAATATAAATGATAAAATTATTTTTATTATTTGATATAGTATACATATAGATTTATGCTTAGCGTATTTGTGTAGAAAAAGATCATCAAATGCGAGCAATGTCAGATATCATATGGACCTAAATTAAGTAAAGTGAAGTGGAATGAACCTTAACGTAGTGAGATTACATTTTCTTGTATTCACGATTTACTTACCATATATTTGGTTTGAACCTAAATTTCTGTTCAGTCTCTCTAAGCTTTATTTAGGAGATTTTCTTACTTTGCCCAACATACATAGTTTCTGTTTCGATTCTTAATTATAAATTATAATAACACTTATGAAGAAATAAACTTAATTATACTTCACTACTTATACCCTATACCAAATTAAATGTGGTGCAGTAATGAAGAATAAAAAATCAATGATCCTATTTTGCCTAAAAATATGTGGAACGTGTTAAAAATGTTAATATATTTTCTAAAAATACAAAGTGTTAAGGTTTTTTAATAAGCAAAACTACGAGGCATGTGCAACGCTTTATATCAAATTAAACATTCATTAGTTTTACTTCATCCGAGAGCATTATTTTGTAATCCTACTTGGAAAACTTGTAGGAAAGATAAACCGCTTATCGGCTTGTATTTTGATTTTTATTTTGTCCTCAACCCCACAGCAAACATTGTAAATCCTAGTGAGATTAAAGTTATTGTTTAAAATAAATTACTTTCGCAGATTCTTAAAAAAAAACAATGTCGTGAAGTTGATTGAAGATATTTAACTGGATGGGAGCCATCGAGCAGAAAAATAAAAACGAAAAAAGAGTTAATAGAAATTAGTGCTTAAAGCAGTTACGATAGTGTAGTTTTGAATCTTGAAATTTTGACTTTTGACTCCTCTCAATCGAAATACGTTTTTCTTTATTAGTTTCACACACCAAAACTACCCATTAGAATCTTTAATATCTGATATTTTTTTCATCCTAAGGTTGCCTGGAAGAAATTGCTGTTAGGCCGTATGTACATTTTCTACATATCAATTTTATATATAATACAAATCAATTTTATATACATATACACCGTAAGCAATATTTTAATGGTGTACAATAAAGTTTTTAATATTCTAAATCTTTCAATAATTTGGAAAAACAAGATCATTACCGAAATCTTTAATTTTGAACCTTCTCCTATTACATTTAACTCCTTTTACATTAAAGTATATTTTCTGCTCTAAGAAACAGCTGATTTCTGTGATTTCAGTTAAAATCGGGTAAGAGTTTTTGAACAACAAGTCACTTAGAATTTAAAGTGGCAACAAATATGTACAATATCTTTAAAGTATAATATAGAATAGTATAATAGTGAAAGTACTTATAGTATTTGTGGTTTCATATAGGTAGACATAGGAAGATCGGGGACATGTGAGATATATCTAAAAAATTGGTATATCTATTAAAATTTTATGCAGAAACGGTGTTTAGATTGTATGTATTATAAAGGGTGTCGCAGTAAGAGTGCACTTTTTAAAATGGACGCCATTTTTTTTCATTGGAGGTTGCTGCTCTGTAATCGACAGCTGGCATCAACGATTGTTTCAATTATTAAAAAATGAGCGCTACATAACTGATCAACGCGTTATCATTGTGAAAACCCATTACAAAAATGCAGTGACTGTGAATGGCGTTCGTTACAGGAACATGCTAAAGGAGTTCTTGTACCTCAACTGGTTGGTATGGATCTGAACGACATGTGATTTCAGCAGGATAGCGCCACCTGCCACACCACGCACGGAACAATCGGTTTATCGAAGCAACGATTTCCAGACCGAATCATCTCTCGAAATTCCGATGCCAATTGGCCGCCAAAATCGTGCGATTTAACACCGTGCGATCTTTTTCTTTGGGGTTTTGTGAAATCTCGGGTTTATGCGAATAAACCCGAAACAATTCCTGGGCTCAAATCAGAAATCCAACGCGTCATCGGTTTTGCCGGATATTTTATTCCATACTTAATCGAAACATGTCTTCTTTACAATACAATAAAAATATCACAACTCTGTCATAAAATACTTCTTTTTATTTTAAAATTAAAAAGTGCACTCTTACTGAGGCACCCGTACTAAAACAGATGAAAATTTATTTATATTATTTACCTGTAAGTTGGAGGTGGAATGCCAATTGCGCAACACACTAATCTGATATCACCGCCCTGTGGAACTGTCTCCTCCTCTGACACTGTTAACATTCTTGGCGCCATACTCGAGGTTGCGTCTAAAGATAATAATAAGTAAGTAAGTAATAAATATCTCGAAAGATCATGCGGTCGAATTTAGTAAGAACAAATTACTTTGAAGTTTTGTGAGTAAAATTACAAAACAATGAAGTCTATCAAATACAAAACAATGAAGTATATATGTTATCTTGACTTCGAGTAGAGAACCCCTTTTAGGATTTAAATTACAGTAGTAGAGCGCATCTAATTTTTCTGGCATCCCCCATCCGGGTTTTGTCAATACTCTTATTAAAATGCCAGTAGTACTAACGTGAAACAGTGACCATGGCTGGTACGCTTCGTCTCTTCTCTCCAGTCAGAGCGTGTTGTGCCTCACAAGAGTATGAGCTGCCATCATCGGGCCGCGCATCTCGTACCACCAGGACGTCGCCTCGACTGCCACCTACTATGTAGCGACCGCCTGCCAACAAATAATGCTACTATTGAGGGATTTAAAGAAAATGGATTGCTTATTTTAAACTTCAAACTTCCGAGTTTTTATACGCGCACTCTATCATTTGAGCTACTGAACCTATACCTATGTCTCTCAGAGATATATTTTAAATTGATTAATTCATAATAGACAACTCTCGCACTAGAAAATTGTACAACTAGCGCAGGGACTTTACAATTCATACTAATACATGTCACTATTCATGAAGTCAAATATTTTTATTTTTTTTGATAAACCATATTCATATGGAAAATTTAAGATTTTTTTTTAAAATAAGAAATATATATTTTGAAGTGAAATAATAAATTGCTTGAATATTTGAATTTGCTTTCTATGATCACCTAACAAAATAATTATAAACCGAGATAAATTAAAAATACTGGTTTCAATAATATGCTTACAATCACAATATAATTATTTTATACCAAGCTGTATGTCTGAAAACCGCCTCAATATGCCTTCATACCATACATTTGATTGTAGTCAATTAATAAAGCGACAATGAAAGGGAGTCTAGCAAAACAAGCCCAAAGTTAGTAAAACCCACAGATCTGAACAACAACAATTCATCAAGCTAGTTCCGTAACAATACCATGCAGGTCAAAACTGGAATGAGCCTTCAACCAACAGGCTTTCTATTTGATTAAACTGCATTCGCTTGTAACCACCCATCAACATTCACGAAATAGTAGGACGTCTCTTCTGAAGTGTCGACGGGAGATTGGAATAGGAATGGGTTGAGGGGGAAGTAGTGAAACGCTCATGACTTTGAAATTAGGAGACAACTTCGATCGAGTGCACTTACCCATTTATAGCGAGGGTGACACCATTTGACCGATGAGGACGTCCTCTTTGTGTTGGACAGACAGGCACAACAATGTTTTAATAGTGGTAAAACCAAGGCTTTTAAATTAAAAAAAAATATATATTTTAGTATTTTAGTAGGCTAAGCAAGGCAAATATCTTTTCGAATCGGAGCTATCACATTTGAGAAGTATTTGAAACTTATAGAAGACCGTGGTCAAATAGCAGTAATAACATATGTTGTGTTTTTCTTATTAAATAGAATTGCAAAAACTCCTAGGGAAAGCACTGACTAAGGTTGTACCTATAAGATTTGTTGGTTGAGAGCACAAAGGTATTGTGAGTGTTTATAGGTATCGTTTATAATTAAGTAAAAGTAATTCTATGAGATACTGTTAGTTTACTGTATCGTTTTGGTTTTCGGTGAAGACGAATTTCGAGTGCAGTCTCTTTATCAGATCGGAGATAATTCAATTCGTACATAATCTTCAATTGTTAGGAAGGAAAAGCGACAACTCCCATCCCATCACTACATATTATAAAACAAAGTCCCCCGCCGCGTTTGTCTGTCTATCTGTCTGTTTGCGATAAACTGAAAAACTACTGATCGGCTTTTCATGCGGTTTTCGCTAATAGACAGACTGATTCATGAGGAAGGTTTAAGTGTATAATTTGTTAAGGTTTTGTGTAAATTGGTTGAAATATATTGATGATTGTTGAAGATGTCTCTGCTACCCGTGCGAATTTATTTCATTTCCAAGTTAAGTATCTATAGGAACTAAGTAATATACATGGTATCTATTGCGAACTAAAGAATAAAACATTATTATACTTTAAGACTTTATGAATCTCGTTTATGCACTTCCGGTTTGATATGTCAAATTATGTATTTTCTTTCTGTCTTTTCTTTTACCTGTTCCTATTTTTTGTATTACCTAATTTATATATTGAAGCACTTTCGTGCGTAGGTGTACAGATAGAGTGAAGCGTCGCGTCGCGCCGGCCGTCACCGTTTACGATCTGATAACTTTCAAGCGGGAGTTTTTCAATGAATTCTAAATGCTCGACTACCGGTGGATGCTCTCTGCCGACTGCTTTGTCTCAGATTGTCGACTGTTAACTGATCAACTCGATAATGTGGCAGCTTCACTTTTGTGTTTACGTTGAATATTTGTCTTAGGTCAAGGTTTTGATTGGTAGTTTAATAATAAATCGTAAATCAAAGCAATATTGTTGTACTCATTCTGGTTTTTATCACTTTTATTAAAGTATGTTCATTTATTTAAAAATAAATATAATGTCATGTAGATTTATTCAGATGGGTCACCTGACGATGCCGCCCATGGGCACCTGCAACTCAAATGTCACAAGTGCGTTACCGGTCTTTAGGAATTTAAGTAGAAGAAGATGGGAAGAGGGAGATTGCAAGGAGGAGAAGAAGAGGGGAAGATGAGGAGAGGAAGGGGTTAGGGCCTCCGGTAACCTCACTCACTTAGCGAAAAACAATGCAAGCATTGCTTAACTGCTGGTTTTCTGTGAGGCCATGGTATCACTCCGGTTAAGCCGGCCCATAGGTACAAATATTTATAAAATAGTAACGACCGAACCGACAACAAGAAACAGTGACCCATCTGGGAGATGACTATTTATACCCTTGTTATGTCTATACCTCTAAAAGCGAGCACGTTTGCTTAAAAAGAAGGCTTAGGAGGGATTTGTTTAGACAACTAACTAAATCTCAAGACTAAATTCATCGTTCCAGAAAAACTATTGCATTAAATCTTTTTCTAGTTTTGATATGCCATATACCAGGTATCGGTCATTGAGCACGTCATTACCCTCATGAGCTTAGATAGTATCTACAAACGTCCGAGTCTCGTATACATACAATACACATTTTCTTATAACCTTATCCGGCAATTATAAGTACACAGAATAATCTAACCACAACTAGGTATATGTTGTGAGTGTGAAGCTTATTCTGAAATAAAGAAGTTAGAACTAAAAAGAATCGGAGAGAAAAGTATTAGAGGAATCATTTGCCTTGGGGAGCATTCTCACACGACTTCAATTGTACTTTATTGCATGGCCGTGGACAGTAAATTATGTCCAACTTTGCCAATTTTATGTCATCGAGACAAAAAGTTCTACAGTTGTTGAATAAATGTATATTTACTTATTTTTTTCATTAGATTTGTCTCTTGAACTTTCATTTAAAAATTTATGAACCTACCTTGATTTTGTGGCACTAATTTTAATAACAAAAATTTTAATGTGATCAGAGATTTAAAATGATTCGTCAGTTTAGAATACTAAACAGTTTCTACTATAGTATATCTCGAACGTGTTACAATAAGTTAGTGATATACAAACATTGTGTTAAAAAACAGTTCATGTACAATATGATTTTTTTTATTATTTAAATTATACGGTTTTACTCACGTGTATATTTCGGGGATGCCCCCCGTCGGGTCCGAAACTAGTCGGGCATCCCCGAAATATACACGTGAGTAAAACCGTATAATTTAAATAATATGAATACCACTCACGAAAGTTTTTATTCGAGTATGATTTTTTTTTTCTGTCAGGGGTACAATTCGCATTTATAACATCAGTTAGGGTATCTCTGGTCTGGCCTCTGGTCATCATTTCAAATGATTATACTTAATTCAGCCTTATCCGCAACTACGCATGAATGCTAACAGTAAAGGCACGCAAATAAAATAGATTTTTATAAAAAAATATGTTTCTCCTATATTATCACGGAAAAGCTTAAAGATTCATGTGCACGGAAAATTGATAAAATAAGAGAGAGTGACATCAACCACGACAAATAAATTGGAGCGCGACTGTGATCCGTGACGTCACACATACGAAGTCCTGTCCGACAGCGCAGAAGACTATAACGAAGTTTTAATTAGCGTGCGCTCTTGAGTACTTTGTGCTGAACTAAATAAATAAACACTTGTACGAACTATGAAAGGGGATTTTTTGTTTGTTTGTTAAAAATTTATTAATTATGCACATACGTAATTTCCTTATGCAGAGAAGAAGTGCAGTCAATTTCTTTGTATTATTTAATACTACGTACGCAGGTGATTAGGTAGAGAATCCCTCCTCGTGGTAAGAAAGAAGAATTACTATTTTCTTCCTACGCTGAGGTAGTATCAATGAGCCTTTTTCTTGGGACGAGGACTACTTTGCACTAATATGCAGCAGGGGCGAGAGTAGTCTTAGTTATTGGGTTTCAGTCTTGATCTTACCGGAATGATGGACGTGACATGATCTCGTACATTGCTACCCGTATATTGCTACTCGAAAGAAATTCAGTAATATGTCGTTGTCAGTTTAAAAAGGGTAGCGCTTACGTCTCGCGTGCACCTTTCTCAAAAGAGAAGCAGAATTAGTTCTATTCCAAATTGGTGGGAATACTAAAAATTGTGGTCAAAACCTGCGCAAGTTTTTAGGTAAGTCTACATATTATCAAAATCGCAACTGTTGTTTTCCGCATCGCCAAAGTTTTACTCGATTTGACTCGACTAATTCTTCTACATGTATAATACCGACCAGCAACAAAGCTGTCTAGCTACTTCGAGCTCGAGGATGTTAGTTATTTCGGAAATAGGAACTTTGATTATTTTAAAAATAGCGTTCGGTATTTTATTTCAAAATATTCAAATGTCAACAAAATATGTATTTCTGCAAAACCAAGGCGGCAGATTTGCAATTTCAATAACGCGTTCAACTATTTACAAATTTTTTCTATTCAATATCATGAATATCAGTTTAATATTCGGATAAATTTCTTTAGGAAAAAAATCATTTAGAATAGATATCAAAAAAATAGAACGTTAACAACAAAGCATGTTATTCCTGAATAAAATAAAAATGTTCTGATTTACCTTTCATTTTGTTTTGGAAGCTCACAAATTATTTTGAGAGAATAATTGATGATAAAGCTTCGTTTCAGGTAGAAAATAGAATGTGTAAATAAATACAAGAGAGTAAATATAATGAACTTGAGATTTTATTTCGTTTATTATATTAATGTAGATTTTTTGTTATATCTCTTATTTTTATGGATTAAATACAAAACATGTAACATATTATTATACTTTTGGATCTCATCATGCCTTATGTAGGCAATAAACTATAATAATATTGGAGGAAAGGCTATTTATCTTTAACCATATGTCTAAACTGAACATCAGATTGCAAAATATAACGTTTCTAGAAAATGACGAAAATGTCGTCCAGAAATTAACTGATCCTTTAACGCAACATTTACTTGTACTATGTTGGGTTTATGAACGAAGCGTCATTCAAATAACGATAAAACTGAATGTCGGAGCTGTTAAATAAATATACATAGTTGAGGCCTTAAGTTGAGGCAGGAAGGGCGCGATGATAGACACTGGTGATAACATGACTGAACGTCTGTCGGAGGCTGATAAGGGTTCGTAAAAATGAACACTGAAATAAATGACGATGCCTTTTTAATTATGCATACTTTGTAAAATCAAGTCTATGTTAACAATTGGTGAACGAAACGGCTTTAAAGCATCTTTGTAGTGAGAATGATGACATACATTCAGGAATAACCATTAATTAGTTTCACGTTACTGAATAAAAAATGTGCAACTTGACCTTCTAATTAAATTGAAAATAATTTTGATTAATTACGGCTGTGGAATGGATATGACATTAGATAGTGTCTGACCAGTGAGAAAATTTGTAATTCTGACTGAAACCGGGTTTAGGCAGTTTTTAGGTCAGCAAAATTTTAATTTATTTTGATATAAACCTAACTAATAAATAAATGCTCATAAATAAAAATTTGTAACCCTTGCGATAAATACAAACACGGCGTTACTGTGTTGATTTAAATGCTTATTAAGTACCACCACAACTACTTCATCATAACACTTGCAAAGAAACTTTACCTAAAACGATTCACTAAGACAATTTTATAAATAATTCAAATACATAGGTAGATCTTTTACTGAAGTAAACCGACCGAATGTATAATTTAATGAAAATATTACTGTTTTTTCACACAGTGAACACACATGCCGCAATCCAACACAAAATAGACATGTATACTGTACCAAAAAATCAAGCTGAGTTTCTCTTTAAGTTCAAAATCTTGGAAAGCACAGCCAGCTTTTACTCGTTGCATTGTGTTTCGTAGCATTTCAACTAACTTAACGGAGTTTTCTTTTCGGGAAATCCTACGTCTATCAAACATTTGCCAATCTATCTTATGCCCCGTAAAATCTGTGGTCCCTAGTTATCAAAAGAAACCACATTACGCTCATAGCGTCTTCTGTGAGCTGGCGTTACTGTTCCATTTTAGTATCTTCAAATCGAAAAATCAAGCGCTGTGCTCTACTTCTTCGGGATATTATTCGACTATAATAATACTAATAATTAAGCCTTTTATTATTTTATTGTCGAATATATATTCGTCTATAAACAAATATTTAAAGAATTACACCACTCTTAACAAGTTTCATCAGTACTTATTACACTCAAGTTTAACATCCGGTTTATTTTCCGGAAAGTACTTAAACCCAGTTGAGCGAAATGCGTTTAATGACGCTTAGGAGAAACTTGCCAATTCATGATTTACAGCTAGTTCTGTAGATTTCTAAGCTTAATTGACCACAATATGTGGGATTATTAAATTGCTACAAGATATTCCTTATATATTCAACTCATGCGTATCTCTATCCTAAACTACGATTCAATTTCACTCTTGGTCGCTATGAATCTATAACGTAATCATTACAGTTTTAATATTGATGAGGCAATTAAAATTCTGACTGCACGGATGGCGCAATGGTTTAAGTAGTCACCTCGTCACTACGCCGCGCGAGTATTGTGGGTTCAAATCCCACACGGGACAAAAATTTGTATGATCCACAAATAGTTGTCCCGAGTCTGGGTGTTCTTTGTGTCCGTTGTTTGCATGTCTGTGAAACCCCCGCGACACAGGAATATTCCTAATGCGGGAGTTGTCTTCTTTAAGAAAAAAAATATTAGTTAAGTAATAATAGTTATAATATTTTCTGTTTCTGTGACAATACTCAGTCCCAACAATGCATATTACAAAGAATGCGAAAGCTCTAAGACTTAGCTGAAACTAGCGACGAGCGGATATTAAATCAGGCGAGCGGCTAATCTGCATAAACGACGACGAAACTGCCAACTTTGTTGCGAAGCAGCCGGTCGCAGCCGCTAGATGGCGCAAATTGGTCTTTTTTATTTCATGTCTTGAAGCTCGCTTGACGTTGAAGCTGTTAGGAAAATGAACTTAGATTTACAACGTGTGAGATGCGTTCTGAACAGTTGAGTTGATATAATATATATTATATTATACGAGTATATAGCACATTTTCAGAGGACATTAGAATGAAGGAGCACCGTTCATTGTCACTGTTGATGTCTACTACCGAAATATAAATTGAAAACATTATAAGAGTATTTGTATAAAATTCAATACTATTATTATTTATTACAATTAAGTATATAAATTTCGAGATTAAAAAAACATTGTACCGTTCCGCATTACAAAAGTTGTACGTCTATGACACACCATTGAATGTAGTAAAACATGCGTTTAATTCTTCATAAAACTCCCAAACACGTCAACGAATTATAATTGAGGACTGCCAAGCATTCCCACGTGTACCTATATACCACATTATGTCGGTGTATTTATGAGCTGATCTAAACATCTGGTAGCTTAAAATAAACCTCTATTGGAGCGCTAATTAGATACACACCTCATAACAAAGTTTTCAAATCTTCACTAAAGCCTATGAAAACGATCTCGGGCGGTTTGTAAACTTGGAGTCTTCTGTTCCCGTTCCCTAACTCTTAAATTACATTTATAAATACAACCTGCGATGTAGAAGCGATTTAGCTATCATCTCACATGCCTGTACGACGCTCATTACAATTAGGTTGGTATGCTACAATATGTATATTTAATATTAAAAATGTTGTATATTATTTTCCGTAACTTCAGATTGCGAAAACTTATTATAATTATTACTTGTTTCTTAAAACGTCTGATTTATCTGTTCAAATGCAAAAAGTGGTAATTTCTTCCAACTGCATCAAAGGAGAACATTAAACTTGCATTAGTAGTGCTTAACTTCGACGTAAAGTTTAAATCTTCTTGCTGCGCACCGACAATTGAGAGAGTTCTATTCAATTTGTTCTGTTCTTCTTTATTAAAGGACAACGGATCGACGCGCTACGCTGCAGTAGCGAACTATATTTTTGCTAAATGGTAATTCTTCAGTCACTAAACAATTGTAGGGCCGTTTTTCTGGAGGAATCCTCGGATTTCTTTGAAACTTGTTGAATTATTCCTCCAAAATTGTACCCAAATATTATTATCTAGAAATTAAACAACAAGACATGGGGTGAAAATCAATGAATAAAATGTATTTTCATTATTATTTATAACAAAACAAACCATTGTGCTATCCGTGCAGTCAATAAAAAAATAGTTAAATTGATCAATGAAAAAATAATAAAGTATGCTCTACCAATTAGCGATAAAAAGTTCAGATTTTTTTAATAAGTATAAAATATATTTTTAAACAAATTGTAATATGGTAGTATATATGATGTATGTTCATGCTCATACATTAGTTTGTAACTATCTACCATAAGTCACTTACAGGTACTCGACGAAGTACTTGTACCTTTTTCACGTGTCGTAATGTTAATCATACTTTTTCAAGTGTTTTTTTTTGGAAAAGTAGAATCAGTATTGGTACTCGTGTGGAAGTAGTCTAAAATAACGTGGTAGGTGACTGCCTGACCTTTTCTAAACTAAGTATTTTTGTAATCTGAAGTCAACTTTTTACCTAACTAGTTTAACAAATCGTAAAGGACATTGTTCTGCGTCCATATATCATTCGCCCCAGAACCAACAGCAATGAAAAAATACTTGTTATATTCGAAATCAGGTATGAATTCCTAGACATTTTATTTAAAAGACAGACTAGCGTTTTTGAGGTTATGTTGGAATCACTAATTCATTATTTGTTATATATTTTAATTGCCGTGATCGGATTTCGAGTCTTTAAAATACTTTTTATAGATATGGAGACAATCAATAGCAATTTATGAATACGGTAAGTGTTTATAGATACTTGTTTAAAGATGAACAACCTTCAGAACAAAGACACGTTCATCAAGGAAAGTTTTGCAGTGCCTCAATCTGAACAGTAAGGGTCACTAACCACGAAACTAACTAGTTCGTTGTATTACGTATATCATTATATGTTAGTATTTCTCTGTGTAGGTATTTATATTTTAATTTAGGGCCCGCATATATTTTGAATCCTGATTTTTGTGAGATCGATTATTATTGAATAACATAAAAAAAAGTATAAAGTTTGGACATAAATTATAAAAAAATATTGTCAATTTTTATTTACTTTTATTCTCTACTTTTAGTTAATACTAAACCTTTTGTCAACAATTTTATCGAATGAACATCATCAGAATCTACTGCTTTAAATCGTTTTCTTCTTGATGCAAGTACGTTTTCAGCAAAGTAATATGAATACTAAATTAGATCTCACAACCTTACGCGACCGGTGAGCACTATTCTACAAAATAGCAAACGTGACTCAAACCCTTTATTACAGGTCTCCAGTTTATAATATGTTATAGACCAACTTACTCATAACCAAGATAATGGGCACACATATCCTCGGTATATATAAGTCCGCAAACCCATCTGATTCAATGACCCATGCTGATATGCGGATTGGCGGCGTTATCTCGCAGCCGATTATATTATTAATCCAACAGTCAGTATAATTGTCCCATTGTCGTATAATCCTTTAATCCAAAGATATGGAACGCGAAAGGCCTTAAGTTGTCGCTTAAGGGTTTTCGCGGCTAGGTACTTTGACGTTACATTTCTTAACAGATTTATAGTTTTAGGTCTAGCAGTTAGTAATCCTGACTGCTGAGACAGAGGTCGTGAGTTCGATTTCCATACAGGATAAATAATTGTGTGATGAGCACGATCGTTTATTCTGTGTCTGGGTATAATTTATCTATAACTAGCAACCCGCAACGGCTTCGCACGGGTAGCAGAGACATCTTCAACAATCATCAACATATTTCAATCAGTTTACACAAAATCTTAACAAATTATACACCTAAACCATCCTCATGAATCACTCTGTCTATTAGGTAAGAACCACATGAAAATCTGTTCAGTAGTTTTTCAGTTTATCGCGAACAGGCAGACAGACGCGGCGGGGGACTTTGTTTTATAATATGTATGTATTTAGTATATATTACTTACCCCACTTTACCTATTAGGTGACCATAGTACAGGGTCTGCCTAGTTTAGGATCAGACGGCCATGTGTGAGGTGTCTCCAGTTATTATAGATAGGTTAATAAATACGCTTACGCTCATTAATTTCGAATGTGACTTGTGTTTGGGGTTTAATTCCCATACAGGTCAAAAGTTCGTACGATCTACAAACAGTTTCGTCTGGGTGTTCTTTATGTCCGTTCTTTCAATATGTATTTGTAAAATTTTTCAATATTGGTCCCCCGCGAAACAAATATACAACGTGGAATCAAAGTAAGTATTTTTACGAAAAGTATGTACTCAGACCATGACATAGAGGCTTTCTAAAGCAAATGTTATTGTTAAACCCGGCGTTGTAGCTGTAACGCGATGTGTTTTACCTATGCTACGCGGCGAATCAGCTGATGCCTCTCACTCATTAACTACGATATCAAATTAGCTTTAAAAAGGATAGTCAATCAAAATTTGTTTGTACTCATTAAAATACTATATGGACTACACAAATATTGAAGTGCCAATTTTTTAATCCTTTTTTTTTTAATTTTGTTTATGTAGAAATATTCTATATCATGGACTTTGTATATTCTTTTTGTAAATATAGATTCCACCGTAAATTAATTTTGGAGTTGTCATAAATCATGGCTCCCCAGAAATAATTTTAATATTATCCAGACGTGACGACAATGCGACACACAAAAATAGAATATATTTGTAAGTTTTCAATGAAAAATTCGTTAACTAAATAAAATATTTTCATCCTAAACACGTAGGTTTTAAAGGGAAACCAATAAAATGGTCTCCCAAATATATATTTTCTTTATATTATCCTTGATGTTTAGAAATGTAAAAGTATGTTATGTTAAAAGGTTGATTTATATCTAAAATTGGGCTGTATAAGTCATCTCTTGATATCTGAGTTGGACCCCTCGTAGTTCACTACCGCTGTGAACCTACTCCTAATACAAGCAGTTATCGTGTAACCCACGTTAATAAAAATTGGATCGCACCTGTTTCTGAACGGTTGGTCAAAATATTGTTCAACTAACAGAGCTATCAAATTAACAGTAATATCGAATTAGTTCGAGTTTCTGAAACGTATGTATAGATATCGAAGAAAAATTTATGATCAACATTCTAATTCAAAATTTGGAATTTTGCAGTACAATAAACTGAGACAGCTTTGTTAACTGATCTGATGATAAATGCCTAATTGTGCTTTTAGCAAGTACTTTACAAGGGATTTGATATACGGTTAGTTAATTTTTGCAATGATCAGCCTTTCAGACACCGAATGTGAGTCTATTTCATAACGAAGTTGTTTACAATTATATATCGCTTTTGTTACTAGCTGTCCGGTGCCAACTTAAACTGCACAAAGTGATGCAGGTTGACAAGTTCGTTATCTTTAAAATATCTTCTGTTTCAGTGGTTTTGCATATTATATATTATCATCACTAGGGAAATCGAGTCGTATTATCCTAACTAATATGTCCTAATACGATGTTCAGTACTGCAATAAGCTGGAGTTTGTTGCCGACCGACTCAGGCAATCTGTCCTGCAAGGTGTGCAGTACAAATTTTTCCCAGAGTTAAAAAATACGAAAATTTGCTTGATTGATCTTGTAAACATTAATTCAAAAAACATAAATTACAGCAATACTAAAAAATAGCATGTTATAATATATATTACTACACTCAAATAACCTCCCATGGCTTTCCTTAAATTAAAAAAAGTTTAAAAACCAGTCTTTGAAACAATTAACTAACCACCAGATAAAAAAGTACTACGATGGTGAAGTAATTATACCTAACCACGGTCTGGATAGAGTGGAGACTACGAATCGATAAACGTAAGGTAGGACGCCCCCCAACCAGAGGGATCGACGACCAAAAAAAGGTAGCAAGGATGGACATGAGAAGGCGGAGGACCGGGTGCTGTGGCGCACATTGGGAGAGGCCTATGTCCAGCAGTTGACTATGATAGGCTGATTGATCGATTCATTGATTGACGGTCTGAATTCTGAATTCCTAATCTATCTACGACTTTAAATATACGAATTACTGTAGTGACTTTCCTAAACTCTCAATATAAATTTTCTTGCAGAGTTTCATTTTAGCGCTCCACATTGCAACGTTGACTGTGTCAGTTCGACAGGGACTTTGTATTAATTAGGACGTTTTACGAAGCGAGACTCGCAGCCGATAATTATGTTACGCACCATTCACCAGTGACGTACTATTATCTGATTCGATTCCAGTAAGCATTTAATGTCTGCCCAAAACGAGGCATGTTTCTTATATTCTCGCTTTTGAGATGATCTTTTTCCTCACTTTCTTTGTAATGTCATGGGAACTTGGTACATGACGTACTAAGTTCCGATGTATTATAATATTGGTACTGAAAATTAAACGAATTATTTTCTGTAGGTATACATAAGTCGTCGATTGATTAGATTCGGTGAAGATAAATTGGGAGTTTCATCTTTGCTTTAATTGAATTAAATCAGTTGATATAATCGATGTAATCGAAGTGGCATCAAGCAAATATTTAAGTGATTTTTACATGTGTATGTGCCTGATGCTTAAATTAAGATCTCAAGTGTAATGTTAGCGGTGCAAGACTGCCATGTAGAACTTGGAGTGAATATACAGAGGCCGATTTAGATAATATTGTAATCATGAGCCCTTGCACCGCATTACAGAAATAGTTTTTGAATATTGCATACCTAAAGTAAACCTCTCAATCGTACAAGTGTTAGATTTATTAAGTAGATATTATAATCTACTTCTCAAATATAACATTTTTAAGATTGAGAGATAATGCACAGTAGTTATGTATTAATTAATTTAGGCTTATTAGCTACACCTACTATATAAAGCTCCGACGTATATGACCTCACGGCCTAGATGGATCAGTTTGTGCAATGTCCATTCACGAACAACCCTGAGTACGGCAGGCTAGTGGAAGCCAAAGCTTATGTACGATTAAAATAATCCATCTTTGCAAGCTCAACAACGATCTCATGTTTTACGAAATAAATGTTTCATACACGAGCAATTTTGCAAGAGAAAATATAGAAAATGGGTAATTGACAGTCAATTAGAATTAACAAAAGTTTCTAGAACAAAATATGAAATCAGTAAAAAAAAACAATCTCTTGGAAAACGTCCTGGAAGTTGAATGAGTCATTACGCCGCACAGTAATCGAAAAGAGCGGAACCGTCTCTTAATGAAAACATTAATCGAATTTTCCACTTTTAATCGAGAACTCGGAACTCATAAAGCAAGTTCACAGCCTTGTTCCTGTCGCCGACAGCCGTTCTCTACATTCGGATTAACGAAAAATTCTTAATTTTAGCCTTTGGAAAGCAATAATCGGACGTTTTGCCCCTTCACAAAATTAATTTCGATTTTATAAGGTCCATGGGCGGCGTTGTTGGAAACTTTCCAGACGAGACTGTATCTAACGAACCTAAAGCTGGGTTATGTTGAAACATGTTTGACAGCGGATAAGCTTTTGTTAGCATTCCCGACAATACAAAACTTATCATGTAAAAATATAACTTTTTTTATTCGATCATTACTGTAATTTTTAATAACAGATTCCAATAAAATAAAAAAGTTTGGTTTGAGGAATCGGATTATATTTTGACGGTTCATTTTTACTCTAAGTTACTTATATACTGTTTTCATTGATTTTATACTACAGTGATTAAAATCTAAAATATGTACAACACTTAGTTTCCTTAGTCTACAACATTATACTTGAATTAAATATTTTTTTTTTTTTAGGTCCAATATGGAAAACAACTGTTGAGTATTTTCTATACGATGTTATTATTTATTTCTTGAGAATTCTCTAAAATATAGGTACGTACCAGCTTCAGCTGCTGAAGGGGCTAACACTACGCCGTCCTTGAACCATCGGGTGACGGTGATGTGGTGTTTGACAGTAGATGGAACACTGCAGGTAAGAAGGGCCGCGCCGCCTGCCACGCCGTGGGAAGACTGCACTCTCACTTCCCATGGGACATCCATCACTGAAAAAAATATATATTTAAAATATCTGCTGTACATAACTACTTTACTCCACTTTGACCTTGTACAGGATTGATGCTTTCAGAACTGCGAATGAACAATTGGTAGACAATCCTCACTAATATCTTAAATTCGAGTGTTAGTTTGTTTCTCTGTTACACTTTCATGCCTTAACTACTCGACCGATCATCTTTTATTTTTGTCAGTAGTACAGAAAATGATATACTCCTAGTGTACCTTTTACCCAGAAAAAAAAGTACTTTTCCTGAAACATACCTTAACTTATTGACAAAAATTACATTCAAGTGAGCGAAACCATCAGCAAAAGCTAGTACATCATAATCATGGATACATCATATCTGACGTAACTACAACGCAATACCAATGAATGACCTTTAAATGGGTCAGTATAACCCTAACTCGTCATCGACTCTCATGGATCACAGTGACCCTTATTATCTCCAACCCCTGCCCACCCTTGCCCATCCCTGTAATGATGACATGACATCGATTGACGTCATTAATTAAACGAGGCCCACATCCAACGGAATTGGGTTAGCGGTTACTGCATACATCAATTACGTGCAGTTTGGTCGCCATTGTACCTCCGTTTTGAAGTTTGGTTTAGAATTTGGGTTAATTTATTGGATGGCGATAGTTGCCTACATATATCTCAAGTTTTAAAAGGAGAAGTAGAATTAAAAGAAATGAGCACGAACATGAACATGAACGCATTTAAGATTGTGTAACCCACACAATCTTAAATGCGTGTGCCATGAAGAGTTATCAATAAGAGATTATGTAATGAGACTAAAATTACTGTTTCTTGAATACTAGGAAATAAAATGTTTTGTACATAAATTACTAAAATCCTTTTGTTCATTACGATATCACGCATTTTAATTACAACACAGAACTGAAGTTTTGAGGACATCATTCTCCCATAGTACTTATGACCAATTTGGAATGGCGAAACATGTTCGTTCCGGAAGAATTTTAATATGTTAAATATCAATACTTAGCTGTTCTTTTATATCTGAGGGATTGGACTGGTGCGAAGACTAATAGTAACGATCGCTGTTCGGTTGAGATCTCATAACGTTTTATACCTTGGTTGGTTATGAACCAAGTTTACATTTCTTTTGCTTACATCCTCGCTCATCGTCATATGGTGAGAACCCATATTAGATAGATAGATAACTATTGCAGAAGCAGTCAGTTGGATACAATAGTTGTAACAGTGTTACAAGAGACGGTCTATACTCACTGTACAAACTTTTGTGATCCTACCATAGAATATTTGGATATGAGCACTTGAAGATACGTTACATAATATCATATACACACTTTATAAATAAATATTAAAATATTTTTTCAGAATATTCTGCAATTTTTAAGACGAAATTTATTTTCCCACTGTACAACAATATCAATAAGTTTTGAACATTAATAAAACAGGTAAGTTTTCGTTTGACGTGACTTTTATTTAAGAGGATTATAACTGCTCAAAGAGAGATTTATATTTTACAGTAAATCTCAAAACAAGTTTCGAGCCGGTTTCGCAGTAATTGGGTTTTAATCTTGCAACTTCTGCGAAACTTTTTAACCGACTTCAAAGAAGGATGAAGTTCTATGTTTAGCTGTATGTATTCATTTATGTATATTCACCAATATTTTGGTCTTCTATTAAGTAATAATTTTTTTTTCTTTTTAGGGTAATGCTCCCAAAGTTGTCCCATTGTTACCCTCAGGGAAACCCTCGGAAATCAAGTGTACATATAGTGTGTTTGTTAATGAAACGTACGCAATGACCCGTCTGCTCGTTTGCCCTTATAATATAAAGAGAAAAAAACTTCAAAAAAGGTGGAGGTTTCACGTTCGGCTGTATGTATATTTGTTTATAACTTATTTAATCAGGTGCAGCAAGTTGCTAGGCGGACTAAAAATATTACCACCTTAAATAAATGATCGTGCTTATTAAACTAAAGCACAGTATACTAAAGATAATAGATATAATCAAACGTACGTACTGCAGTTCGGTGACTTACATTACAGTAAGTCATGTTCTAAATAACGTAACACTCTAAACACAATAAACACTAAAAACAGTTAAATCAACTTCATAAGAGGTACTGAAAAGTGAAAAATAATTGATTATAAACTGAATTGAAAACACAACATCCTACTAATATTATAAACGTGAAAGTTTGTGAGGATATATGGATGTCATGTATGGATGTTTGTTACTCTCTCCCGCCAAAACTAATGAACTGATTGCGATGAAACTTGGTATGTAGATAGCTGGAGACGTGGATTAATAGATTAATATAGGCTAACATATAGGCTACTTTTTATCCCGATATTCCCACGGGATCATGACTTACGCGGGTGAAAGCGCGGGGCGCTGGTAGTATATTATATATTTTCAATTGTTACACGTACCAAGCCCGAAACGCAATAAGTAAAACAGGGATATAAACAGTTCAATTTGGAACAGAATATAATTCTAATGACTACTTTAATAAAATTATTTATAAAAGACCAACAGATAAACATTTGTAGTTTTTATTTTTTGTTGTATATATTACTGGACATAACTGTGCATTATCAAGGAGGCAAAACAAGCGCGCTGACCGCTTGAAGGTAAGCGATTTTATAATCACACTTTCTATATGATATTCCGTGTATAGATAGTTGTTGTCGGTCATTTATAACTTACTGCAGCCTAGAGATACTGCTTGCTATAAAATGCCTTAGGCCTTCATACACATTTGGCACATAGGCGATGTAACAAATAAACAATGTCACTCTTCTAGCTATGGTTATATAATGTTGACTGACATGCTACATAATACATACTATAATTCAACATAATTTCATGAATGCGGTGTCAGGTAACTAGAGAAGTTTTGGTTTCATAGTTAAAACTTCTGTGATACCTTGCGAGACCAGACGTTCTACCCCCGATCTTGATCTTAAATAGACTATTTTCAAGTCTCGAAATGAATGCATTTTACCTTTGTGAAATAGATCTCCCATACGGGTTTAACTATGACCCATAGACGTTACTTTTTGTTCTTCCCGTTAAATTTCCTATGTACTTTGTTAAAATAAACTTAAAAAACGAACTACGAAAATAAATAGTTTACGGACTGAGTGTAAAGTCCACTATATATATCACACCAATTATACATTCATAAACAAAACAGTCAGTCAAAAGTAATAAGGTGTCAAACCGCTCCCTCCTCCCCAGGGGAGGTTTTCGTAATGAAATCCGCGGGAGTCAGTCATGAATAATAAACATTCACCGGACTATGATTTCCCTCGTCGCCAATGGTGGCCGAACAAAATGTTGCTTAACATTAGTCTGTCAAGCAAATGAGTATGATACAGTTTTGCGAAAGCAATTATGAACTTGGTGGAACTTTGCGAGTTATTATTGACGTTTTGTAAGAGGCTGAAATTTTGCACATATGGTTATTGAGAGATTTAGAATAAGTGTTTTCAACTTACACTAGCTCCTAGAAAATTAACTTATAATACTTGAATACAGAGTTGAATTATATAGTATCGTTTTTGAAATTTGAAATTCAATCAGTTGTCAATTTTGTAAGTCAAAAAATAATTGTTAATTTTTTTTTAAGTCACAGTTACGTGACATATTGTTTAGTCAGCATCTCTAGTAGACACTAGCTTCCTGAACTATTTCGAATTGATATGAGTTTATATTTCTATTCATAGTTCAATAATTGCCTTAAATCTAGTATTATTTGTTATGTACTGGAAGTGCCCTGCGGTTTGAGCAGCGTAAGTCCCGATCCCGTGGGAATATCGGAATAAAAAATAGCCTATGCGTTAATCCATCGCAATCGGTTCAGTGGTTTTTGCGTGAAAGAGTAACAAACATCCATCCATCCATTCAAACTTTCAAATTTATAGATAGATAGAACATTCTTTATATTGTACACCACAGTTGGACAGAAATTAACATAGTAACAGTTTAGTAACAACATACTAAGCGGCAACTACAATGGGCGGTCTTATCTCTAAAAGCGATGTCTTCCAGACAACCTTTGTATGGAAACAACAGAGGAAAATAATCGGTAGCTGGTGGCGAACCAAAAATATTTAGAACTGGAACAATGAAATAATAATAAAGGAAACGGGGTGCAAAGGAATATAAAACATATAAACACATACACATATAAAGTGAAATAATTATAATAATTATTAAGACATTTTAGTGGAGTTACTTGTTATGAAGTCTATTAGCACAACGTGAGAGAGTTGTACACCACTTATAGTGTTAGATATATATCTAACACTATAAGTGGTGTACAACATATATATATATATATATATATATGTTATAGTTTTATTGAGATAAATAAAAGTTATATACTGATTGTTGTTAAGTGCATAACTTGATAATGGCTGCACCGATTTGGCTAAATTTACACATTTACATTTACAATAGCACAAACTAGGTTTCTAGATAAGAAATAGTGGAAACGGAATGCTGAAAATAATTTTTTTGTGGAATGAAAACGATCATGAACAATTTATTTATTTAGAATAGGATAACGTGAGTCAGGTCAGCTAATTAATAATAAGTACATCCTTTTAAGGGTCGACTGACACTCAGTTTTGGATTTATCTATTCAATGCGTATTGTAAATAATAGTTCCCTAAACGCGTCCTCTTTGGCGCGGTTCTTTGGATTCCCGCTCAGTACACATATTTATATGCATTAACGCTATTTGCATTGTTCTAGATGGTTCTGTATACGCACTGTATGGTTTTGCAAAAAAAAATGCATCTATGTATGTAGTGCTCACATTCATTAATAGTTCAGTAACGTTCCATACCACTGCACTTCCATTCCCACATGTATGTATATATTATTATTATACATCCGTATCGCAGCGCAGCGCATCGGAGACCTACAAGACCTAACATTATGAACTCTTTCCTGCACCACCAGGAGTTTACACGGCCAAAGTCGCGAAGAATTCTGGTGTTGACTACGGTGAAAAGGCGGTTTTCGATGCCAAAACAAGTACAGAGACGTTTGTGCTTGATGTATGGAAAAATTACTTATCTATGCGCATGTAGAAAAAAGATTGACGGTATTAAATATATTTATATATTAAATATAATATATATTATTAAATATAGTACTGTAACAATATTGACTAGTTGATCTCATGGTACAAGTCGTGTAACACTTCAAGAATTTGCGTTTATGCTTGCGTGCATTCAGCTCTTTGTGGGTTTGGCCCCAAGACAATTGTTATTGAGTATTACATATTAAATTATCAGTATATACCATAAGGAAATTATTTTATGGCACTTAAAATACAATCTGAAAATATAGTTCGCTTTTCAGGTGCATATATTGTGCGTAATAAAGATGGTAACTCCATCACCATCATTATTACGATGATGATAATCACTTAGCAGTAGGACGTCAATTTTACTAAACATTTCATTATAAAAATGAAACTTATTTTTTAATGTACCTGGGTACTGGTATAAAGGTGCCTTTAAACCGTATGTGGAGGACACATCGCAAACATAAGTTATTTTGCGTAAGAACTTGAAGCTTCTAATCAACGCAGAAGAATTTATTCAAAGTACCAATGAAATCTACCAACTAAACAAAGAGAACGTTATTTAATTCAAATTTAAATTGACAACTGAATTCTGAGTCCGGAGTTTATTCCGGCTCAACTTGCTAAATACAAATAAGGTTGCACAAATTGATTTGGAAGGCAAATTGTGGGAGCGAAGTGTTAATCTTTTTCAGCCAAGGGTAAATGAACATTGAACTGCCGACAGAAAAAAAAAATATAAAGCAAGAAAATCCGATTGGAATTTTCTTTAATCGGCTCTTCGCGATTTATTCTTGCCGGATAAAGATTCAAAACTTCATTTCCTGAATAAAAGGCTCGCGAAATTGCTTTCTATAATTAATATGTCCTTTTGTGGGACGTCAAGGCCTGTTAGTTATTAGTAAATTAAAAACGTGTTTCGAATGTCTCTCAAGGGATTCCCTCCATAAACAGAGTCGATTTTATTTTATAAAGGAAATTTATAGATTGTGTAAGTCTGCTCCCTATAAAAGGAACAGCGGTGAGCTTTTTTAATTATTTAAAATATTTATTGGTTCCTGTTTTGAGGGAAACAATTGCGAGCAAGGAAATTGAATTTTGTGTAGGCGTGAAATTGTTGGCTCTGAGGTTTAGGAGTGGAGAGTTTTTTGTTTGCTTCATATATATTCATTTTAAAAGCACCCAGGGGAATCGCCACGGATTTATGTCTAGGGAAACCTAAGATAATGATGCACGAGCAACTGAAACACATGGACATTTGAAAACATTAATGTTTCTTTATTGTATAGGTTTACTAAATCAAACGAACCATGGTGCTACTTAAAAATACATAGCCTTTGGTGACAATTACCTTGATACTGTAGTTGTATGGGGAATTATTACTTCAGCCCTAAACGAACATATTTTTTGTAGAAAGTGTAGACCTTCCTACCTTGCCATTATTTCCAATCTAGAGGAACTTCCACCAGGAAGTAATGTTACCAGAGTATCAGTACAGTAATAATACTTTTTTCTAATAAATTCATAAATACATTTTTGATCCAATTCATTATTTTAGTAAGATATCGCAATAATATCTATACTGGTAATTTTATCCTACTAATATTATAAACGTGAAAGTTTGCGAGGTTGTATGGATGTGTTGCACTTTCACGCAAAAACTACTGAACCAATCGCGATGAAACTTGGTATGTAGATAGCTGAAGAATTGGATAAACACATAGGCTACTTTTTATCCCAGTATTCTCACGGCATCGGGATATACGCGGGTGAAATTGCGGGGCACAGCTGGTAACGAATAAAAATTCTTAATAAAAAGTTCTATTAGTTTGTCGATAAACTCTAAAAATACTGAAATTATTTATTTTAATGATTCTTTCAAAATAAAAATATTCAGAAGTAAAATAGGCTATATTTTATTTTAGTAATAGGTATCGACGAACGTGAGCCAAGCCGCGAGCACAGCTAGTACATTAAGATAAAACATCAGTTTATCTCCAGAAATGTAGTTTCGGGTGAGATTCTATTCAAATATTGCTGCATATTACAGACTCGTTACTATCGGGCTCCGTCAGCATTTCTAAACTAAGTGATTGAAATCCTAACATTTAAAATAAGATCCAGCCAAGTCAGGGAAAGGTACTTTCTCTAAGTACCTATATCTGATAAATTAGAGTTTTTGTAAGATCAGGTTAAGGTAGACGACCTGTGCTAACTCAAGCTTTTATGGTCATCAAGTATGGAACTATTACAGCCACAATAAGTCTTATATTCCATAGTCTTGCTTAAAAAACCATTTTCTTAAAACTGGCTTGTGCTAAACTTAGCAAATTCAATCAATGTACTACTACTTTACTAATTAATAATTACTTAATGTTAGGTAATTACTTACCTAACATTAATTATTGACTTTAGTCAAGACTGCTACAGAAATCGTATTTTGCCGATTCACTAAATGTATTTTTAGGTAGGCATTGGCAAATTACACGTATTAGTCTCGTACTCATACATATTCACAGAGTTACCGCGTGTCCATATACGAAATAAATTCTGACCATTACCTACTCTCTAACTATTAAGATAAGTAAAAAGTGAACCTTTTTACCTAATCCCATTAATATTATAAATGTGAAAGTATGGATGGATGGATGTTTGTTACTCTTTCACGCTAAAACTACTGAACCGATTGTGATTAAAACTTGGTATGTAGATAGCTGGAGACCTGGATTAACACATAGGCTTCTTTTTATCCTGATATTTAAACGGGGGGTGAAACCACGGGGCGCTGCTAGTATTAGATATTTTACCTGTTAATTATATTTAAGTAAGTAAGTAGGTAAGTTTCTGGGTTGTTTGTCTTGAATCTCGTTAATCAAGCAGCAACACGGTTATATATTATATATATGTATATATATATATATATATTTGTAAAGCGAGCAGCCATAAGTAACATCTGGCAGACATTACCGCGGACCCTCCACTTTCCGACTAATTAACTTTCTCCAGGAAACGTTGCAAAAACTCCACTTAACATTCTAATCACATTTTTTTCACTGTAACATAAATTTGCTTAAAGTTCAATAGAAAATGAACTTTGGTTGGGGACTAAGTGTTTTTGTAGGCCTTAATGAAACTTTGCGGGGAGTTTTCTATCATAAATTCATTTGCTTATCGCAATAAGCAAGATATATTAAAATTACATTAAATAAACAATATTACATTTGATGACAATAGAGGAATATTGTGGTTGATATTGCTTAATAATAATATTTTTTTTATATAAAAATGTATTTAGAAATGTAATTTATATGTATATTTAAGTGAATAAAGAGAATAATAATATATGTAATTAAATATCATTGCTTAATAAAAGCGGAAGAAGATATTTTCTGCTCCGATGGAAGTAGCCGGATTAAGGACTATGTCACTTTTTTTTACCTCACACACGGCTGTCTGCTCCCAAACTAGGCAGAGCCTATACTATGGTAACCACACTGCTGGTAAATACTTATATATTACTAAATAGATACATGTTATAAATAAATTACACCCAGGTACAGAATAAATGATCGTGCTCATCACCCAATTAGTTGACCTCTAGCTCAGCAGTCAGGGTCATTAATCACTGGACTAACTTATGTGATATATAGAACTATCTTTGTATGTTCAATTGCCCGTGTGGTACTCTTATGGTTACTGGATTGTAAATAGGTTACTTCAAATTTGAGAATTTCACTCTAACCTACCGGGCAATGAGGATGCCACAATTTTGATTGGCATATATTCATTTTTTTTAACACAAATTAGGTCTTGTTAGTGTATTCTGTATCATTTCAAAATTACACTCTAATTATCTAATAGTTTCCGACTCACATACGTTTGAAACAGTAACTACAACGCGATAAAAGTGACGTAAAATACCAAAATATGAATTAAGCATTACTTGAAGGAATAGTACTGCAAGTAGTAACATTAGTAACATAAAGTAATACAAGAAGAATAATTAGTTCAATAACATTATGTATATGCTTGTAATTTGATCAATCTTAATCAATTATTACGAAATAAATATTGCCTTACATAGGTGTATCAATATTTTAGTTTAGTTGTTATTTGTTCTACCCTAGAGTAACGTAACATCACAATTGTGCCTTACAGTTTTATTTGACGGTACACACCGGCCGAAAAAGTTCCTAATAGTATAAAATAAGTAGTCGACAAACTATCTGTTTAAGACGTTTTCTCCATAAATAAACAAGTTGGTAGTTTGGAACTGTTCCAAGGACACAACATAGGAGTTACTTGGCAATAACTTGTTGAATTTATTACTTGTAATGTATTAGCGATCAAATAACCTTAAATATTTAAGTTGTACGTTGAGCTTTTTAAAAGCTATTTTTTATTCTGCTATAAAATAAGTTACTTTTTTCTGAACGACCTAAAATATGGATCTGTAGACCTAAAAAAAAACTTATAATTTTAATGATTAAAAGGTTGTTTTTAACTAAAACACGACTAGTCTGTGCATATAATGTAACAATGTTTACCTAGTTTTGCTAAAGAATGTTAGAGAAAATTAGACCAACATTTTAGCCAATATCTGATTATTGTTTTTCAGACCAAAAAAAAAAATTGTCAGCCTTTGCTATTTAATAATAATATTGACAGCCTGTACTATAGCAACCAGACTGCTAATAAACGTACTTTAATATTTCTAAATAGATACATATTAAAGATGAATTACAAATACACAAATACAAATTTAATGATCATGGTCATCGCACAATTATTTGCCCTGGGTCGGTATTGAAGCCACGACCTCTAGCTAAGCACTTAGACTCAGACTCAGACACTAGACCCATAGGCAAGTCAACCAGTCACTACAGAAATTGACGTTTATATTAATTGAGTCGAACGAGTAGGTAGATTTTTAAGAACTAAATAAATAACCACTATATATACTGCGTGTATGTTTGAGTTACACGAAAAACTTACTATAACCTCTTTCTATTTATACTTAACACAATACAAAAGTCAGTTCATAATAAAAATGCGAGATTAAGGATTTATAGTCATTGGTATCATTTGGCGCAACGCAATGTACATGCAACAAGCGTAGGTATTCTTTTTGTGCGGTGAATGACCTTCAAGGCTGTCAAGACCCAGCTGATTACATAAAATGTTTCAATGTTGTTTGATTGATAACATTGCTGTTTTTGCCGTATGCGGTATTTATTAATTTTTTTCCTATAAAATGCTCTGTTCACTCATTGTGATCTCACTTTTAAGCAAAAAAATGTAAAATAAAAAAAAATATGAATTTTCTGGCAGAAAATTCCAATAGTTTTCGACTCAGAATAATGGTCCGAATACACTATTTCAGGATTCGGTACGGTGTCGCTTACACTCTGTATACGTGTGCGCGTAATGAAGGGACTTTTAATGCCTAGCTTAAAATCGCGATCGTCAAGTCCTTACGTGACAGTTGCTCAGTAACAGCACACCACCCTTCGTCCCAGTATGGGGAACAAAAGCCCTTTTTACTCAACTGCTGGAGGGCCATTAATTCCACTCCCGCCTAAAGTACTTTCGGAAAATTCTCAAGTTCATTTGTTTAGTTATAAAGCGGGATTATGTTTTGTGTACTTTTGCCGAATAACTCTCAAGTTTTGGGCTCAATTTGATTTACTAGTATATTTGCTGTATTTTGGCAATGTCAATAAAACTGTTTTGGAGTAGTTAGAGGGCTAAAATTGAATTTTGTTTGAAAATGATATTAATTACTATTCCCATGGCAACTCGCATTAGAACTTTGTAGTGGAAGCTTGTTAGCTTATACAGTATACGTAAATATTTATATCGACTTTCATTTAATTAATAGTTATTCTACTATTTTTTAAACACATGATTTTAAATAAAAAACTAGTTTCAGTGAAGATAAAAAACATTTCCCCATGTTGAGCTTACTGTTACAGATGATCACCATTTCAATAGATTCTAATACACAATGGTACGATAAAAACCATTGCCTCATAGTATAGCATCAATTTTGTGAAATGGGTGAAAACACGCCGTGTCGTCCCCGATATCGGCGAGCTTAAGACTCGCCTACGTGCAGCCATTGTAAGCATTGTTCGTGAGCGCAAAAAGAGCGTGGAGTGGTCGTCGAGAGTGAGTGGCAAATCGTCTGATACGAGAGCAGATAAGTGCGGCTGACGACGCGATTGTACACGACTGACGCAGCAAATAATGCCCTCTACCGGTTATTGTGAAAAAGTAAAAGGTTTGGGGTTTAGCTACATTTTGTGGTCAACAAAATTGGTACTAAATTTTAAACTATGGATTGACATAAGACGTTAATAATGGGGGTTTAAGTACATACACTCACGATTTTATCCCTGAAGAGGTAGGCAGAGGCGTGTTAAGCGCCGTAATAGAGGGTAGTCCTATTGCCGTCACCTGGGCACTTTGGGTGTTAAATGCAATAATTTTGATTATATAGAAAAATAAGGTAGGTAAGAAGGGAGGGTAATGGAAGGACTGAGATATGCTGATACGGATGGATTGAGGAGTGTAAGCAGTAGCTCGAGCAGGTCAGGATCGCATACCTGCATTTCGAACTGGCTGGTTTAAGTATTTTATTTTAATTTTATTTTATGTTATTTTATTTTATTTATTTGGTTTATCAACGGTTGTTACAATAATACGTATACAATAATACAATAATAGTATGAAGCACTTAGCTATTATAAATATTAGATGTGTAAGTTGGAACTTAATTGCGGGTATATTCTTGAAGTATTTACTATACCTTTTCTTTTTGGCAAACGAGCAGACGGGTCACCTGACAGTAAATGACTACCGCCGACCATGGGCACCTGCAACTCAAGAGACACAAGTGCGTTGCTGGCCTTTAAGGTCGAAGTAGAGGAAAGGTGGAAAAGGGGAGAGGGGGGAGGCTAGGGAGGGGAAGGTTTTGGGCCTCCGGTAACCTCAATCACTCGGATCACAAAAGCAGTGCAATCATTGCTGCACTGCCAGTTTTCTGTGAGGCCCTGTTATCACTCCAGTCGAGCCGGCCCATACGTGCCGAAGCATAGCTCTTCCACGTGTAAGGTTTTTGTTAGAGCTGAAAGTTTGAATTGAATTGCACCAATTCTGGTCACGCGGGAAGACTGAGTAATACTGTAAAGTTTAAAACAATAATAACCGATAAAGATTTATAAATTCAAGCCACTTTTGTAATTTAAACTGTATTAAAAATAAATATATTTTTTAGGTATATCGAAGTATTCAACACTATTGTTGATACATTTTCGCCTTTTTAAGACAAGATCATTTCTGGATTTCTGCTAAAACATTTTCTAGTTTGGACTTTCCAAATTAATAAAGTATATTTCCAAGTTTCTAAAGATATTTTTTAACCTCCTGTAGATTGCTTTTTCTTTTTTTCTTTGAAATTGTATAAATATGATAGAAATGGTTTAAGTGTTATTACAAACCACGAGGTTATACATATAATGTTTATTCAGTTTATTCACAGTCTGAGTGGTATGCATGTATGTCTATCTGTTCTGTCTTTTTTCCCGTATTAGATAAAAAAATCTGGCAACAACCAACCAAATTATATTTCCTTTGCTTTTTTCCTGAAGTTAGGATAAGCATAACATTCGCTTTATAGAAAGTTGAGGAGATTATCTTTCTCTACAAGTACATTTTATCTCGTCCCGATCTTTAAAAAATCAAATAACCGCAAAACCTCAATCTTGCTTAATTCTTACACCTTAGCATGAGAAAAATCCTTTGAAAATTGAACCCGAACATAGTCCGTATTTCGCGGGTCTTCCATTCCTTGATTCCATTTCCATGATTCCATTAACGGACCTTTTTCGCACCATGCACAAAGCGGGGATATTGAGGACCACGGACCTCAATCTCGGAGGTTTACGGCGGCCCTCCAGACCACCTCTATAAAGAATTGTATTTGCATTCCGAAGGTTGCGAGATTGATCCCCGACTTAGCATGTCAATACTAGAGGTCAGGATTCAACCACGTAAATGAATTAAAACCTTAATGTTGAAGACTAAGATTCGTATTCGGTTGTGGTTTATGAGATGTAGTGTTTTGAGAATCGTTTGTAGATATCGGTCCTCAGGTCAAACGTTCAAGTTCTTGACAGTAATTGTGCGAGTTGGGAGAATAATGTATTCTGTGTTAAGGGTCCTACAATTTATGTTGGAACTTAAATAACTCTTCTGCGGACATTGTTTATGGTATTTGTTAACAATATCACGTTCTCACTAAATTCTGCACTTTTATTATATCCTTTTTGGATGCATGGACAATCCAGAAAAAAAACTTTGGAGCAGTAGGTGGGTAAACTGAAAACTATTTTCGTAATTCTTAACAATAAAAAATTGTAAGCCTTTTTCAAACACAACAGAAATTATAAATTATCCCGTTTTTCTCCTCGGCATTTATTTTCAGTGGTTAATGCATTTGCTTAATTTTTGTTAAGAACAGAAAAAATAAATAAAATAATCAACTCACCCTAGGTTGGTTCTCTTCCAATTTTCTTTTTTTATGAGTAACTATACATTTTAAACTTATTTAGTTTTAATTTTCTCAACTGTTTCTATTCTTTAAAAAATAATGAAAAAGTTTTCAAACTTCATTCTAATTTTAAGAAAACCCATAGGTGAGGTAAAGGTGAACCAAATGCTATCGGGTCGGTAGTGTTTGAACAATATATACTTTTAGCTACATACTCTAAACGTGTCTGCGTGTTTTATACGCAGATTGTTTGATTTAGTTTCTTAAAAAAAACCTAAAACGATTACTTTAATGATATGTTAATGTTAAAAATAATGGTTTTAGTACAATTAAAAAATACAATTTAAAACGTTATGGGGGTTTACCGCAGACCATAATTTTCTCCCTAATTTTCTGAACGTAAATAGTGTTGACTTTTTTGAGAATTGGGAACGCTAAGGACACGTAAGGATGTTGGTGGTACGACTTTATAGACAATGATATCGTTAACCATGAGGAGGTGTGCGTATACATACATATACAGTCGTGGTTTAATTAAAAAAATTGTATTTTTGGTTTTCTAACCGAACTCTAAACAGACAAGAAACCAAAGCGAATTTTATTTCAAGTAAAAATCCGTACATATCACCCAGAGATTTTCACCTCATATCCAACAAACTTCAAGTGGCATATTCCAGCACACGCAAGTCAGTATTCATTTATTCTTCTTTAAATTCTTGTCACAAGCGATCCCTTTAGGTTCTAGATTGGATATAAGCACACAGGTCACGTCTCTACGTGTTTTTCTGTACATGACAAAGAAAGGTCGCCCTCGGATCGTTTAGTGGACGTAATCAAATATATAAATTGAACGGTGCTGATTCGATAATACTTTAGTAGATTGTTTTAGGCTGTTAAGGGAATCGATTTTGAGTAGGCGCGTTTTAAGTTTTTATATCACTTTGTTAAATTTATGAAGTGACAGAGATTCAGGTCAACAGTAAAATTTTGTTTGAGTTCGAAAAACAGTCATTTTTATGTAATCAAATTTATGTTTCACAAATATTTGCTGAAGTAAAACTTCTTAAGACACACAAAGTTGTGTTAAGAAAATGAGGTATGCAACAAGAGTAATAGAGGCATAACTTCATATTAATATCACTCAAAGACTAGATATAAGATAAATAAGTTAAGTTCTACTATAGTACTTATACAATAAGTAGGTACTACAGGTAGGTACAATATTCCGACGACTGTGTTTGTTATTAGCGAGTATATAAAAATACTGTATATAATCTTCTATTACAATTTTCAATTTGTCTTAATATTCAAATATGCTTCAATTTTTGTAAATTACAAAGTGCACCCTCTGATTTTTATGCATTTATCAATTTAAAATAGACCACAAAGCATTTGCTAAACGACAAAGTGCGGATCGAGAATGCTCTTAACATTTTGTACATCTTGATTATATTAGTAGCTGGAAAATCCTTTGCTATTTGCGAGTAACATCGAGTTTCGGGGCAACAATATATTGGAACCTCGCCCTTGTGGAGAGAACGAAATATTATATAGTGTGTATTTAGTTGTAAGTATTTATATACAAGTTGTGTAATGTGTTAATGACTACTAAGGCAATTAACTTACAACAGCACCGACTGCACACTGATGTAGATTTCCTCTACTTTGGCAATGAAACCTTTTATTTATAAACTTTGTGTAAACCGTTGATGGAGGTGCCGCCCTATACCGTTTTTTTTAAACACTGTTTTTAGGGTTTTTTTTCTATATAGAGTATAGTAATAGTGTTGAAAAAAGAAATAACTTAATAACCATACCTCCCAGTATTTGCATAGCACGTTTTTGATTTTCAAAGTGTAATAAATGTGTTACGTAAAATATACTTACCACAAAATGTCTGTTGATACCTTAAAATTGCTGGAGAAAGAATATTATTTAATAGCGATGGGTTCCTAAAACTTGCTTAAGTGCTTATTGGGGAGAGAATGACGTTTATGGTTTAGCGTTACGTCATATAAGTGCCGACCAAAGATTAGGTAATTTATAGTTGCAGTTCTTCCAAACTAACTTGATAAGCAACAAATGCATGATATTAGTTGGACGCTACTTTTCTCATATTCATATCAACCACGTATATTTATGAAAAACAGTATGTTCGCAATTTTTAAATGTATTATTTTCTATTTGAAATTGTCGCTATACATGGATTTTTGGCAGGGTAGTCGTGTTTTCGATTGTTTTAGATTATTCTCTTGTATTCTCATTGAGTACCAAAATGTATATACGTATTTAACAAAAATACTCTGAAGTACAGGATTTAGGGTTATAAGTTTATTGTAATTTATGATACGCACTTGGAAGGAGTTTTGGCAATTGTAGGTAAAGTTCAAACGGTTATCAAGATAATAATACCAGATCGTAATGGTTGATCTAATTCTAATGTTGCAAGGGTCTGAACACAGACTCGATATTACTTCCAAGAACTTTCCAAGAATTGATGACGTAAATGCGCTTTAATGCTGAATATTTGGTAAGGTATTAACTTTTACTTTGTAACATTTGTTGTACAGATCTTGTAGAAAATCACTGTGGCATTACGTAAATATATACCCATAGTCGTTGTCATTCATTACTTTTCTGGTGTGTAATAATTATGTATTTATGATTGATTTTGTGTATGTATTAACATGATACATACATATATAAATAAATATAAAATAAATATACATAAATTTATTTTCAGACTTTTAATAAACTTTGTTTAGCATTTTATTTATATACACGTCTATCTATCATCATCGCGTTGAATCCCGGTTACAACCTAAGCTTCCTACTTTTTCTTCTCCACTTCGCACGATTTTCAGCATTCCTGGTAGTAAGTCCATTGGCATGCATATCACCCGTTACGACGTCAAGCCAGCACTTTTTTGGTCTACCCCTCCTGCCGGGGCCCGGTGGAGGCGGCATGGCCAGACATTTGTTCCCCACGTAAGTATTTGGTTGCCGCAAAACTTGGCCATACCAGCGAAGGCGACACTCCTGCAATTTATCAGCAATGTCACGGACATGAAGGCTGCCGCGAATGCGGGAGTTCCTAACGCGGTCCTTCCGCGTTACTCCACACGTCCACCGCAGCATATTCATCTCCGTGATACGCAATTTCTGCTTGTGTCGCTAGAGCACCAGCCACGTTTCACAGCCGTATAAAAGGACAGGCCTTATGATGGTTTTATAGACCTGTCCCTTCAACTTAACCGGTATCTTGGGCTCACAAACGCCAGACGTGGTGACGCCAGTCACCACGTCTAGATAGAGTACCTCTAACTGATGATGCGCATAAAATGGGATGCCTGCCCTAAATTATTTACTTACCTTTTTGTTTTATGTCAAAAGGAGATAAAGGGTAAATAAAATAATGATTTAAAAGAAAATGAATTTATTACAAAATATAGTAATGTTTGTCAACTAAATTTAATGATATCAGGAAAAAGTCATATTAATGTGAACTAAGACACACAGAACAGATATTAAGCATATTAATTAACAAAAAAACAATGAAAAATATAATCTGTTCTTCTATGGATGTGTAAGTGATTGAATTGTTAGAGACCATACAGACGTATCACTTACATGAATAATTAAAATACTTTGAGTCAAAATCACCAATTTCATTAGGAATTATTTTCTTCAGCGATAGATTTTTTTAATAATATAAAACAGGAATAGTTGATATAGAACAGGAATTATGACTACCCATAGTTTTTGTAAAATTACCCCGCAATAAACTGACAACACCGGCTAATCAGTCATAGCTACAAATATTGAAATTTGGTATCGTATTTTCTCAGAAAACAGTGTAAATTATCTTAATTGTTAATGGTTAGTAATAACAGTTTTATCTTAATTACTCCAGTAAGGAAGACATGATAACCACGATGCAAACAAGAACACGGCCTATCTGACGATAAGCATAAGATGCCAGTTGAGACCTATATGTCTATAAACACTTACGACTGCATTGCTGTCAACTACGAGTATACCCTCTCTGTCCCCATTAATATCTGGTTCTTTTTAGAAGTCAAAGTCAAGTCTTTATTTAATAAAATAGTGATATGATTGGTATAAAATTTATTTAAACTAAAATAAACTAGGTTCTTACTTTTCAACTTTCGCGTTCCATGATATAATATTGGCCCCAATTCTGTTACTTCACTCGCTTAATTAAAATTCACTAAATTTTCTTCATATAAGAAGTAAACCTTGTACACTTAGAAACAAGGTCTTATTTCAAATTGAAACAAGTAGGTAACATATGTCGCTATCGAAATAAGCAATTTATTTGTCGACTAAAGTCTGATACGCTTAAATAAACTTTAATACTACGTAGCAAGAGCCGCTATCCGTTGAATGCCATCTCTTTTGCTCTGTGTTTTTAGTAAGCGTCTTCGTAGGTGTAGATTAAAAACACGTCATCCTTGTTCGTTTTGAACAAGTTTTTATACGGCAATTATACAGCGTTTAAATAAATGAAGACTCTCGCTGCGTGGAAATAAAGTTGAGTATACGTTGACAGGTTTTATTGAAATTTAGCGGCGCTGAGAAATAGATGCTAGTAACAAATAGACCTTATTACGTAGAACACTAGGTTGATTTCATATGAAGAAATTAAGTCAGGTTTTAGTTTAGTCGAGTGTACAATAGAATCGGCACCATTATCTACATATTTACGGGAATTAACGCGATCACGTAAAGGTATTACATACCTCTGGAACCTGGTCGAAACGTCAGGCAATTCAGAGGTATGTAATACATTTTCGTGATCGCGTTAATTCCCGTAAATACGTAGATAATATTATAGAAAGTAGGTTGTTTTGTCAAAAATAAAATTATTATATCAATAAATAACAAATAATACCGTGTTGCAAATAGTTAAGATCGCTACCTGCCAGTGTCGATATGTGACTACCCCTTTCCTTATGTTTGAGGCTTGTAAGAAGACATTGGACATTGTTTGTCCAATTTCTTCTCACTTCTTCACTTCTCTCGACCATTCTTTTCATTTTAAACTCTAATAAATATTCCAAGAGATTACCTAACAAATAACAAAGGTAAATTATGATCTGTACACACAAATCACAATTTGAAAAATAAGTTCATTTTATGTGTCGCGTCTTTCACATTATATTCTAAGGTGATATTGTTTGAGGTATTTTGCGGCTCGTCCCTCGGATTACTAGCGGTTCGACATGGCCGGGGCGCCGTGCGGCCAGATTAACTTGAGCAAATCTCCTGAAGTATTTCCCATTACCCCGATGAAAGTACTGCGTCATTTTGCGATATATTGGAAATGGGTGGGAAGGAATTTTGTGAACGTGCAAGTGTATATTGTATAGATAGATGAACAAAGGGTTGATGAAGTAGATTATAAGATTCTTGAGAGGTAGATGACGCTACTACTACAAATATACCTACCTACTAGTTTATCCCTTTAGTAGTATAAAAAACTGGTTTTGGGTTGCGTACTGAAATCATCTATCAATCAGATACATAATTAAATTAATTCAAAACTTATATAAAAAGTGTGCGTCTAATTAAAACTGAATAATAATAACATAATAAAATTTACAGATTGTTGAAATGTAATGACAATCTATTCGTAATTTTGAAATCGCCGCAACAGAGGAAAGCACAAAAACGTCTTATTAAATATAATATTTGCTTTCATGAGAGAAATGGTCTCATTTCTAAGAGATAGAAAGAAAGAAAATTCTATTTATTGTGAGACACACGACTCTTGATCTACGTATATATTAATACGTAAATAGAAATTCTTATACGCATTTAAAAAAAATGCGAATGGAGGACCGCGCTATTTGGCATAATTAAGATTGGGGCAGACAGCGGGCGGGACGGGACGGCGACGCGGCGTGAGCGGTTAAATTGTAATAGCACGTGCGCCAGTGAAATCTTCTATATTATCTAGTACATTACAACCTGCATACACCGCGTCGCTGTCTGCTCCAACCTTGAAATTGTACATATAGAAGAAGTGCAGAAAGCTAAAAGTTCAAACAATATGTGTTGCAAATTAAAACCTTACGTGGAAACGACTACATCAAGCCACACGCGTACAGTACTCGTATATATGTTGACCTGTCATAGTACGGATAGTCTAACAATGACAGTTCAAGGTATACAGCAAATGGTACAAAATATATGAAGTATTGCCGAATTTCGACCACCAGGCCATCTCTAGTTATCATTAAAATCAATTTTATAACAATACTTTTACTTAAAAATTTATTAATCATTTGCCTTCCACCCACATGTAAGTACGCAAATCGAATGAACAAACTATCGGCAAAATAGCTACATTGTGTGGGCGAGTAGGAACTTCAGTGATCTTTGTAAGCACCACGATATGGATACATTTCATAAAAGATACAGAAAGGAGGCGTCTGACATTTAGCTGTTCAAAGAGCCAGCCTCCTTAGCGACAAACAAGATTTGTATCTTGTCTTTTTATACAATTGTCACTTTTTGCTCAGATATTATTTTTTAGCATATTGCTACAAAGAAAACTGCATATTACTTTGTGAGATTTCAATAGTTCAATAAATAAAATAGAAAAATAACTTTTATCACCCTCTAGAACACGCTAACAATGTCTCAATGTAGATTTGTCAAACTTGAATAAGCATTTAGAATAGAGTTAAAACAAATTATTCTGTTCTCATTCATTTAAGTGTTAAATAAGACTTGATTAGTACTTTAAACCAAACTTTAATAGTAAAAAAAATTGCAACAGCAAAGTATGACGTGACAAGTTGCTTAATTATACAAGTTTCTACAGAATCTATCGTTTCGTTCGTTCTTTATTGTAAATTGAATTTCTTTAAAATCAATCAAAATAGGATTTCAAATTCATAATATATTAGAATACTATATAATAGAAATGATACAGAGAAATTAATTATCGCATGTGCCGAGTGTGGTGTACCGCAGAGTTGGGCCGGCAATGTCGGCCGCCAAAATGGGATCGTGAATGCTGCGCGATAATTTATTACTAATTAACCATGTACAGTTACTAGTTGCTGTAGTCATATATTACTTACCAGTTATACAGTAACTGTCTGATGGAAATAATGTAATCACCTGCGTTTTTAACACGCTTATATTAGCTTGGTATGTATATATGTATGTTACGGAATCTTTGAACGTGATTTTCACCCACTTTAAAACGTCGGATTGAATTGAAACTTCGCACACTTATCAAGGACAGATGACAATACAATATCAGAGACTAAAAAAGCAAATATAAAAAATAATTTAAAAAATTCTAAAACTCGCTTTTGTAAATAGCTGAACTAAATATAAAAGTGTTGCAACACTAACCTGCTTCTAAACGCATATCGCGTGACAGTATAGTTCCCGCGGTGCTGGCCGCCCGACACCGGTACACCGCCGCATGCACATCGCTACGGTATTGGGCCGCAGAAAATGTGCCCAGCCATAGCGTTCCGTTCTGTAGAGCACTCCTGTTGGCAATGTACATAGGTATTCAGCATTTGGGAATTACAAGAATAAGTCACTTGCAACAGAGTTGACAACAATTACTTACGCTTAATAAAAATATTCGGTTTTAATCATGTGAGTATTACTGGGATGCCTGCCTTCTCGGGCAGGTGGTATATATATATTAGGAAAACCGTATGTATCTCTCTAATAAAATATAAGTAAAGTTTTTATTCTAATATGACTTCATGCTGTTTAATATTTAACAATGGATAGACATTATAATTTTTGCTTAACTTTATACGCTGTCAAACATTACAATTTCTTCACCAGTGACTCTAATCAAAATTTGCTATATTATGTTGGTTATATGTAAACAAACACGGCCTTCTTTTGAGACACAACTCTATTTATATTCAATTTTTATGTTAGAATTAGTATATTTTTTGTGAAAATAGAACTCAAGAGCCGCCAAGCCTCAAGCTAGAGGCTTAAAATACAAAAGAACTAAAGAGTTGGTGCTTCAACTATCCCGCGAATTCACAGTTTTACCGAAAGGAATCTGCAGTTTTTGTAAGATTTAATTCCATTATCGCCAGACTTCAGCATTCTAGTACGACGGAGATCATTATAAAGTGTAGTAACACTGAAAAGTATTAAGGTAAAGTGCAATAAAAAAATTCTAGGAACCTTAAATTGCTATAATACATAATGACGACCTGTGGTACGACGGTAGAGCATTGGACAGCCATGTCAAGGGTCGCGGGTTTGATTCCCGCTCGGTGTAAATATTTACGAACATAGCCGCCTGTATCCAAGAGAGGGGTAGGCAGAGGCTTTTGAAACACCCACATTTACATACATACATACATACATACATACGGGTTTAAATATTTGTATTCATGAAAATGCTTATTTGCATTGATGTGCGCGTTTTTTTGCAGAATTTGTATCGGTTTACATAAATAATATTTTTAAGTATGTTTATGCATGTCCCAGAGTCTCAGAGAGAAATCACAGAATATGATTAATTTATACACTTTAGCCTGTTATATATACATGTATATTATAATATAATAACAGTAAACAATGAATAAATATAAAACCAATAACACTCATTACAACATAAAAAAAAACAATTACCATTATATATATAAGCAAAATACATAATATTTAAATTTAATAAAATACAAGAAAAATATTACCCGACTAGCTGTGCCCGCGACTTCGTTTGCGTTTTTTTCGGAAAACAGCAATTTGTCGCTTATTGCATAGTACCTCTTTCTTCAGGTAGAATTTTTTATACTGTATTGGCGGTGAAACAACCTGGAGCGTACAAAAAAGGTTGTTTTGGTTGCTTACACGTGAAATAACGACATTATTTGGCCGTGGTAACATTACTCATTTGTTTTTCGTGTGGAAGCTCACCTCACTGGGCTATTCGCGAGGCCGTATATCTGGCTTAAACCAACTAAAACCACACGGTGTGCCTCACAGCACCGTTTATAAGTTAACCGTGGGTACGGCGACGTTTTGCCTCCAATAATCAACCACTGGGCAGCAACTGGGCGATGTCCAGACACCCTCTTCACGGGAGACTCTGTTTCGGGTGAAAAACATAAAACTCGTCTCATACACCCACGGCCACTCTTAGCGTACGCATGAGAGCGCAAGTGAAAAGGTTCCACCTGGAAGTTTAGACCTAACATCTCGATTTGTCAGACCGATTAGGAGACTCTTGCTGTAGTCAGTCAGTCCGTGCCGCTTCCTAAAAACTATGGGCCCCCTCGGTATACCTAACAGATAAATGTTTGCTTCTGAGCTTTGTTTAGTCACGTTGTAACATAAGATTTCACACTACTGTAACCGAACGGAAAATAAACGGTCTGAAAGTGTAAAAAAAACTTCATCGGTTACATGTCAATATTTCAGCTTAGACGTAATTTTTTTGGCGATAGTGTCTGCCATGCATTTAATATAGTAAAATAGTGTAATACTAACAAAATGTTAAGTTAAACTAACAACTAAGTGATAGCTGCTTTAAAATAAAATTATATTCTATTCTAATATAATAATGTTGACGGGAATCAACGCGATCACGTATTTAAAAGGTGTGACATACCTTTGCTTTGCGGTGGTCGTGACCGTGATCACAGGCCTGTAGGTACTGTAATACTTTTTAAATACGTGATCGCGTGAATTCCCGTCAACATATTTATATTATCATGGAACGCAAAAGTTTAAAAGTTTGGATCTTCCTTTTCTATAACTCTATTTATAAATATGTGTATATTTACTGGACTGGCCTGACTGTCTAGTGGTTTTTGACCCTGACTGCTGAGCCTGAGGTTGTGGGTTCGATTGCCACCCAGGACCAATTATTCTCTGTCTGGGTGTAATTTATTTATAATATGTATGTATTTAGAAATATATAAGTGTGTTTATCAGCAGCCTGTTTACCATAGAAACAGGCTCTGCCTAGTTTAGGATCAGACGGCCGTGTATGAGGTGTGTGAAGTTGTTATTATTATTAATGCCCTGAAACATATTTATGAATTTAATGGCTGCGAGAGGCAAAATAGCTCGTTGGCATAGTCAAAAACCAGCTATCAATTACTCTGGGATCACCAAACAATGAAAAAAAAACTCCTGCTGCTTCAGCCATCACCACAGAAAAGCAAATTCCCCTATGATATCCTACGATTGAAAATATACATTCACTCGAAATCCTTCAAACAGACATGACTATTTGCAGGTAAAATCAAATGTAAATAAGAATATTTCTTTAAATCACAGGTAAAAATGGATTCCTTGTACTCTTAATATTTATAAGTTAATTAAATTTAGTGGTTTTATAAAAAATATAAAAAGAAAAATTTAACCGACGAAAAGAACTAAAACCCAAAAAAAAATAAACCTTTTAAGTCTTAAGTATTAAGCTTATTTAAAAGGTTAATTTATATTTTGCTTTTTAGTTTTTTTTCTTCTGGTTAATATAATTTCTAGGATTATTATTTATGAATTTTTTTTCATCATCAGCTCGCTCGCAGGCTAAATTATGTCATGATTTCGAATTTGAAACGCAAGTACCTGATGAAGTAATGAAAAGTAAACAGAGACACTATTCATTTCTACAATTTTCGAGGGTTTTTCTCAATTTTATCAGAATTCCATCATCAGATCCTGACTTCCTTGACATGGGACCACCCTTGAGGTATACCCTATCTAACAAAAAGAATACCTAACCAAAATCGGTTCATAAATAACGAAGAGGGCTGAACATACATAAAAAAAGTAGAAATATGTATATAAACGGTCGAATTGAGAACCCCCTTTTTTTCGATAAGTAAATAACGATAAGTAATTAAAAAAGTTAATTAGTTTATATATTAAAAAAAAGTGCAAAAAAAGAAAAGAGTGTCAAAGAGGGATTCGATCCGGCACCCAACTTAGTAGAAACCGTACCCTACACCAGATAGTCTTTACTCGTTGTAATGTAATTCGAAATAAGTAATTATAGATTCTACTAATGTAACAATGTTATTACAGCTTTCATTGATTTTCCTGTGGGAACCAAAGTTTAACCCGGGATAAAAAGTACCCTATAACCTGCGCAGGCACTCAAACTATTATCATACTAAGTTTCAAGCATATGCCTTCAGTAACTTCTGAGTTTAAATTTAACATACAAACAGACAGACAGAAAGACAGACAGACAGACAAAAATTGTTTGGATCGCATTTTCAGCATCAGTATCGATATCTTAATACCCCTCAGTCGATTTTTTTTTAAATATATTCAATGTACAGAATTCATCCCGCTACAGATTTATTATAAGTATAGAAGAAGATACGAGTAGATGTAGTGTTACGCACTTTTACGTACTCGAATTTCTTTCGGTGTTAAGTGAAGCTGAAAAAATGTCCTAAGCCTTCAAAGGTCCACAATTTACGATAGATAAAACCCTCTAACGTTAGGGTCATACTGCGGTTCTTCAATCATGGATTAAACGGCTTCCATCGTCTTTCAGCCTTCAAAGAGTTACGATGGACCTTGTGCTAGGTAATAACTCGTGTCCCCACACTTAAGTAAGTTATTTGAAGGTCATAAAATTGAGGTGTCGTCAATATTTATGACTTCGATTTATGATATTGATGGGTGGGGTCTCGATTCCTAAGGTAAAAAAGTAATTTACTAATAAATTACAAATCACAAAGTAATTACCTCCGATTGACAAAGAGCTTCATACAATAAATAGCTATGTAAATTTTTGTTTTTCTTGAAATATCGGATTTGAAAACACTCTCCTTAAATATTTCATTACATATCTTAAAGTATTCATTTCCTTTTTTTAGTTTTTTAGAACTAACAAAAAGTATACAGCGTCTGTTATTAAAACTACTTTTATGAAAAAAGAAAATGCAGAGTTGTGGTTATGTGAACATGGAATTATTTATTATATAATTTAGATAAGTTATCAAATAATGATCATAAACCTAGTAACAAATACCTACCTACCTTTTAAGTATAATAAAAAAATATCAATATTTTTTTAAACATGAAAAAGTCCTTAAGAGTATTAAAATACTTATCAAAAACGAATTCTGGGAATATTTGTTAAATATACTTAAATATATAATAAAATTATAAAATACAGCGTAAGCTTCAAAAAAGTAATTATGGGAAGTCTCTGTAACTGAATTGCTGGTACTATACGTTAATTAACAGAATATAAATCGTAAGGACATTTATTTATAACTGACTCTTCATTTATTTCTCACTAGATCTCTTTCGCTTGTCGCTTTTTGTTACTTCTATTGACTTTTACTTTTATCTTAGTGTGGTAGGACTCATCTTTTATTTGATTTCTCACCGCTTTCAAACAATGAGAGCTATTAATCCGAACTGTCTTACTGTCAAAACTTTTCATTCAATAATATCTTTGAATACAAATGATAAGTTAAAACAAAATACTCGCTCTTGTGACTGTACAGTAATTAATCACGGTATATCTTTTACTTCCACTTAAATTCAATTCCTGGACGTTTTTGAGACGAAAATCTTATTTAATATAATCTGTTGGTTTGTGAATAAGATAAATGAGGTGCGATTTTTGAATTGGATAAAAACGTCGGTGGATGTAAGAAAAATACCGTTTGAATAGAAGTCGGGTCGGACCACGGCTCTCGTCATTTATACACGTCGTGCTTAAAACGATAGTGCGCGCTACTCAATGTGTCGATATTACTCGCTAGTTTTAGGGTAGCGTATCTAATTTTTGGTTATATTCAGATGGTGGTTGATACAGATGGGTTCACTGGGATGGGATGGGTAACAAAGATGGTTCATGATTATACAGATGGATGTATTCATACTTTATGGATTTATAATGTTATAAACCCCGTGAATACCCGACAATTAAAAAAAAAATAGGCATTTATGGGACTGCCGACAGAAGTGAAAACTTAAACGAAACGACCTATATTGTTGTCGCCACATCAAAAACTCTTATTTATTTTATTAAAAATAGGGCCAAACTATAACAGATGATAACACAGTTCACTATTTAATACAAATAAGTTAATAGATATTATTTTGACTGGTTATACCAATAACGCCATACTATTGGTCGATTGATAAATATTAACAAATTGTGATATTATAAAAGGGTAGGAATATGTTTAGATTGATTGACTTGAGTGCAAACAGAGCAGAGGTACGAACAACTTGGTAGTTGGTGTTAGTTAGTGATTTTTATAGTTTATATCACTGGTTTTGATACTGTTTCTTACAATATGTATATGTATTATTATGGATTGATGGATCTATATATGTACTATTAGCGAGACGGTCACGAGGTCAGTTCTCTCTCTCTCTCTTCTCTTTCTCTCTCTAAATATAACAAACTCGGCTCCGTCGTATGAATTTTCGATGGGGACGGACATCAGGGTCGGACATCAGTATCCGACATCGTGTCTTGACGCGAGTTTAACATTTTTTACCAATTTAAAAGTGCATAACGCCGCTAAAGAAGTTTTCACTTCAAAAACAAATATACTAAAATAAAAGTTACAATTCCAAGTTTTAATTTAAACGTATATTTATATTTTATGAAACTAATTGATTAAAACAAATCTATTGTGAGTTCGTCTGTTGAAGACAGTCGGCAAAGGAAATTCTTGGGCATTTCTTTCCCACATACCCAGGGCTTCACCATCGAAACTCCATAATAGAACATCGTGCTTTCTTAGTTGGTTCAATTGCGACATACCACCTAATCTTTAACCTCATGAGGTTTCCAAGCACCACCATAAAACTGTATTATATATTTTTTTATTAATTTCTTTTCCAAATACTTAACAAGTACCAAAATGGAAAATCAACGTTCATCCGTATCATGGCAACATTAGTTAATTATTTATTTAACATTAGCCGATAACCTAAGAATAAATAAATTACAGATTCTTAAAATAGTTTATACAATAACCCTGTCATGATTACTAATAATAAAACACTAAATTGTTAAAATCTATAAGCTTAAAAATATTATTTAGATGCCAATGAAGCGATGAAATAAAATACTCTTTCTTGGTAAAATTTTAATGCCACAAAGAATTCGAATCAAAAATAGATAAAGTTGTTATTCGATTGTTTGTAGAGGATCATTCAATTTGTGATGTTTATAAAGGCTCTAGTCTCGTGTAGGCACATGTGACGTTATATCGCGATAACGCCTCAGGTTATGCGCTAGCGAGTCTTAAAAATACATGCGTCACAACGTAAATATAATATTTGAAATTACTTTTCAAACTGTTACGAGATTTTCATAATATATAACAGTTTTTCATATTTCCAAACTTTAGTGTTCCAATCCATTAAAATTACATAATATGAATTTCAAAATTTATGGAATTGTGTTCATATTAAGAAATATACATATGTCTCACTTAATTTTTTTTACTTTTCCTTATAGGGATGATAAATATAATGATTGCCCTGCATAATGTAGATTTCCATCAGATTTTAAAATTGTTTAAATACTGTAAAAATGACTTTACCTATTCTCGTGCTATATGAACTAAATGTTTAACTTAAGTTAATAAACTTCTTTAATAATATACTAAAAGGCTGAAAATATATCTGAATTTTAATTATAAAATGAAAGCCGATTCTGATAAAATAATTTTATATCACAAAGGGCGTACACAATGGCGACCCAATCTCTTCGTCATTATACAAATTTTTGTATGAAAAGATATTGACAATCTCGCTCAAGTCCCAATTTGCTTGGATTGTTACCGTTTTACAAAGATTTCACTTATTACAGATATTGATCAAGCCGTTCTTCCTAACAAATCAGATTTTAATAATGGCGGACTTTCGATATTGGCTCTGTCAATTTTATAGGATCATAAAATGAAGTTTCATCTCTTAAATTTTAATTTGATATAGTACCCCACACACTCATAAAATAACAACCTACATACCTACATAATATATAAGTGTCTTCCAGCTAAGGAAATGTCATTTACAATGGTTGTGTGATGTTGAGTGTAAAAGTTACATAGAAACTATTATCTTAGCTGTGGAAAAAGTAAGTCAGAAGGTACTCTTTACTTTACTTTACTTAAAGCAAAAAAAAAATGTTTAAGTTTTTAGTAAGTCAGTTTGAAGGGAATTAATGTAATAATCTTCCAATATCTCCCAGACAAATGTGTAGACAGGAGTGTAATGATTTAAAGTGGGTGGTTCTGATGTCAATTAAAATGACAACGTAATTTTTTTTACGGGAATTCCGACAATCTGTTGATTTTTGCATTAACATTAATAAGTTCACATAAATATAAAACCAATAAATTTATTATTTATCAAGATGTGGATATGTTATGTATGGTGGAGCGCCAATATAGTTATAAAATGCATACATAATCGCACCATAATATCTTTCGTTATATTATAAATTTCATAGTCTTTATAGTAAACCACATTCTGTTTGTCGAATGCAATTAGTGCTGGTACTGCTGTAATATTGCCAATGTACTCGACGATCTCAAGAGATGGCGTTAGCAGTCTTCAAATAATGTAAACGCGCTGCTCCTGATTGGTGCAAGAAAAAACGGACATACCCTGCTCTCATCGCTTTTCGCTAAGAAGACGCTTTAATATAAAAATTTTGTTCCGCCACGGACATCAGTTATATTTCTCGTGAAAAGAAGCTGATTTTCCGTTAGTCCTATAGCCGTGTAGTGTTTGGACTCGCTTGTAACCTTTACAAGGTGTATGTGGAGTGCTCCAGTCTACGATCGTGACCGGCCGGTCAATACCTTTCAAGAGACCGTAGAAACCTCGCCGCTGCTCGCTGCCTTCTGGAGGATCGGGACTTGGTCGGTGTTGCAGGTTAGTGCTGGCATGATTGTTTTGATCGATAGAAGTGGTTTACTTCCCTACACCTCGTACGCTAACTGTTGAGCAATCACACCCTGGTCGGGCTATTTACACGCCTGACCATATAATTTGGTCCTTACGAGTACGGATAGGCCAGTGATTCACGTAAATATTGGTGAATTTACTTTTCTATTCATACCATAAAAAAGATTCACGTAATTTTAGTGAATTCTTGCGCCCCATTTTTCCTCGCTCACAGATTTACGTAAAATTGGTAAATTCTGTGTTTAAAACGCACGAGAACTACGTAATTATTGGTAGACTCGTACTTAAATATAATTAATTGTTAGATTTGGTGAATTACGTATTAATTGGTAATAATATCCATTATACTCAATTTAGTTGAACTTATTCATACCTACCCACTTATTTACCGCTCCACCACTGTACTTTACGCTAAGTCATTTTAAGATTTAAATTTAATTTGTGTTTTCACACTAACTAGGTAGATATACCTATCACTTTGTAGTTGTATTGTGATATTATTTTATAAACATGACGGAAAGTGAATCAAGCCGCGAAGTCATGTTGGTTATGTTGAATCAAAAGAAAGAATTATTATTTCAACGTATTAATCGTATGTACACATCGTCGAAAGGTATAATTTCTTTCGATTCATCAACGCGAGCTAACGAGAATTTTCTGGCTGAAACGGAGATAATAGATGAGTTACGCGATAAATTTGAGTCCATTGTTGATAAAATAAATAATATAAATTTGTTATCAAAGATTACGGTCAATCCCGAGTATTCTTGCCTCGATTCATTTGATGATTTATACTCGAGAGTTAAACGCGTTAGAAATAAAATATTAACCACTTCTAAGGTGCGTTCACTCGAGACCAGTAGCTCGATCAAGTCCGTAGTGAAATTAGAACCTTTAGTAATTCCGAGTTTTGACGGACGCCCTGAAAACTGGAATACCTTTTATCAGTCTTTTAAAGCTAATATTCATTTGAATCAACAGCTTTCTGACTCGCAACGTGTACAGTATCTAATTTCTAAACTCACCCACGACGCACTAAAATTCACTTCCGGTATTATTCCGTCAGGTTAAACATATAAAATACTGTGGGATAGTTTGGTTAAGAAATACCACGACAAACGCTCATTAGGTACATATTATCTCAATAATATACTGGACTTAAAAACTTGCTCGCACACTGCGAACGCTCTTGATACCTTTGTTAGTAAATACTCCGCTTCGATTTCAGCTCTAAAAGAATTAGGCATAACAGATCTAACTGATTTTATTTTTCTTCAATGCGCTTTGAGAAGGATGGATCCTCAAACCATCCAAGCCTTTGAACTTTCGATTCGGGATGTGGAAGTGCCTACGACACAACAGCTTATCGCTCTTCTTCTGTATCCTGATCTTGTATAAAACAAGATCAGGCTAAGATTTTGGAGCGCTCAAACCCGCGAAATTCGTCATATACGAAACCCGCTGCTGTTGTTACGTCGCCCTCACGCGACCGGCGCGTTCATCACACCTCCAAATCTTTTGTCGCCAGTGAGTCCGCTAATAATGCAAATACTCTCACATATTCGGCGCCCGCAGCAGTTACCGCGAATTGTTGTTTGTGTAGTGGTAACCATCGACATTTATATGATTGCGCTCAGTTTAAAAATATGCGAGACGCAAGGGCTAGATATGAGTTTATTAAATCGAAGTACGGTTGCGTTAATTGTTTAAGCACTTTACATAAACTTCCGGATTGTAAGAGTACGTCAGTCTGTTTCTGTAATAAAAGACACCATAGGTTATTGCATTTTGATAGTAATAATTCGCAATCGCATGCGGCTATGGTAAATACCGCCGTCGCGTACTCGCCGCCGCCCGCTCATCGAGCGACCGTTACTTCGCCCGCGCCTTCTCATCGCGCTCACACGACTTCGTCATGCATTCGAGCGCCCCCGCTTGCTACAGAACCAGTTACACATACACAGTCTTACACTTCTTGTCATAAGGGTGATATACTTTTGTCAACCGCTCAGGTATACGCGCGCTCTAAGGGTAGCGCTGGTATCAAATCTGTAGTTAGGTGTTTGATAGATAATGGCTCGCAGAATAATCTAATAACATCTGCTTGTTCTAGTTTATTAAATTTACCGATAATACCGTTGAATAATTCCTATGTTAAAGGTGTTGGTTCCGCTTCAAGTCCGATAATCGGTTATGTTCATTTAGACATTGAATCCCGTATTTATCCGGATCAGAAATACACTATACATGCGCTTGTTGTAGAATGCATTACGGATCAATTGCCTTCGAAATTTATCGATTGTGATCGCGACCTAGATTTTCGTAACCTTCCGCTCGCTGACTTAAGCTGGAATATTCCGGGCAAGATTGATTTATTGTTAGGTGCCCAGCTATTCCCATTTATATACTTAGGAAATATGGTCGAGTGTGGGCCGCGCGCACCGTGTGCTTTATCTACAACATTTGGTTACGTACTTATGGGAGATTACCCGCGTAAACATATTTTACCTACTGCCGCGTCTTTTTCTGCGTTAGCGCTTAATGATATAGTGCAAAAGTTCTGGGAACTTGAAGAAGTACCCATGAAACGCTTGTTGTCACCAGAGGAGACAGATTGCGAAAATATTTTCACGGCTACCGTGACCCGTGACGACGTAGGTCGTTATACAGTTGCATTACCGTTCTGTAGGGACCCTTCGGAATTAGGTAATTCGCACGCTACCGCTTATCGCCGTTTCGTTTCACTCGAGCGTAAGCTCCGTCAGGCACCGATAGTGCGCGAAAATTATAACAAGGTTATTCAGGATTATATTGATAACAATTACCTCAGTCCTGTTAAAGAATCTGAGCTGTCCTCTGATGGTTATTATATACCGCATCACGCAGTAGTCCGACCTGATAAACCGATGCCGCGCATCGTATTGGACGCGAGTGCTAAAACGCATACAGGACTTTCGCTTAACGATATTTTACATATTGGACCCAATTTACAGGCCGATCTGTTTTTATTATTGTTAGGTTTTAGATTATTTCCTATTGCAATGAACGCTGATATAAAACAATATTATTTACGGATTGGTGTACCAGTAGACCAACATAAATACCTACGCATTTTATTTAGATTCAACGAATCGGAAAAAATTCGAACTTATGCCTTTAATAGGCAACCTTTCGGTCTCAAGTCAAGCCCTTACATAGCTATGCGCACTGTGCGACAGCTGGCTACTGACATGAGTCCGCTCTATCCTGATGCCGCGAAAGTGGCAGAGACCTGTCTGTATATGGACGATTTGGTTCTTTCTATTGCAAATGAGGATACTGCCACGCAATTAGCTCACAACTTGATTAAGTTTTTCAAATCGGGTGACTTTGACTTAGTGAAGTGGTCTAGCAATTCACCAGTGCTACTTGACTCGCTTCCCGACACGCACCGCAAGTCGCTTGATTTTGATGTTGACAATAATGTCTCTAAGGTCTTAGGTCTCTCATGGGAACCATGTGAAGATAATTTTCATTTCACATGCGCCGCAATTAATGAAAGGTGCACCAAGAGAAACATACTCTCGATGGTTGCACGACTATTTGACGTGCTCGGATTGGTCGCGCCTGTGATTCTCTATGCCAAGTTGTTAATTAAGGAACTGTGGCTCAGCAAGTGTGATTGGGACGATCGTGCACCGGAGCACATACGCACCCGTTTTTTCGCTCTTGCGCAAGAACTTCAAATGCTTGACACTTTAAGGATTCCACGTCATGTAGGCGTCGAAGTTGGTTGTGAATTACGTCTTGTTGCTTTTTGTGATGCTAGCATGAATGGTCTGGGATGTGTCATTTATGCCCATTGTACCTACCCGTCTGGCATTCAAACTCGCATTCTTTGCGCTAAATCAAAGGTTTCGCCAACAAAAATCACTACGCTCGCTCGCTTAGAATTATGCGCTATTTTACTTATGTCAAAATTAATAAAAACTGTGCGAGACACATATGCGACACGTATGCCCATTGCCGGGATATACGCATTTTCTGATTCCACTATTGCTTTATCATGGGTTCATTCTTCACCACATCGTTGGCCAGTTTTCGTCGGTAATCGCGTCGCTCAGTGCCAAGAAAACTTGGACTCTAAACATTTTTATCATATTGCCGGAGCTAGTAATCCAAGTGATTGTCTTTCGCGTGGTATGCTTCCATCGCAACTTTTGACCCACGATTTGTGGTGGAAAGGTCCTCCGTGGATTCGCAGCTCATCTGAGAAGTGGCCGATTAAGCCATTCTCGCTTAATAATTGCTCTGTCTTGCCTGAACTCAAGGCAAATGTGTTGGCTGCCATTACTCACACAGAGCCGCCGTTGCTGTGTACGTTAGCACAACGTGTTTCTTCTTGGGAAAAGTTGCTACGTATCACCGCATATGTATTAAAATTCGCAAGACCTAAAGTTAAGGTCGAACCTCGTTCTATAGCAGGGTTGACAAGTGCTGAGAATGCGTTAATTCTCGCCGTTCAATCTGTGCACTTCTGTGAAGATATCAAATTGATCAAGGCTGATAAATTACCATCAAAAAAGCTGCAAAGCCTCTTCGTCTTCTTAGACAAACAAGGGATTTTACGCATTGGAGGAAGACTTTCTGGATCAATGCTTCCTTTCGAAGCTAAACATCCGGTTCTTCTCCCTAAACGCGATCATGTCGTTGACTTAATAATACAGCATTTTCATGTTGTTAATTGTCACACCGGACCTGGACTTCTTATGTCTATTATACGACAACGCTACTGGATCTTGGATGCCAGGACTGTTATCAGGTCCAAGTTGCGAAAGTGCAACACTTGCTTTAAATGCAACCCAACGCATCCAACGCCTATAATGGCTGATCTTCCTGATTACCGTGTTTCAGAGGCCAAGGCATTTTGTCACACTGGTGTAGATTACGCTGGTCCGATAAGGACAATCCTTTCTCGCCGCAGAGGTCAACATGCGCAAAAGGCGTACATCGTTCTTTTTGTTTGCATGGTCACACGTAGTCTACATATTGAAGTGACCAGTGATTTAACTACTGAAAACTTTCTAGCCGCTTTTAAACGCTTTATTTCCCGTCGAGGACCAGTTTCATGTCTCTATTCCGATAATGGATCTACTTTCATCGGTGCGAAGGCACATTTAGATGAGCTGTATAGTTTTTTATTGAACTCTAGCTTCAAAAACGCGCTGTCGAATGAGTTGCTCTCTCGACGCATAGAGTGGAAGATGATTCCCCCAAGATCACCAAATTTTGGTGGGATGTGGGAAGGGAATATAAAGAGCATGAAAACGCATTTATATAGAGTAATAGGAAGTCAGTTACTTACATACGAAGAACTGCAAACTGTTCTTACTCAGATAGAGTGTATTCTTAACTCTCGTCCATTGAGCGTATTATCGTCAGACCCTTATCCTGAGGTGTTAACTCCCGCGCATTTTTTGATGTCTACTCCGTTGCAATATTTACCCGCTGCTGATTTGTCAGATCAACGATTGAGTCTGTTAGAACGTAAAAAGTTGTTAGATAGTATGGTCCAATCCTTTTGGAAGAAATGGCACTTAGAGTATTTGCACACGTTGCAAGTTAGGCAAAAATGGGCTACTCCCGACAAACCGGTAGAAATCGGAACTGTTGTTCTTCTTGAGCAGGAGAATTCTCCACCGTTGCATTGGCCGTTAGGAGTAATTACGGACGTGTTCAGAGGCTCTGATAACGTTGTACGCGTGGCGATAGTTAAAACGCAAACTGGAATTTACAAACGCGCTGTAACTAAATTATATCCTATTCCTACACAATAAATTCAACTTAGTTTAAACCTTATTTTTTAGTTTAGGCCGCTATATTTATCATATTTATTATTTAATCGCATAATGCATGTGTTACTCTCAGTCAGTTAGAAAATTCGCGTGTTTTGAAACATCTTGTGATGTTCCAAGGCGGGGTGCATGGTGGAGCGCCAATATAGTTATAAAATGCATACATAATCGCACCATAATATCTTTCGTTATATTATAAATTTCATAGTCTTTATAGTAAACCACATTCTGTTTGTCGAATGCAATTAGTGCTGGTACTGCTGTAATATTGCCAATGTACTCGACGATCTCAAGAGATGGCGTTAGCAGTCTTCAAATAATGTAAACGCGCTGCTCCTGATTGGTGCAAGAAAAAACGGACATACCCTGCTCTCATCGCTTTTCGCTAAGAAGACGCTTTAATATAAAAATTTTGTTCCGCCACGGACATCAGTTATATTTCTCGTGAAAAGAAGCTGATTTTCCGTTAGTCCTATAGCCGTGTAGTGTTTGGACTCGCTTGTAACCTTTACAAGGTGTATGTGGAGTGCTCCAGTCTACGATCGTGACCGGCCGGTCAATACCTTTCAAGAGACCGTAGAAACCTCGCCGCTGCTCGCTGCCTTCTGGAGGATCGGGACTTGGTCGGTGTTGCAGGTTAGTGCTGGCATGATTGTTTTGATCGATAGAAGTGGTTTACTTCCCTACACCTCGTACGCTAACTGTTGAGCAATCACACCCTGGTCGGGCTATTTACCCGCCTGACCAATGTATAAAACTATACAAAATAATATTATAATTTGGATAAATAATGCTTAGGAAAGAATGGGAATTAAGGAAGTAAAAAAAAATCATTCGTTTTCAAAATTATTCGTTACCAGAAAAGCATAATAAGACTTAACCCATTGCTATTTTGTGTCAAGGTTCTGATAAATAACCATCACGTACTCAGAAGCCTTATTTCTTGACTCCTTCACTAAGTATGAGGTCACAATAAAATAATCATGCGTGTGTTTACGTGACTCCGAAGCCCATGAATATCGCATGTGAATGAGGATTACGGCCTGTGTGGAGACATCGGGAACTTTTATGAGGCCATCGTGTTGGAATGTCAAACGAAGGCTTTCATTAGGTTGTGGAAGGGAATTTTGATTTTCATATTCTGTACGTAGTTATGATAATTTCGTTCACCCTCCGTAAGATTAGTATTTTTTACCCGAAGAGATATGTATGACGTAGGTAAACACATAACATAACATATAATAATATTAACTATATTAAATGAATTTGAAATTGATTGTTTGAAAACAACATAATGGTTATTTTCAAACAATCTTAAGTACAAAGCTGAACACAGCAATATAGTTTTCAATGATTTTTCTGGCCCAAATCAATAATAAAAAGGAATAGCCTAAAACATAATAGCACACTGTAAAATTATGTGATATTTACTATAATAATATATTGTTAAAACTGTCTGGTTTTTTTTTAAAGAGTGGCTGTGAGTTTGTTTGCCCGATTTCTTCTCGCAAGGCTCAACCATTTGGAAACGGGTGGTTATAGATCGAAACAGGCAGATGTGATATTATGTTATCCATTTTTTTTCATTAATAGTTTTACATTTGACAAAGCAAACTATTGTTGCGGTGACTCTGTGTGTGTTGATATATAATTTTTAATTATAATAATTATTTATTAAATCCACGATTTCGAATAATCGATGATCAATTTTATGAAGTAAAGATATTGAATTTGAACATTTTTAAAGAAATTAGCTTTCAAATGCAAATTCTTCATTTTACAGTTATAGATGAAACTCATAAATAATTATTCGTCTTTTCACTGCAATACCGGAAACATTTATTCTAATCTTGGTTCATAGATCACGATAGTTCATCTGATTTATCTTGAAGCGATCCTATCTGGTAAATTATATTATTATTGTCTTGAGTGAGATCGGCTCTTCACTTAATCAAAGCCACCAGTTAATGATGAACGGTATGTATCTCACGGTAAGGGCTGAAATACCGCACCGATGCGTTTGAGGTTTCCGTATTTGCTATGTGGTTGAGGTGCGTATGTCGCGCAAATGCTTGTTAAGGAGGAATGCATAGATGTTATCAGGATTATGGTACAATTATCGAATTAGAGGTTTTCTTTCTACGTTAATAACAATCTTATTTTGATTCAAATTAGTCCAAGCATTTGCGAGTACCGCTCTAAATACTAGTGTATTTGCCTCAAAGAATTATTTAGTTTTTTGTAATATTGATCTATATATTTTATTATTACATAAAAGAGTTAAAAGGAGTCAAACAAATATTAACTAATATTATAACAGCGCAAGTATGTTTTTGTTTGTTTATATGTGAGTTTTGTTGTTCCCGCTTATCTTCTGAACCGACCATCATTAAACTTTGCACACACATATTGTCAGAGGTACAAACAAAAAAGGACATAGGTTTGGGTACCTTTCATACAGAAACAAGTATAGTTCCAGAGGGATACATGAAATGATTTACAAAATCTACATTCACAGTCAAAGCTAGCGTATGGTCTGACTCAATAGTAGAACCATCCCTGTCTACTTAGCTATTTTACAAAATCTACATTCACAGTCAAAGCTAGCGTATGGTCTGACTCAATAGTAGAACCATCCCTGTCTACTTAGCTATTTTACAAAATCTACATTCACAGTCAAAGCTAGCGTATGGTCTGACTCAATAGTAGAACCATCCCTGTCTACTTAGCTATTTTACAAAATCTACATTCACAGTCAAAGCTAGCGTATGGTCTGACTCAATAGTAGAACCATCCCTGTCTACTTAGCTATTTTACAAAATCTACATTCACAGTCAAAGCTAGCGTATGGTCTGACTCAATAGTAGAACCATCCCTGTCTACTTAGCTATTTTACAAAATCTACATTCACAGTCAAAGCTAGCGTATGGTCTGATTCAATAGTAGAACCATCCCTGTCTACTTAGCTATTTTACAAAATCTACATTCACAGTCAAAGCTAGCGTATGGTCTGACTCAATAGTAGAACCATCCCTGTCTACTTAGCTATTTTACAAAATCTACATTCACAGTCAAAGCTAGCGTATGGTCTGACTCAATAGTAGAACCATCCCTGTCTACTTAGCTATTTTACAAAATCTACATTCACAGTCAAAGCTAGCGTATGGTCTGACTCAATAGTAGAACCATCCCTGTCTACTTAGCTATTTTACAAAATCTACATTCACAGTCAAAGCTAGCGTATGGTCTGACTCAATAGTAGAACCATCCCTGTCTACTTAGCTATTTTACAAAATCTACATTCACAGTCAAAGCTAGCGTATGGTCTGACTCAGTAGTAGAACCATCCCTGTCTACTTAGCTATTTTACAAAATCTACATTCACAGTCAAAGCTAGCGTATGGTCTGACTCAATAGTAGAACCATCCCTGTCTACTTAGCTATTTTTTTTCCTACTCCGTTTCGTAGATTGGGTATGGGTATATATAAAGTAGTGACTATCTTATACGCTACAATAATTTATTTATTGGTATTTTTTTTGACATGTATCTAAAACACAGTAGTCTTTATTTTTATGTTTTTGCATGCTATTTTCTATATATTTCGTTGGAATAGTAATTTATAGTGTAAGTTTCACGATAGTTGCTGTTTTGGGTGTTTTCATAGGCGGTGGCGAACCTGTTAGATGTGGTTGAGTTTCGTGATTACCGAATTATCTTGTCTACTGAGTGTCGTGACCGATCAGCTCAATACTGAAATGGTTATAATTTAATAATATAACTATAATAAATAAAATAACAAGGTAATCAGATTATTAGGATAGGATTAAATGTGACATAATCATCCCAGTGTGACAACGAAACTTCTTAACTAAAGCTATTTTTACTATACTTACTGTTTCATAAAATAGTTTGTTCATTAAACAAACAGAATAAAGTAGTACAGAATGAATGTTAGCTCGCTGAAAAAGTGAGAAAAACTTTTCGATTCATAACTGACGAATTCAGCATTGAAACCAGTTGGAGTACTGACACTTAACATTAGATACGTTCCAATTAGCGAGCGCCAAAGTAACGATGAGTTGTTGGTACTGTCGCTGTAACGCGCTGATGGCCGCACATAAACACACCGTCGCGACGAGTGCCTGCCTCCGCGCCCTGTTTACCTTCAGGGAAAATAATGAGACTTCACACAAATTATTACGTAAATCCAGTTTAAAATATCAGTAAAAAAGTGACGTTAAACAAAATCTCGTGCATTTTTTATTGCAAATTCACTTGTCCTGAATTTTAATCACACGCTATATTGCTGTGGCGCCACAGGGTATATCGCATTACCGGGACTATTTGCTTTGTTGTGTTGTTGGGACTGTTTTGTTCTGTATGATTGTTGCCTGATCCAAATATATAAAGAGTATGATATATAGTTTTTAACCCTAAACAATATATTTTATGTGTAAATCGGGACTTAATCGCGGTATCTCCGTGAAGTGCGAGTTTCGCCAACTACCCGCACTTAGTCTTCATTGTTTTCATTTACGTTCGCACTGTCGGTACTTCGACACACTACACTTACGATGTCCGTTAAGTGTTGTCGAGTGGCGTGTATTCACTGACTATTGCATTTGCTGATGACAGGATTCCAAGATGTTGATAAGCGGTAGCCATCTTCTCTGTTAAAATTTTTATATTTTTTGATTTCAACTGCTTCCCGTACTATTCTGGAGTAATAGTGACGGTCGGTTGAGAGGACCTGTGGTTGGTGTAGTTCTATCCAGTGGTATATAATGAAGCGTAAGTTTATAGTAGTGTAGAAAAATAGGTCATTAGTTATTTTATTTTATATTGAAAAGACAATATAAAAATCAAATGACACCTCGATACTCTAGATCAGCTATGTTAATTAAGCTTCTCGATTCATATAGGTCTAAATTAGATTATTTAATACAAAAACGGGCCTTAATCGCGGTAATATTTATGTGGTACGATACCACTATTGGTACAAATCGATCAACCCATCAGTAAACCAAAAAGTTACTATCCCTGCATTTATATTTTAATATGCTTACAAGTTACGAAAGCTTAGAAACAATTGTATAAGAATATCTTTGTGTGATGCCGCAAACAATTCTAACACTCAACCAATACATTTACTAAAAGTGTCTCCAAGTATATGCATTCCTCCATTTATTCAACGACATATATAATCCAAATTATTTTATGCCCAATTTGTTAAGGGGTCATCCCTTAATATTATTACCATTTGTTATTTATACCGAACCAAATATTTGCAAGGGTAATCCCACCGAGAGAGGGAAAATAAAATCTGACTTACATCCTAATCGTATGTCGGTAATACATGAATAATTCACGAGGGAATATTGAATAACAGTACACGACACTGAGCAAAACTTGGACTACTGCGCTGATCCACTCACTTCGTGTAAATATATCTTAGCTTGATGTATGACAATCAAAGATGTTGAACCGATAGAAACTTTACTCACTGCTCCTAATATTATTCATTATTCTGAATAATAGTCAGTCAACTTTTTGGTTATAATGAGAGAACGTGCATGTATTACGGATATTGTCTGCCACCAAGCTCCACAAGATCATTAGAGATGCGATGGATGCAAATTATCCACTCCAAGTGTAGACCACCTATACCGACTTATACCATAACAATGATTAATTACGATTCTTAACGAGTAAATTGCAGTCAGCCCCTTAAGACGGCGTCTTAAGGGGCTGGCTACAAGCAGCCAAATCGACTGCCGCTACGAACAGTATCGAAACTACATATAGCTTATTTTACAAGAGAGCAATTTAAAGTTTCATTTTGACTTCAATTAATCAGTCTTAGAAACACTATAAAAGTAAGGCCTGTTATTACCATATATTTTTGCATATTTTTATTTGAATTAAGTCAGATTATTATAACCGTGACCCGTCTGCTCGTTTGCCCCCTATAATATATAAAAAAAACGAAGTTATTTATTTAGATATTTCACATTCAATGATTTACCATGTCATAAGAATAAGATTTTTATCGAAAGTGGTAGATTCGATAGTATTCAAGGTCCAAAATATGTTGACAATCATCGAACGTAGTAGTTTCAATAGTATTCGTAGTTCACCAAATTTAAACTCATATCGAAACTGCTTGTTTTGACTTATCTTTTATCAAATTTTATAGAAATATAATGAAATTTGTACTTACGGGTCTCGTGGCTAAGTGGTAACCGAGTAGGTTAACACAATACAAAGTTAAGTAATACTAGCCTGGTCCGTCAGTCTTAAGATGGGTGACCATTCTTAACACATTAAAACCCCTCCGTGCCTCGGAGAGCACGTTAAGCCGTCAGTCCCAGTTGCCATACGAACATCTGTGATAGTTACGGGTAGTTGGAGCCCTAAAAGTTCGACAGCCTGGTCTAACTACAGAATTTCGATATCGCCTAGTACTTGGGTTGTGGAGGTCTGATGGCAGTCGTAAAATATCGAAGTTTGGCCGTATTGCAGTTAGACTGAATTCCGACCCCAACTTAGTTGGGAAAAGGCGAGGAAGATGACGTTTGGTTAGGTAGTTAATTTTTAATTTAATATATTTGCATTTTTCTGACTAAAAATATACCTACTTCTCATCAAAATAATACCACATTAATTCTATTTACGCATTTATTTATTAAGTTACAAAAAAAATTACTCGTTGGATATGTTGTTTACAATAACAGGTACTATAAACTAAATAAATCCCTTTTTCTACTGTAATTAAAATAGTTGATATCATGATTTTATAAATAATTTTTTGGTGTTTAGTGTTTTCCCCTATGGTCACTGGCAGTGATACCACATTATTATCTAAGCCGTTGTTTGCTTTACAACAAATTGCTTGGTCCGATATAGATAGAGTACCACAACATATCTTTAAACAAACTTGATGGCTTTAGATGAACAATCAATAATCATTTTTTTTTTCAGACCTTTTAGTGAATCTATTTTTATACTCCTATTGGTTATAATGATCGGATAATAACCAGAACTCATTAAATGTCTTCTTTCGGAGGTTGTCTGCGCATTTTAGCTTGCAGGACATGGAAGTTTTATAGATTTTGATGGGATAGTTTTACGTCTTTTGGAAAGGTATTGTTTCCCGGAATTTGTCAGTAATTTTCTACGAATATTGGCCCATTCATTGACCTGGATCAGTTTTGTATACTGCTTTGCATTTACGTATGGATGAAATGAGGGTTGTTACGTTTTCGTTGTTAGTTTGTCGGGTGTCGAAATACACTTGAAATGTTTAAAATATCTTCAGTAATAGTCGGTGCGTTTTGAAAATCAATATTTCCCACGGAAGAGGAAGGTGATAGAATCAAGTATTGTCTTTGCTTCGGATTTTTAAAGGGTCTTCAATAATAGTTGGTAGTGTTTTAATGTTAAATTCTGGTCCAAAGGAAGGTGTAGTGGGAAATGCATCTTTGAAAATTTCATTCAGGAACTTAAACTCTTTACTACTTTAAGTACTCTTTATATGGCACATGGCAATCTATAAAAATAGAAAAAAAATATTATAATGTTTGTCATAGGTACCAAGTAGTAACTTGAAGTAAGAATAATAAAACAACTCTTATTTTAGGTTTTGAATAGCCCCCGACATTCAGAAATCATAGAAAAACATGGTGACTATTGATCGCTCTTATACATGAAAAAACTTAAAAGTTGTTTTTAATTAAAAGTATCATATTTCAAAGTCATAAAAATCGAAACTGTCACTTTCAATATCTTGCAAGTGTTTGTATTCCCAGTATACTATGGAAAGTAACACTTTCGATATCTATTGAATGTTTATTAACCCAGTATACTATCGAAACTAGCACTTTCGATATTTGTTAAAAGTTAATTAACCCAGTATACTATTGAAACTACCACTTTCCATAGTTTTACCTGCTAATCATCAATAAAGACTGGTTAGCGAGAAAAACTACATAATTATGCTGTGTTTCAAAATAATCTTAACTTTGTTCAATTACCTTTATTATAGGACACAAATTTACGGTGTAAGGTACATTATTGAAATAATTACGACACGATTGTCATGTTTTTCGTTTGGTACAGTTTCAGTTAGTTGTTCTTTTTTTTCACTACATTAATCATACATCTACCTCGACTTGCCATTCTTATACCAAATTTATGAACCAACAAATAAAAACAAAAAATAACCTAATCAAGTGTCGCAAAATTCACGCGCTCTCAAATAGCGGCAAACACTGTCGATTCGGGCAGTTTCGAAGTTCGTGTAGGTATAGGAGAATACTATCGAATGTGACACGTTCGATTATGTTCGTCGCTCAAGGTGTGTAGAATCGATTTTGTTCAAATCAAAACCTAGGCAAGGACTAACTTTTTTCAAAAAAGTCATTATCCACCTAATTGTATAAATATATCCTAACGTTTAGTGCAATAAAAAAAATATCGAGATTTTGCAGATTCATTACTGTTCGTAGCGGCAGTCGAAATCTGTATCTTTTTCCGACTTTAATTAGATATAGTTTCATACTGAACATGTGTCTATCAAACTAGAAAATATTTAATAAATAAATATTACATATATAAATTTAAAGAAATAAATGATCAATAAGATGACTAAAAAAAATGTTGTTATCTCTTAATCTAATTGCACAGTACTCGTTTCACCGTGAAAACACCCTGAGATTAACGTTGTTAGGGAATGCTTTGGCATTAGGCTCGCATGAAAATTTAAAGAATATTGTTAGTTATTCGTAATATCGTTTTCGTTGATCGCCAGACATTTACCAAAAGTATTTTTTTTTATAATAAGAAAACGATATCAAAATATGGTAACGGAATTAATATGGTCTTTTATTGATAGATCGCGCACATTAAGTGTATACTAGCTAGTAGATGATACTAGGTATTGTAATGAAAGTACGTCACTAAGCTTTTACGTTACATATTTCTATCTAATACCTGTAATCTGCGGCTTTCAACTAAAGGTTTGAAATAGTGTTGGAATTAAAAGGGCTTTGTGACTTGACATGCTGGATATAGAACGGGCGCGTAAGTCGCTCGGTACGCTGAGCCGGTGTCGTCATGTTATTTGCTTTGATTACAATATATGAATAATTAATCAAAGACTTCTTGGAGCGTATGTGTAAGGCCTACGTTTTTAGAGACTGAATAAATTTCTCGTGTATTTTTGTTTTATTTTTTTGCGTCGGTTGGTATGTTGATGATTAATTTGATTATATCAGCTTTGGGATGTTGTTAATTAACAATAAAAGAAACGAAAAGAATACTGAAAACATTTTAAACCTACCATATTATTTATGCAGAGCACGTCCGCCTGAGAAAGTATCTATACCCTGCTAAAGACTGTGGTGAAACAACATTACTAGCTTGCTAGTACGTGCTTGTTGGGTAATCGAAACTTCTCATGGGTGATAGGCAAGTACCACCACTGTTAACCGTGTGTTTAAGTATGGTCACGGGGAACTTCCTACTAACGGGTAGTCCGCATAGGTAGTTTTATAGCATTAAGTTAATAATTATATGTATTAAGTTACGATTAAAGTGCTGGGGCTTCTCGGCAACAGCTAGTTTGATTTACAGGTATGTGACCCTGACTTGCTCACGAAATCTATCCGTGTAAGCAAGCCTTTCGCTTTCAGTATAATCAAAATCTTCCCATTTTAATTCCAAAAGTGTCCGATTGTCGCCAATAGACTTGCCCCTTATTACGTGAGTGGGACTAAATTATAGTCGGCAAAATGTGGGTGTTTAATACACCTCTGCGTGTCCCTTAGATACAGGTGTTAGTGTATGTGTGTATGTATGTATGGTATTAAGTAGGTAGAAAAATAAAGTTGAATGAGCTTGGACAAATAACAATAATAACTTCACACCGTCTGATCCCAAAGTAGGCAGAGCTTGTATTATGGTAATCAGACAGCTGATAAACATACTTATCTAATACCTTTGAACGAGTAATTCTTGTATGTACTCTGGCTCAGCAGTCAGGGTCACTAACCACTAGACCAACAGGCCAGTCAAATAACCATTAGCTTCATAACATTTATATTCAAACGAAAAAAAAAAAATGAAAACTACACTTAACATGGCCCTAATATGTAACTAATTTAATATTCAAACTCGAACGGTAGCTAGTTCCGAATAGTTCTGGAAAATTCTGCGGGTTAATGCGTGAGGTCACACTTCTCTCGTCCATCCGAATTTATGAAGGGCTCGAAGAGCTCTTTGGTTGGTATCAATCGGTATATTGAGGTCGGGGCTCAAACTAACCCCACAAAGCCTGCAAATATTTGGCAGGGTCGGAGCATGTTTGGGCAACGGTGTAAGGTATTTTCGATCGCATTTGTTTGTGGCGCTCTCTAAAGGAGTAAGTTAGAGATTACAAGTATAAATAAAAAAAAAATTATATGCCCGAGTTGAAAATCCTTTCTAGTCGAGAAAGGAGTTGATAATCTTCGAACGGTTAAACAGATTTTCTTAAATTATAGATAAGAACACTCTCAAATCAAAATCGATTTATCTGTTTAGGAGCTACGATGCCACAGACAGACACAAAGATGCACACGTTAATCTTATAACATCACTCCTTTTTGCGTCGGGGTGTCAGAAGTAGTTGTAAGGTCGTATTAAATTCTAAAATAAGAAACCATTTTTACCATATAATGTAATAATATAGTGGGTCCCTTTATGGTCTCGAACTTTAGATTCATAATTGGACCCGATAGGTTGCACTGCAACAGGTTCTAGAAATTATATGTTTTTTTTTTAAGATTTTTGTTTATTTCTATTATGGAAGAACCACATTTTAAAAAGAACAATTACAAACATACTAATATGTATATACATATGTTTGTAACTGTTAGACAGAAATCGACAATTTTATCAAGATTTGCTTCCGCTTTTTTGGGATACGCTTCGATCATTTTATGATCAAATCAGCAACCAGCCCCGGCTTCGCACGGGTAGCAGAGACATCTCCAACAGTCATCAATATATTTCAATCAATTTACACAAAATCTTAACAAATTATACACTTAAACCTTCCTCATGAATCGCTCTATCTATCAGTGAGAATTGCATGAGAATCCGTCCATTAGTTTTTCAGTTTATCTATTTATAGACTAGTATATTTATAGACAGGCAGACAGACGCGGCGGGGGACTTTGATTTATAATATGTATTGATGATACACATGCAATGTTTACATCATTAATATTTTAGTAACCACACACTCACAGTTCTGCTTTGTTCTAGGATCATCGCGTTTTTGTTGGAGCTTGGCATTAGAAGAGGCCTAGTTAAATTCAAACTTTCATTAAACGTGTAGAAGCATTTCATTTGAAATGCACCCTCCATTATAAAGAAAGTTGGAAAGATGATAAATAGGCGGACAATAAAACTTGAAAAGACACACCACAAACTCAAATATTGTGTGTTTTATTCCAACGAAACTGGCGCAATTTGTACATTGCATACGAAATTGCGTAAATATCGCGAAATATCCATGAACTCGCACCGATTATATTCAAGAATAGATGTCGATCTATATGGCATCACCTTACATAAATGGCTGATGAGTGCGATACTTTTTTTAATTACCCGTCAGTTTACCCGTTTAATCAAGATAACCATGATCGCGATCAATTCAAGTCGGTCGAAACGCAACCAAAAAATTTATCAATATTATTTCGATTAAATCTCGACACAACTTTACAACTCGTGAAAGTTTAAAAACTATTAATAATATTTTAGTTTAGTAATGGATATCATGTTTTGAGGGCCATGTTAAATTTGCTTTTTTTATACAATATAAAAGCAGTTCGAGGTACATCCAAAGCTTATAAAGCCTTATTGCTTATGCTTTGCACCAAACTGAACCCGTTTCGATACTCGTTATGTAGCGCGTTGTAAGGACTGGCGGGTCGGTTTTATGACCGAACCTAAAGCCTTGATTGTTTGCTCTTCAAACTCGAAACCGTGCCAGTATTCTTAAACTATCACTGTAAATATATGCTAAATTAACTGTATTACTTTAAGCTATGCATTTGGTATAAGCTTTTGGTCCGACAAAATTTAGAGAGGCATTCAAAAGTAATAGCGACCTTGAAACATAACTTCAATACGTAAAGTCTACATAGCCTTCTTTGTACTTCTAAAAAGTTATATGACTTTTGAAGCACCAAGCTATTGCATATTAAGACACAAATATAATTTAGAGCACATAACACCTGTTGGATTTATCGATCACTGTTTATTCGTACATATATACGTATATAGTATAGTTATATGTAGTATAGTTCGTGTACTATGGTTTTAGAGAGTATAGATAATGTAGAAAAAATTATGTTAATGTTTAAAACAACCTCTTCTAGAGGTTCTCTTCTGTTTAATTTAATTATTATAAAACAGTGTAGTACGATAGTAGTAGTTAGTACGATATCTTCTAGAATTGGTCATAGAGTCGCTTATGTTTTAAAGAAATGACTTAATCAAGATTTAATCAATAAACACAGCATATTTTAAGTAAATTTGAGAACAAAAAGGTCTAATATATCGACTAATATTTAAGAATATGATTTTTTTTTACTAAACGCCTAATGGTGGTCTTAGAATATTTATTGAATCACGCGGAGTTGCTTATAATTAAATAAAATATCCTTTATTATATTTAGGTATGTTACTCAAGCGACGAATTGAACCAATTATATAAAGGTCATCTTTCTACAAGTAAATACCTACCAAAAAGGCTATCTGAAACACAATTTAACTTTACTTGTACAAGTTCAAAACGATCACGAAAATTGGCGCCCGGAAAAGTCAGATAGCAACGCATTTTCCAAACCATGAACCAAACGATTTATAACGGGCAATTTTAAACTCAAAATGAGGGCCTCGTACCACAAGGTATTTTTGCACAAACGACCATCCTAATCCTTGCTTATTATTATTATAAATAAGAACGTGAGTTTGTTTGTTTATTTGTGTTACGCTGTCACAACTACTCAACAAATCATCATGACATTTTGTACACACGCCCTCAGGGGCACAGAAAAGGACTTAGGGTACGTTTCACTTGAGAAAAAACGGTCCTGAGGGATAGGAAAATAACTTAAACGCGAGTGAAACAGCGGTCAAAAGCTACATCTTTATAGCTTTATAGAAGTTACACTTTTACTGCGTAGTATAAAGTGTAAATCTAAGTTGAAAAAAATAAAGATATCAACTAAAGCACGTTCACAGGAATTAACGCAATGATTTACGTGTAGTATGTATTGACGCCATTTAAACAAACCCGGTTTTTTTTAAAATAGGGGCAACTATAATAATAGACAATAAAGCAGAAGCAGTTCACTATTTCATAAAAATAAGTTTATAGACATTATTATGACTAGTTATACCGGTAGCCCACGGAATTTTGATTTTGGTTGATTTGTTGGTAATATGTGGTGGAGTGATAAAACCTCAGGCATGCATTACACGTTCATCACAATCAATTGAGTGTGGATTAAGGTACGAACAACATAGCAGTTACTACTATTTAGTGATTTTGATAGTTCATAGCAATGGTGGTGAGAGTGTTGCTAACATTGAACTGACTGACGTGCGTGACCTTTAAACAAGGTTGCACTAGCCGCAATCACGATCTGACTGATACGGCAATGTCCGCCCTCAGTCGTCGAGTCCATGAGAAGGAAGATTCTCCATGCACCTGGACATTTTCTTAGTTTTTTTTTTCGTAATATACTGTCAAAACGGTACTAACTGTGTCCCTGTTTTATAATCAAACCGTCGTGTTCTATTTTGGTGTTGTTCCGTCGACTTAAAAAATACTGTGATTGGTAATATTATTCTCCAATTTCCGAGTCTGTCGATTCCTTAAAGCTGTGATATGTTTTTTGACCTTTCAGCAATGGTGCTAACAAAGTTGTACCTCAGTCCAAAAAGTTTGAAAGGGATGTGTTTAAAATATCTAATTATGTCTTAATAATATTGATCTAGTCCCTACATAGGTACATAATTTACGACCCTTGTATTTTAAACAATAACGTGACCCTACTTAATCCCTATTTCAACGTCAAACATTTTCAGAAGTGTGAAAGGAAGTTGATGCTATGAGTACGGAGCGAATCTATGAACAGTTTATCCTTCAATACCTTTTGTCCTCACAACTTTGTTCAGCATTCTCCGGGGACCGTCGTCCATTACGAAACGGGGATAAGGGAACAGCGCTTTGAACGCTCCCCACCACCGCGTAATGAAAAAAACTTCTCATAAAAAAAGATTATAAGGAAGAGCTAATTTTAACTGTAATCTTTTGTTAGTGGCAGAGAATTGAGATAAGTGATAATATTGACAGGAAAGAAGCTTGATAAGAAATGTGCAAAAACCTTGTTTACGATAAGAAGCTTTTTAGACTTTATTATTATGGAGATATAGACGTCGATCACGACAATGCTGTATCGATGGTGAGTGCCTTTTTACGATCGTTCCAACCACTTTATTTGCACATAGGGGAGGAGGGAGGGACATATACTTGTTTGTTACATTAGTGATATAAAACAAAACAAGCAGATCGGTGAAGGGGTTGTAATGAGTCCTTTGGGTATAAAACCCAAAGAGTTGTTACGCTTTAGCAGATATCTGGGATAATAATTAAGAAGAACTATCTCAATAGAAAATAATCGTGTTATAAATATATCGTACTCGATAGTTTAAACTCAATGCTAAACTAACACTATAATATTTTAAATGGTCAACAAATCTTCGTTTTGTGATACTTGAAATGATGAATATTACTCAGAAATCGTATAGACCATAGCGGTTCCACTTGTTAATAGTATTAGTCCAAATTATAAACAAAAGACAGTGATTTTAGATTTTTGTAACAAAACTATCGCATTTACAACTGAGACGAATTGAATGACACCTATTTTGTATAAATCAGTAAATCGCGTGCCTGAAGGATTAGACATACCTACATTCGTACATATGTATGTAAACAATAACATATCTATATACGCTCATTGAATATTATCCTTCTCCGGCAATCGGGAAAAAGTATTTTTTTATTTAAGAAATTAGTAACTAGGGCGTGAACGAAGCTTTAGAAACTAATTTATTCAAAAAATCTTTTGTCTCCTAAACACTGTTAGTACGTACTTTTGAATGTAAGCAAATAACAAACCTCCCGCATGAATTACACGCAGGAATAAATTTCAGGATGAAATTAAGGACCGAGAATAAAGTTAAATGGAAGGTCCAAACAATCGTCCCGTGTCTATATTGTGTGACCGCCGCGAGTTTGGACCACTTCTTTTTATATCTCCCTCCCGCATCTCGCCTTATCTATTATGATTCGCTGGAATCCCTTAGAAGAATATAAAATGGAAAATTTAGGGAAATTAAGTGCAGTGTTCAGGGGTAAGAAAGAATGTGAGAACTTAAGATTATCGTGGCGATCAAATTTCATAAATGATTTAAGAAATGTATATTTTTTTATATTGTTACGAGCCATATTAGTTTTATCTTTCAATATCAATGTATAATGAATATGATCATTACTTGTGTTATTAGATGTGTAACTCGGGACCCGACGTGACGTTCTATCGAATTGACCACGATCGGTGCAATTCGATAAAAACGTCGGGTAACCAAAAAGGTATTGTACCTTTTAAATCTCATCGCAGTTAAGACTGGAATTACACATCTAATATGTATCAAAGTCGCGAAAGTTTAAAAACAGGGCTTGATAAAATACTACAGATTTCTGTTCAAAAACATTTAATAAAATAAATTTATTCAAATTTAATACATATATTTTAACAGCTTTACTTTTACGATTCAGCAATCCGTAGGTAAGTGCTGAAGTCCTTGAACTTCTACGCTGAACATTTAAAACTACAATAAAACACAGCTTAAGCTTCAACGCTTAAACGATAATACAAATTGATGTCAAACTGCCATGATTTGCCTTCATCCCGTTAGAATATCCGTCCGAAACTTAAAGTAGGTATTTATAAACAGGAACAAAATTAACATCGAACTAAAACCTCAATGCGGTTATCCACTGGCTATCCTACTAAGCAGTTCAAACGACCGTTCATATTTGTTTACTTCCGAAACTAATCAGAGTAGTCCCAACTTTTGCAATAACCGCTTAAATAATTATACTTCTACTAGGAATACAGTTTGCAAAGATTGCTTTATAATTCAGCTTACATATACTATTTATAAGTTACGTTACGTTATATAATACGTTAACTTTGCTAAGAAAAAGTTATTGGAAGTTACAGTTTTTTTATATTCAAAGAATAGACTAAATTGATAAATTTTAACAATTGCAAGTACTGATGATGCAAATCGTCGATAAATCTTTGAGAATCGGGCATGCGATGGTAAATATAGAGTAAGGGAGTTTACTGTTAAAGTAATTACTTAGATTCACGTATTTACAACCTACACCTCGATCATCTTGTATTTTAACTACAATATTCAAATTTTTATTAATAAACTTTTACAAGACAATAAAAATTAAATTAAATTGATAAAAAAACTGAATGCTTGCTATAGTCCAGTTCGCATCTATCCCGGAATACCCTCCCATCGTTTCCTTGGCCTTCCCATCGTTTCCTTGGCCTTCTTCTCCATTTTAGAGCTTCCCTGGGTACCCATTCTGTGAATTTCTTGCTCCACCTATCATCCTCCAATCTATACACGTGAACGGCCTGTTTCCATTTGAATTGTCTTAATTTTATTTTTTAGACTTTGTCTGTTACTTTTGTTTTCTTATTGCTTCATTTTAATTTTATCTGAAACTTTTTTTCCTAATATACCTCTCTTCTTTTTATAGATAACTTCCTTGCGTAACGGCCATGTTTAACAACCATATGTTAAGCAGGGGAGGATCACTTAATCGAAAAGATTACTTTTAATGTTTAGGTTTATTTCCACCATCTTGTATGGTATTACCATATTTCTTATGGATAGCAACATCAATTTTGGTGCTAAATCCACGTTGCTTATTATTAATTAATATTTTATATCAAGTCTTTGACGGTTCTAAATATTACGCTCTACGAGTATTGAGCAATAAGTCTATTGATAATCCCTTTCGCTATCCCAGGAAATTAACGATAGCTTTTGACTCCATTTTATAACGACAAATTATCGAAGTATGTTTGAAGCTCATCTAACATTGTTTACTTAGATCAAAATTCTGATGTTATTTAAACTATCTACGAACAGGTTGTATAGTTGTAAGTGTAATTATAGTGGATGTTATAAGTGAAAAGGGTATGCTGAGGCAAACGTTAGCGGAAGTAGTAAAAGGGCCGGCAGGCATCGACCACGCAGAACATGATAAAGGGCAGGTCAGATGTACCGAAAACCGATGGGCTTGTATGAAAGCTTTAATGACGGTAGGGGAAGCTCGAGACGTTACTTTGTAAGAATAGAAGCAAGTGGCAGGATGATGTCTCTGCCTACCCCGAAGGAAAGAAGAAATGTTTCGAATTCAAGCAGAAATCTCTCACTTCGTAAATGTTTCCTTATCCAGGAAATAAAAAAGTCGTTATAAATTGTTAATTAAAATTAAACTCATTAAGTAGTTACTACACTTGTGCATCAAAGTACTCACTGATATGAATAATTTTATAAAGACAAACTGCCTCGTCCGAGAACGGTCGGGCGAGATCGATGAATGCTACTTAATGGCTTTTATCAACGGACAAGTTGCGCTACGAGGAGCGACGCGCCACGGCTGATGGAGTGGCTGACGTGTCCGGATACGACTCCAGAGGGAGAACCGGGTCAGCAGCACAGTTTGTATTTTATTGTAATTCAAATAAGGTTTTTTTATTCCCTACAAATATTGCTATTAATGTTGATAACGCACTACCTACTTGTAATATTAAAATTTGATTTATATTTTTTGAACTTCCATAAAATTATTGCAGGTAGTCAGCGGCCACTTTAAGGGGAAAGTTATTAAGATTAACACTCTTTTAACATTAACATGTTTGAAACACCTGGTTGTCAAAGTAGCAAATGTAGTAGCAAACTAATAAACTAAATTCGTAAACTTTATTATACGTCGTAAATCGTCCTTACAAATATTTATAAAGCATTCATTATAAATATTTGTAAGTTGAATAAATATGACGTTAAAATTATACTTTTGTTTTTAATTACTGTTCAGCCCTAAGCTACGACGGATTCTATAAAAACTTGTTAAAAACATTCATCGGCGTTGTTATATTATCTGTATAACATTACAAACAATATTATCTGTATATCATTACGAACATTATCATCATCTTGTTGGAAATTATCCTATTATATTTTAACATACAAAGATCTCTCACAATGTTTTACATACTTAGGTATGTTATGGACCAAGTGATTAATACAGCATTATTCATAGTGTCCAGACCGCTTAAAAAATGCTCCATATGAGTAGTCAATATAATAAAAATATTGAAATAATCAAATTGACCGGGGTGTATAATATTGGTCCCCACATTTTTGGCAGAGTAATCAAAAATGTTTTTTATTCTACGATCTGATGACTGGGCCAGGAGGTGGATAGTGAAACTCTTCAGTGGCTACTAGTAAACCCCTCGAGTTTGGGCTCATATGATTCGTTTTGACAGATTGGGCTTGGTAACGATGGTCTGATGATGAAGCGAGGAGGTGGATAGTGAAACTCTTCAGTGGCTACTAGTAAACCCCTAGAGTTTGGGTTCGTATGATTCGTCTTGACAGATTGGGCTTGGTAACGATGGTCTGATGATGAAGCGAGGAGGTGGATAGTGAAACTCTTCAGTGGCTACTAGTAAACCCCTAGAATTTGGGCTCGTATGATTCGTTTTGACAGATTGGGCTTGGTAACGATGGTCTAATGATGAACCGAGGAGGTGGATAGTGAAACTCTTCAGTGGCTACTAGTAAACCCCTAGAGTTTGGGCTCGTATGATTCGTTTTGACAGATTGGGCTTGGTAACGATGGTCTGATGATGAAGCGAGGAGGTGGATAGTGAAACTCTTCAGTGGCTACTAGTAAACCCCTAGAGTTTGGGCTCGTATGAATCGTTTTGACAGATTGGGCTTGGTAACGATGGTCTGATGATGAAGCGAGGAGGTGGATAGTGAAACTCTATTTTACTTCTTTTTTAAAGAAAACCAGCAACGTGTGTCGTTACACATTACTAGTATTCTCGTTAGCCCCTCCAGTGAAGCTAAATGCTTGTGTTAGGAGTGGGTTCACGTCGGTAGTGAACTAGGTGTGGTTCCAACCCGCAACCACTTGATCGCAAGTCCGACGCCTTAGCCATTACGCTACCGCCGCTTTAATTCGATTCGCAATTAAAACGTATTTTTTTTTAGTTTTTCTATTTATTAGGATATCATATGACTATGAGTTAATTTATTAGCTATGTGAGAGTACAGATAAAAAATAAATGCCAACAAAACGTGATAGAATAAGTATTAGTTACGTTTACTGGGAGCAAGTTGCGCGGTTGATAAACATTTGCCTAAACTAGAAACTGTTAACAATATTCACGAACTACGAGTATTTACTGACTTAGGGGTATGGTTTACGCAAAAGCCTTCATTAAGATAATATTGTCAATATCGATGAATATTCAATGAGTCCCGTATGAAGTTAGTGTTTGTCATATACCTATCTTAACAATAGAAAGTGATGTTATGTCTATAATCACAAATTATATTCAATCATAACCTCAATTTAATAATAACAATAAGTACTCTGTGCTGTAGGTACACTAAAAATCATAAGAAAAGAAATATACAGAAACTGATATTATTTACATAAAATGTGAAATGAGCGGCCTTATCGTAAATTTATTAGTTTATTAGTTAGTATTTGTAATACAGTCGGGTTTTTTGTTTCATTAATGCCGCGTTCCTATAATCAAGAAACGATTCATTTTCCAACGGACGGTAAAATAGCAAAACGAATCGTTTCTTGATTATAGGAACGCGGCATTATTGATTTCTTTAATGATGATAACGTAATGTTATGTTTGTTCTTTCATAATTATCATTTGAAGAAATAAATTTAAGAAACATATTTTTATTATATTACTAGCTTTGCCCGTGACTTTGTTTGGTGAATATCAGAAAACAACAATATACCCTTAATAAACGGTCTACTGCCTCCTCTTGAAAAGGGGGGGGGGGGGGAAGTAAAATTAGTTTGACATGATTGGAAGCACGGCACGTCACGGCACTGCACTAGCTGGTGCACAAATTTGCTCGCAGTGGTAAAAAGTGCAAAATAACTGTATCTAATACAAACACAGGGAACAAATCTTATATCATCCTGATTTAACTCTATGAAAACATAATTTCCAAGGTGGCGTCCACATTTAATAGGTTTGTCAACCCTTGTAAAATAGTGTCCGGAGCTGCGCCGTGAATCTTGATGTCGCCGTGACGGGGGTGCACTGATTCAGCCCCGTGCGCCGTATTAAATACCTTATATCACCGTTAATACTAACCGGGAGTGATTTATCACGACTAGTAGATTTATAGGTTTGTTGTTTCAAGCATCGTCCTGGGAAAATCCTGTTTTCAGTTATTCTCAGGATGGATGTCTAAAACGTTTGGAATACTTGACTACGTCCCAATTACTTTTGAGCATATTATTTGGTTTACAGATCGCTTGAAATTTATTTTGTCTTCATTTGCTTTGATGGTTGAAAATTGAAACTACATTATTTACTTAAAGTTATATCCCACTAATATTATAAATGTGAAAGTTTGGATGGATGGGTGGATGGATGGATGTTTGTTACTCTTTCACGCCAAAATTACTGAACCGATTGCGATGAAACTTGGTAGCAGGAGACCTGGATTAACATACAGGCTACTTTTTATCCCGATATTCCCACGGGATCGGGACTTACGCGGGTGGAAGCACGGGGTGCTGCTAGTATTATTAATAGTTTTTTAACCTTCACGAATTGTTAAGATGTGTCGATATTTATAAACTTTTTGGTTACGTTTCGACCGACTTGAATCGATTGCGATCATGGTTGGGCATGCGGGTAATCTTGACTAAACGGGTAAACTGACTGGTAATTAAAAAAAATATCGCACTCGTTCCCCATTTCTGTAAAGTGATGCCATATAGACCGACATATAGGCTACTTTTTATCCCGATATTCCCACGATTTTCATATATCCAAGTTGGCGAACAAGCAAAATCAGTGTTACTTGTGCGTTGCAAAAGCGTGCTTTGGTTAACAGATAAAATTATTTGAAGCTGTTTTTAAATGCTCTATTTTGATCCAAAAAGTATATGCACATAAACTGGCTTCAATGCGTCTTAATCATGATTAACAACACTCGATACTTTGATTAGCTAATTTTTCACTCTTGGTGTAGTAGGACTACTTTGCGAACATAATTTATCCAATAACAAAAGAGTAATTAGAATCTATTCGCAATTAAAAAAGGTGTCACGTTATCATAAGGTAAGTAGTTACATTATAGGTAAATTAGTTCTGCATTTGATCACAATATTACGCTTACATTGTAATGAATTATACATTTGATTTTTAAATCCAAGACTATAAGTAACAGCTTCCAGTCGATTCGGATGCACGATCAATCATGGCGGGTATAGCGTGTATAACTTGTGACGTCATTAATATAACACGAGTGTGTCTGTGGCGTCACTGGCCTCATACATCTCTGTCAGTTCAGTGCTCGGTGGTAACCGATTACTGTTCGTTATTTTCCTTTCAAATATTCGGACACTGGTGCACTAGTTTACAACTGCAAAAAAAAAAAAAATTAACACTAGGTGAAAGTTACTATTTTTTGTTCTTATTTATTGTGGTAATGAAATAACAGGCTCCATTTTCATATAAACCATCATTATCCTCGGTATGACTGGCTTGTAGGTCTAGTGGTTAGTGATCCTGACTGTTGAGCCAGGGGTCGTGAGTTCGATTCCCACCCAGGACAAAATATAATTGTGTGATGAGCACGATAAATTGTTCTGTGTCTAGGTGTAAGTAATCTATATGTTTGTATTTATGTATTAAAATGTATTATTATTAAATATATAAGTATGTTTACCATAGTACAGGCTCTGCCTAGTTTGGGAGCAGACGGCCGTGTCTGAGATGTGTCAAGTTATTATTATTATTTCATAAAAGAAATTATACAACACTCATTATAAAGTGTAGTGACTCTCAGAGGGTTTTCCAGGAAACATTGCCGGGTTGTAATGAACCCAGAACAGCTCGTCTTCTTATGATTTTGCAATATTAAAGACTAATTCAAATCGGCAATATTAAAGAACAGCTCCCGAAAATCAACGTAGTCTTCTATGATGTACAGAATAGGAGATCTTAAAAAAAAATATTTACAAGGATTAATGATAAGTAATTCAGATGGTGTTGAAAAATATTTGGATAATTTTGGTTTGTTGACTTTCGTATCATTAGAAATCATAAAAAAAAATGTAACTTTACTCCATACAAAATGTTTGCATAAATCTGATCTTCACTCGCCCTGATTGAATATAATCTTCAGAAACTAAATCATCTATTAATACTTTCGACACAACTGCTTGGTTACATGATACTGATTTTATGACCGTCCAATACATATAAAATCACAATAAACGCCAATAGCAGAGACAGATGACGAGAAGGTTCCGGCCGCGGCACCCAGACAGGATGACGTAAATGAGCAGTGTAACGCGAAGGAACTGGGGATGTCTACAAAATTGTCACGAGAATGATCAAATTTTTCCAGAAATGTTCCCTCTTTTGTGTAGATTCTATAAAATCACATCTATAACACATTTAATTTATAAGTGCTTTTAAAATAGCTTGAAATCCAAAAAAAAACATAAATTACCTTAATAATAAAAACTAACTAAATTTTGACAATAACGCCAGAGGTAAGTACCTACCCCAAATGCGTTGACGACCTATGCATCGAGGTAGATTAAGCTCAAATATTTGTACGCATGGGTGGTAAGCATGTATAATATGTATGTATTTACAGAAACGGTAATAGTATCTAAGTACGTATATTCGTGTTCTGGAACTTCGGAACAAGCTATGCCTACCTTAGATCTAGATAGCGCTGTATAATATATCCCATGATCATTTTATAACATAACCATGCAAAATCATCAAGTTATTTACTTTTAAAAGAATCACAGTTAACATCTGTACTAATCTATAAAGACATGAAGATCATGAATCAAATGATTTGCAATGCATCCTCAAAAAGCTTCCACCAAAAACTCGTGTGACGACAGAGGACAGTGTCCGCACCGATAATTGTGCTTTCGCGTCAGTGCACCTCAATTTTCATGTAAATTGTAAAAATTCATCCAACGATCGAACACTGAACCTACATACGTACGTGTGTACTGTTAGCATGAAGCAAGCTGCTTGCATTCAAGTAATTGTTGACTCATGCAGCTGGAAATATTGCATTGTTTCCATGCTAAATGCACTCATTACTTTTTATAGTAAAGAGGTTTCGTAGGTTTCCAGATGTCTTCGGATAACTTATTTCCATTACTTACTACGAACTGTAATTTACTTCATTTTATAAACATATATTTCTAGAATTTATTTGCGGTAATTAGGAATGAAGTCAGTAGTTACTTCAAAACGCATGCTGTAATCCAGTAAGACTATTTTTAATCTATTTGTACTTCAGAGCTTTTTGTTTAATAATTATTTCTAGACACTCTCCAAGTATAAAATAAGTGTGACGTTTGGCAATAAAATAAATTTGCCCACTAGAATGTATAGGAAAAGTATAATATTTTATTCTTCTAGATGAAATAATATCCCAATTTATGTTTTATTAGCAGGTAAACTGCAATTTGGATACAAACTACAAATAATCTTCTTCTGTTATGCCCCTCTCATACATAATGTCTATGCATGTATGTATATTTGTATGGATATGTGTATATATTTATATGTTCCACTGTTTCATTATTTTTATCTTTATTGTTTTGGTATTAATTTTTCTTTCATATGTTTTAGAGTTTATTATATAAATTTACTGCATCTACTTCACCCATTTTGCACAACATCAGGGTAAATTAATAGAGAATGCCTATGGCATTAAGTCCGCCATTGTACATTTTTGTGCATAAAGTTTTAATAAAATAAATATTTAAAATGTATACCTAAGTAGAAGAATTATATTACAAACAAAAGTAATATGTATTCCAGCGTTTAAGAAAGAAAATACCACAGTTAACCGGCACCAGCTAGTGACACATAAAAACTTTTTCTTTTAGTTTCTTTTATACTCCTGTCATCACTTCCACAAAGGAATAGATCTGATCAGCAAATACAATTAATTTACCATACATCTCGTACGACATTTATATCGTACGTTGTCGTAATATGAATGATTTACGGATATATGGAAATTTCGGTCTCTTTCCGTTACTCGTAAAATGTTTTATTGAATAGATGCGCCATCTATAGCGATGTCTCGCCATCGGATAACACATAACTGTGTTTTATGGCCTCTGCGCGACTTTCTGAATTGGCCACAAAAGTTTTCTACTTGCTGAATGTCTGCTTATGAACGAATTATGAAATATAACTTCAAAAAGAGTTTAGAATTGAAAATAATTGTCCGTACTCCGTAGTACCTATAATAGCCAGAAGCAGTTAGGTCTTCTTAACATACTGAATAATATAAAATATATTTAAAAGTATCTGCAACATTTTTCATGTGACTTCAAATAGTCATATTTAATTACTTGAAAAAGCCTGATGGTCGAATTTCAACCATAGTTAATAAAGTTTTTAATATTTTGTTATATTTCAATGACCTATAAGCTATTAATTGCCAGTATGAGTTGAACTGTTATTCTATAGACTTTCGGTACCATGACAGGTCAACACACTGGATACGTGTAGCTTGGCTTTCACGAAATATAAAAAATGTCATAAAACATAATTTCACATTATGTTACAACTTTTTTGGAATTAGACAAAAATATATCAAATTGTCTGTAACTATACTCAACGCCGTCATTAAAATAACAATAACTTTTGATAGAGTTAACCGATTTTAATTAAATAAAATAAAAGATAAATGTTAGCTACCTTTCGATTTTCTTGCTTAATTTCTTAAATGAACTTGTTGTGTTCAAACAAAAACAGACAGAGAGACAGATATTTTAAAAAAGATATGTGTAAAATTATTATTTTTGAGTACCTTGCAATAGGGAATATGCATGTTGTTTAAATTTACTTGATTAATTTTCCCTTGAATCTTTACCTATTGTCCAGATATTATGCCTAAACAATAATTTTTATATTTAGTTCGTGTTTAATTGCAAAACAATATTAATTAAAATATGCAAAATAAGTGAACATGACGTGACATTCCACGTTCTGTCATTTATCAGCGCCTATATTCGTAGTGTTACGGAGAAGGATAGGTGTTCCTGTGGTTTTTGCTCTTAGCTAGTGCAATTAAAGCATTCTAGTGATATTAGAAATCATTTAGGACAATGACTGAATGTAGTTTTGTCAAAGCACAATCGGACAATCGACCGAAAATAGGTGCATTCATGATGACTATATATTTTGCATCAAATCCAGATTTTACGTCCGCTGAGGTTAAAGGAGTGAATGCCGCAAGGTAATTATTATAATACTTGTTATATTATAATCTAAAGGATAGGTAAGATATGTATAGTTAGTTATATTCATGAAGTTTTATTTGACTTTTGTTACGTAGTTTAAGTAAACAAGCAAGTTGCCTTCTGCTTGATATTTAAAACAAACATAAATTACCGCTGACTAATTCACACTATACAAGCAATTAAATTGTTATATGCTTACATTAAAGTGATCTTCACAACAATATAAACACGATAATGAAGATACTTCATCTCTTCTCATTAATGTACACCATTGTTTTCGTATTTTACATTATTATTTTGTACAGGAAAAATACTATATTGGGTGTACTTCTTATAGTGTTTTTACACTAAGGGACAAGGCAATACCTATAAAATGGTTTTTAAACTTTATCCATCGTCTATTAATTACAATAAATAGTAACTACAACTGGAAATCGTTATAAAATTACTGTAACACTTCAAGTAAGTTTATGAAACAAACACTAAGCGTGGAACGTGGCGTCATAAAAGGCCCACGAAATATGGCGGCGTTTAAACAGATCAAATTTTATCGATATCTTCAATGTCATTTTAAAAATTTATTTGAACATTGCCAAGGTTATTTATATTTTTTATTTGGGTAGAATGATGGAACAAGTCAATAAAAGATAAAAAAAATTACATGCATATTCCCTATTTCTGTTTTTACAAAATTCTGAAATGTACAGACAAATTAAGTTTAAATAATTATTATATGTATAGATAAGCAAAGACAAAACAGTACACCTCTTTTTCTCATCCGTTTGTCAACCGATTAATTCACTTCATTATCTACATTCATTTAGGTAACAGACTCATACAGTAACACTTATAAACGTTGAAAATGTTCAAAGATATATTTACCGAAAATAGCTGATTTTAGCGAGCATCGCTATCCTTGTTCATTTGTTATATTATTATGCTCTATGCTCGGGATGCCGTTAGCTCAGCTGTGAGACGTCGACCTTATCGCGGTTCACGCCTCAATAATCGGCCATCCACTGAAATATGACAGGATCCTCACCTCGTTACTCCAACGTACCTCTCCATTGAATAATAATAGCCTCTATCACCTTGGTACAGAGTTCTAAACGGCTGTACGTGATGGCAACGTTATATCTAACCTCAAAACTTGTTCTCAGAATTCGATTATTATTTAAACTTGCAAAATAGGTTTGAATTTTGTTAAATGAAATGCATGAATGTGTCCTGTACATATATATATATATATTATTTATATGTATGTATATGAAGAAAATATATAATCAAATAGATATTGAATGTATGAATTGTCATCCCCATCACCTGGACAAATGGCAATCAACCACTGCGGTTCTCCAGATTTTTTTTGCCTCGCACAACCAGTCTCTGGAACAAATTGTCGCCAGCGGTATTTCCGGACCGATACGACCTTCAAGAAAAGAGTGTACTCCCATATCAAAGGCCGGCAACGCACTTGTGACTCTTGAGTTGCAGGTTTCCATGGGCGACGGTAGTCACTTACCATCAGGAGACCCGTCTGCTCGTTTGCCCTTTATAATATAAAAAAAAACATTTTGTTCAAGTAGGTCATATTGCTAACGCGCGTTCAATCCGACGAAGATCATTGGTTTGTCGAACATTCGTTCATAGGAGCGCATTCATTTCAACACGTCAACACGTGGTTTTAATAAAAGGATTCGGTCATTTAAATAAAAGTCCGTATACTATTTTATGTGAAAAATGGTATACGGACTTTTATTTAAATCAAGCAAAGCAAAGCAAGGCATGAGTTCGATGACACTTAATTTCATACATTTCAAGTAGTTTATTTTCATACAAAATAAAATAATAAGGAATGAACTCAAATAGATAAAGAAGTAAAAATCTGTTTTAACTTTCTGTTCTAACGCCCATTTTCAACAAATACGAGTACATAACTCGAACTGAACTGCGACAATGCACCTGAGAAAGGCTCGCCATGTAAACACTATACAAAAAAAACCCAACGCCCGTTCGGTCAACGCTCGTCATCTGAACACAATGTTACGCAACGTATGCTTTAACATAATGCATATTATTAGAAGATTTTGTTTCAAAATAGGTGCGACAAAAACATAACATAATCGATTTAAAATGGAATCAGTACAAATATTTTTAATAATTCACATACAATTGTGAATTTGTATAACGAAATTCAAATTGCTAAAAAATATACCCAAAATGAAAAACGAATATGGAAAACATGAAACGGAAACATATTCAATTTAACTGGATGTATTTGGTACGTGAATATACATTATTACTTTGAATCTGCACTTGATTCATGTAAAATGAACCCTACTTACTTGAAATATGGACTAAACGAAGGCTGATTTCTATTTGTCGGCTAGTAAATACATCATGCGTAATTATTGGCGGTGGCACATTATTGCTAGAGTAACGAATACAAACGATGTCTCTATGCGTACTCAACGAGCTTAGTCGTAATGATATTTGCTTCGGTCGCTGTTTTTTGTACGAGTAGGCTCCATGTAGCTAAGATATGAAGCCGAATAATTTTATGGTGATGAAGGAAAAATATATGAGGGTCGAGAATGTAGTACATGAGTTATGTAAGGCGGTTAATAAAGTCAGAAAAGAAAAAGCCGAGAGATGGTTATGAGAGCTAGTTTTTGAGTCATTGACTTTGACTGCGTGAAGTATATGCATAACAGTAACTATATATTATAATTATGTATAATAATATTGTATCTATTTCATGAAGTAGTATTATTTCATGATATTAAACATACCTGCTGCCTACATGTTGTGGTCTGTCCCGATCAATGAATAATCAGCGTTTGACGATATGAACAGCTAAACAGACGACTACTTCATGATATGGTCAAACGTGGTCAAATATAAGTGATCCCATCAAAATCCTTTCGTGATGCATCATGGCTGCGGACAATTATTCTGTTTTAAAAGCGAAGAAAAATGTTCAAATAGACGATAAAAGTAAAAGTGCAATGAAATGTATTTGTGACAACTTAGAGGTCTACTTTGTAATTTTTATTAAACCTTTTATATAAAAAAATACCCTACATGAATGATACGGCCAAATGTGGACTGATGTATCATCAAATGTTGACGTCAAAACACATCGGTCAAGTCATAAAACAAATCACATGGTCGGAAACATCTTAAAGTGATCAGTTCTAAGATCTGGCCACGAAAGTACGAGTCTGACTCACGCACCGAGGTTTCCGTTCATCTCGGGAATCGATTCTGCAAAGATTATTGCCTATATTTTTTTTTTCGCGAGACGTACTTAAGTTTGCCGTTCTTATACTCTATAAGTACTCTATAAGTTTGTAATCGCAAAAAATATTATTTAGCTTGATTTTTTATCGTTTAATGTTAGGTTAACCTGATTGATACCTCCACGCGTTCCTGAGAAAAAAGGTCTTGTCAGACATACGGACAGAAGTGATCCTGTAAGGGTTTCCCGGACCCTAAAACTCTCGGAAACCTAAAAATTAAAACTTTTGTATCATAAGAAACCAGTCGTCAAACCGTGTGGCCCTGTGCCCTGTGGCAGATATGTTTGTTTATGGCATAAAGTTTAAACCGGGTTAAAAAGATGTTAAATTTAGGAACAACAAGTCGGGCGTCCCCAATATACACGTGATTACAACCCTATACTTATACTCGTATATAATAAATACTATTATAAATATAATATATATATACTATTCTAATCTACCAAGTGACTACCTATATTTAGGTAACATCGTGAACGAGCTAATAATAATAACACACAGTGGCATCACTTGGAGCTGACGTGGCCGTATTCTGGAGACGGCCGCGTCACGGCCTTATTACGTTAACGAAGACAAACGGTTCTCATGACGCGAATATGAACTGCATATTGTGTATGGTATATAGGATGAACGACAGCGGGAACCAATTAAATATAGCTTACAGTAATTAGAATATTATTGTGATGAATGAATGACTCAATAAAATTTGTTATTATGGTTTCTTTAATCAATGTGTAGGTTAGGAATGGTGTAGATAACAAAGCACTCAAAACACTTTTTTGGCGAGATAACAAGTTAATTAACTAATAAAAAAAGAAGTTCAAGTGTTTTAATTTTCGATTTCCCCCCCTTGCTGATGTTACCCTCCTGTGGCAGTACCTTCATAACACAAAACGTCTAGATGATGCTGGTGTAGTAGTTTTTTGGCAAGGCACAAATAATACATTGGCAAAAATGTTTACCATGTGCATCTTTTTCTCAATAAATGTATTTATCAACCGTATAATGAGATGAGAAAAAGTTTACAAAGTCTTGTAGAAAGCATTTTAGAATATTTTAGTGCTAAATAAAATTCTTTCACTTGTTATTTAAACCACACAACACCTCAACCATAGAATCCAATACTCTTAGATATAATTTACCTAATAATTTATCATAAGCACATACCGTGTAATAATGACGTCACAAATTATACGTGTTACCAAATTGACCACAATTTAGTGACAATGTATAGGTACATACAAAAAGCGAAAACTTGACTATTGTTTTAAATCTAGATGGGTAAACGTGGAAGTGGATTGTGACAATATCATAAGAAGCTAGGCAAATTCTTTAAATATATTTAGAGAAAATTAAGTAAGCAAAAAATAATTATAGTGCTTTAGGGAATGTTAACAATACACTACCTATGCAACTTCTTACACAAGTAATCTTAAGCTTCAAGCTTAAGTAACCTTAACGACAGTAAATTTCATATGAAATAAAAGTTTTCCACGAGCGACTTCGCTAGCAGAAACTATAAAATACATTTATATATTTTTAATTTTAATAATTTTTACACTTTAACACCAAAATTTTTCATTTTAACAACAAACAGCATGTTTACTCGTATGTATTGCACCATTGCCTTGCCCGCATTTTAATCGACTTAAAAAAGCAGGAGGTTCTCGACTGAATGTTTTTTTTTTGTGTGTAGGTTAGGCGATACCTTCGGCATTTGCGAACCAATTTCAATAAGTATTTTATTATTTTTTGGTTGTAGTAAAGGTTGGTCCCATTTAAAGTTAAAGAAAATATTCCACCTCTAAGAGTGGAAAATGAAGGGATGAAGAATACAGATTATTACAATTTACCATGATTTCGGTGCATTGAAGTCGGCAATACTTTTTTAAATAGTTAATTATCTATTATTGGACCTTAATAAAAAAAAAAAAACAAATTTTGAGCAAAATGTTTCCTACGGTCACTAAAAATATACTTACTTGAATAAAATAAATACCTCAGGTTTCCGGACCTTTCAATCACCTTACACTGGTCAATTCCACTATTTTACAATCAAGGTTGCTCGGTAGTTCATCTACAGTATCAAACAAAAATTATTTCTTACATTCCCATTCGAGCAAAAGTCCATGGTCACTCTCTAAGCCGATCGGTCATCTTACACAAACATTCTGAATCCAGAATTTATTGCTCGTTAATCTTGCCTGACCCTTCCACGTCATTGGCTTTGAATGAATTAATGCTTTTACCCGTGGGATTAGCGTGATGCTTGTCCGAGTACGTAACGATACCGTACGGGGGCATCAGACTGTGAATACTGCGTACCCGTGACACGTTGGGGAATAAAGCCTCATTTACACGTTAGGGCTGAACTTCCATTGACACATTATCGCTGTCATCGGACTAGTTAGTACGAGGGCTATCTGGATAGACCTGCCCTGTAGGGAGGAGTTAGCTATATTGAGGAACATTATATTTGTTCGATAGTAGTTATATATTCAAATTCAAGTCTATGTAAAATAATCATCTCCTATATTTTGTAATATATATAACACATATTGTAATACGTGTTTATAAAAGGAGATCTATTTATCTTTAGCACAGAATATGTAATGCATTACCTGTACGGTATCTTTAGTCTACTAGCTAATGCATTAACTATGCATGAACCTTGAAAAAAAAATATTACACCCCTTTTTTTGGCAGTCGTGTAAAAAGTAGGTATACATAAATAGCAATAACCTACTTTACTCATTACATTCAAAGTAGTAAGTAAAAACGATTTAAATTCATAGTGACATACCTATTAGGTTTAAAAAAAATACTAGTAACTACAGTGCGACACAAACATAAAAGCAATCCGATGCAAAAAAACACAAGTAACTACAGTGCGACACAGACATAAAAGCAATCCGATGCAAAAAAAACACAAGTAACTACAGTGCGACACAGACATAAAAGCAATCCGATGCAAAAACACACAAGTAACTACAGTGCGACACAGACATAAAAGCAATCCGATGCAAAAAAACACAAGTAACTACAGTGCGACACAGACATAAAAGCAATCCGATGCAAAAAAACACAAGTAACTACAGTGCGACACAGACATAAAAGCAATCCGATGCAAAAAAAAACAAGTACGTCATCGAAGCAATAACAAAGAGGCTTTCAGCAGTGACGTCATATCATATTCCATGTGCCGTGCAATGTCGGAGTCGCACCGAACCTGTGCCTGTAATCCTGTGGACTAGATTAAAACCAGCATCGACTTCGGCTGACTGTGGAATAACTGACAGGTTTATCACGATTAAAGGCTTTGATTCTTTTTGCAAGGAAACTCTTGCTAGATTAGTTTCAATGCATTGAACAAAGTCCGCAGGAAATAAAGTGTTACATAAGACTTATTAATTTTTTATTATTATTTGCACTGAAATTGTAGGGTCGTTCAGTAATTTTGATTTCAGCTAATATTTTTATATATGTTAGCTTCTCCTTAATGTGATAGAGCATGAAGCGTATTTCAGGTTATATTACAGAGGAACCTATAAAATTAGTGTACACAACAGTGCCTATGTGCTATTAAATACTTAATGATATGATAAATGGTAGATTCGATAGCTGGTTTAAAGTTGTAGAAATAGCAAAACGTATGGAATTTGTCACTATTGTATTATAAATTATGTGATACAGCAATTAATGTATCGCGCACATGACCCGAGAGGACAAGTGTGTAAAATGATAGATCGAATGGGCGACCGGTAAATGGGGAGGAGCGCCCCCGCGCCCCGCATTCATGGTGAAGCGAAGTCGCAACAATAAATGAAGTTAAAGAGCTCGTACTTCCCGACAAAAGTTCATTTAGCTCGAGCAGTTCTAGTTACAGGTATGACCAATGACAATCCTGACCCAATAGACCTATTGAGGATACTCCCCAATCCCTCCGTGTAAGCAATATCTCTTTCCTTCCCCTACCTTCCCTTCTTACCTACCTTTCACTTTCAATATACTCGCAATTTGCCCATAATTCCCAAAGTGCCCGGTTGGCTGTAATAGGCTTGCTCATTCTTACGTGTACGCAAAATGTGGGTGTTTAATATACCTCTGTCTACCTTTTCAAGGATAAAGGCGTGTATCTAAATTATACTTGCGCTAGGAGGCATTATTAGTAAGAAACACGACTGAGATTTGTACGGATCTAACAAAGGGAAAAAAGTTAGAACCTGATCTTGGCGCCGATGAAGAACTACACTGCAAACATGTACATAAAAACATGTACAGCTTGTTAAAGAAAGGTGATGACAAATTTTAGCGTTATGTGTAGCCGACCAATAGTTGATTTGGCTTGGAAAAATACCCGATGGAAATAAATATATATATTTTTAAATTTTATTCGGACGATGCTTTTCCTCAGTGTAGGTTTTTTATGGGATGATGGTAAGTGAATACCGCCGCCCATGGGCACCTGCAACTCAAGAGTCACAAGTGCGTTGCCGGCCTCTAAGGTGTGAGTAGAGGAAGTAGGGAAGAGGGGGAATGGTGGGGCGAAGATGGGGAGGGCCTCCGGTAACGTCGCTCACAAGGCGAAATACAACGGAAGCATTGCGTCTCAGCCGATTTTCTGTGAGGCCCTGGTATCACTCATGTCAATCGGGCCCATACGTGCCAAAGCATGGCTCTCCCACTTAGGTGCACATTTTATGAATTATCAGGTCAATTTCAATGATTCTCTTTGTGCAGACATTATCAGAAACATCTGGACATTCTATCAAAATCCTTGTTATTAAATAGCCATAGTTCCATTCATGTCAGCCGTCTCTCATTCGAAACATTAACTGTATCGATCAGTTTTCAAAATTCAAAATCATGAATTTTCATGAAAGATTTAGTGATTTACGTTATATACGGAGTCTATCTACTGTGCAACCCTAACATTTGACCACACCATTCTGTAATATCCTGTATAGACAGAGTGCGGCCCTGTTAAATCAAAATAAGCCGACAACCATTTTTTTTAAATTTTGGTAAAATTGACTAACACTCTATCTCTATCCTTTTTTGGTACACTACTGACTTCACCAGTATATTCCTATGGAAGAGATTAGCGTTTATGGCTCTTTTCTACAAAGTGGTAATTAGTATGTTTTGCGGAGGTATTGAAAGACTTCTGTGACCCTCGAATATTAAATTATTGATTTATTTACAGTGACTTATATACTAGTTATTTACATTAACTTAAAAGAGGGGTTGGCGCGTGTAACTGTATTCTGCTGACGACTTTATTTGTTGTTATGGCAGTGGACGTAATCTCTTATTTGTTTGTACGTGAGTGGTTACTTCCTTGTAGATATCACGCCGCCTAGTCATGACTGCCATAGTATGTTATTTTATCCAAAATATAAAGTAGAGTGATAATTGTAACTATTTGTTTAAGGTCAAATTTACCCTACCTGAGTCCCGGTATATCAGAGACTGGTGCGCCATCTTCCGTAAGCCAGGATATTACAGGGGCTGGTGTGCCATGGGCTGCACACGAGACCCTCGCACCAGTGCTGTTCGAGAACGACAGCCGTGGAGGCGGCTCCATCAGGAACAGTAGTTGGCTTGATGATTGTGACACTGGAAGGAAAAACATAAAAATAAATAACAAACTCAGTGAACAATTTTATTATTAAACTGCGAGACCCTCAGACATTTCTAATGTACCTAAGATTAAACCTAAAAACTTTAGAAGGAATTGTTTAAATAAATGATTATTTTATGTATATACAGAGAAAGGCTTTTATCAATTTACAAATACAGACCCATTAAACATTGAAGTTAAAGGGTATTACTCCCTTCGTGAACCTTTTACGGTTTATTAGGCAGTGTTTAAATAGCATCTGTTAGAACTTCACGCAAAATAATTGTCCTCCGAGCAGCTTTTTTCTGATCATGTACTATAGTTTATAGTATACAGTATACTAAGTAACCAAACTTGTAGTACATCTATCTCCGGAATCGATTCTCGAAGATTAATTTCCACTTGATGCCTACACAGGGTTCCTGAGAAAAAGGTTTTTGACAGACAGATATTTAGACAAACAGACGGACAAGAAATTGATCCTCTAAGGGTTCATTGTTTTCTTATGAGGGACGGAACCCTAAAAAGGATTGAAGAAAGGAGTGTATAGGTTTCTAAAGGGTCGGCAATGCCCATGCGAGTCCTCTAGAATTAAAAAGGGCCATACGCTAGATAGATAGATAAGTAAATTACACTTTATTTGTACACCAGGGTTTTATAAGGAATATGTATCAGGATATGTATCTTAACAATACTGTACAAAGGGTGGCCTTATCGCTTAGAGCAATATCTTCCAGCCAACCTTAGGATGACTGGAGTTATTTCATTAAACAAGTGGTAATCGTTGACATTGAATTAAAAGATTGTCAATGCTTATCATCTATTACATACATACAATACTCAATAATTATACCATCTTATCATACATTCAAGTACTCTTATAGACATAAATAAAAACATAGATATACCTACATATAGAAATACACAATATATACACAATAAATACTGTATACATCATATTTTAAATATAAGTTTATAGTGACAGATAATGCTTTTGTAATATTGTTTTGAACTAAGCAAAATACTTTTCAGACGGTTGATGGATTCACTATCATCAGTAAAGTTTAAAAACACACAATTCCTATGAAAGGTTCTAACCCTTTGTGTCACTTCTAACTGACAACAAAATTTAAACACATGTAAACAAGGAATGACGGCATAACATGTATACGTAAGAACTTACTAAAGAACTCAACAAAGAAAACTCCAAATAGGAGTATCTCAAAATTAATTTTATCACTTCAAATACGTCGCTAATAGCACCACAATGCCCTCGGAAAGATTTATTTTCTCAATATTGATTTCTCTAATTATTTTACAGACAACAATTTCAACGAAGTAAGGGTATTTACTGAATTAAAGGGAGTTTCAAAAGGTAACTCAATTAATGAGCGTCGAACGGCGCAAACAATTACACGCGTCTCCGAGTGTGTCGCGGCTGTGCGCGATATTACCATGTGTCAGTTGACGCCAACTGTTCGCGACTGTCTAATTAGCAGCTATACGAACACATGAGTTATTGGAGGTGCCTTTTGATTACCAACTCAAAGACTAGTAGGCAGACGTACAGTCGCGCACTCTGGTTCTGCAAGCTAGAAATATCGTTCTCTTTAAAGCTCTACTTGGGAATTGGGCTTGTTAGACGTTTCGTTAAATCTGTTATTTTGTTTAGTCTGTTGAAAAGGAATTCATTACATTTTAAGCGTTTAAAACGTTGTTTGAGACTGTTAGTTATGTTTGACTTAAATATATTTCGTCAGTCTCTCTGTCTAAGCCAATATATAACAGTGGTAAGCTAAGGGCCATACATATTACCTGAAATATATTCACTCGTCAGGCATTTAATACATAAATATCCATTTTAGTTTTTTTTATGTTTTGGTGAACTCATATTTAATCCGTATGAGTAGATAAATAATCAATTTATGACCACTTTTGTCCATTTACGTGAAGTTAACAAAGACGAAACATATGAAAAACAATGTAGTTGTAAGGTTTCAGTTTCATAGTTTGAAACTTTGTAATGGCACTGCCTCTACATCAACCTAATTCAAGCAAATTAGTTACTTGAAGTGCTAAAAATAAAGTCCCTAATTATTTCAAGAGAACATAACATAACCCTAAGTGTATCTCCTGCAAGCCTGCAGTCTTTCTTTCTTCATGACGTGATATATCTGTAAATATTCAATTTCATACAAAACGGGCAGGATATTTCGTTTCGTTACCTAATGATAAAGTACAATTTATCAAAATTTAAATAAATGTTCTCCTTGCATAATTAAAGACATTTAATAAAGCTAGTGCAAGCACCTGTCGTCACCGCAGATTTATGACGTTGTAACCGCACCTTAATCTTAACCGTACCTACATAAAACTGTCTGTGCCAGTGCGGTGGTATGCCAGTATGCCAGCAATTCGTTACTCCATGTTCTATGTCGCTTTATTAAAATTCCTCGGCTGCGTTACTTTGTCGTGCGACCGCGTTAATTGTCGTCAAACGCGCAACTCGCAAGTCGCTCTGCAGAATCTACTTTGACATGATGCCTTTGATGCTTTGCTTCTCTTATTATTATAAGACGTTGTTTAAATTAGTTACAGTTGATAATTCTATATTAACCACTTCCTAACTTTATTTGTTTAAGGTAACTAGCTTAAGGAATTTTTAAGTTGAGTCCTTGAGGAACATTATTTTGTTCTATTATTTGAGGAAATACGTTTAAAAATGTTGTTGCAGTAAAGTTTATAAGAAATGATTAAAGTAGGCCATTGTTCACATTGAATAAAAGAGTAAGCATATAACTTAAATTGCTTGATTATTGCTAAAGTTACTTTCAATTTAATTTCTATGTTGTTAACAAAAAATAAACAGTGTTGTTTAGGGGTTTTTGACTACAAAAGCTCTTTGCTATGCATCTTGGACAATGTTTTTTTTTGTTTTTATAAATGTTCTAGCAGACGCCTCCGTTAAAACAGACACAAACTGTAACATTTACCAGCAAACTCTCTTCAGGTTTGTGAGAAAAAACAAAAATGTTAACAAATGCGGATGCGTCCGTTGCAAACTGGACGTTAAACCTTACCGAAAATGGACAAAAATGATGCGAGGAAGAAAACTTCTGTAATAAAAAACAACCAAGTTAGCCGGGTGGTGACTGAAAGAGCAGTACACCTAAAAGACGGCACGTTCGTGCTTTACCCTCTTCTCGATACAAAAGTGTATAAAAAAGTAAATGCAACGTTTTGACAAATTACGTACATAATTATTTTGCATTAACAATGTTTTGATAAGATGACCTGTCAAGGAGTTGCAAAACTTTAATTTAATGAAAAGAAGTTAAAACTTCGGCCAAAGTTTATCAAGTAACCAACTTGAATAATGTAGTAACACTTCAGGACGATGCACTTACTTACTCTCGTACTTTACTACTACTATGAACTTGGTCGGTCTCTTGGTACAAGCAGCTCTAACCTGGCTTTAAATCAATATTCTGGACGGCATCACAGCTAAATACTATATGCAGTATAGACTACGACGATAGTCCAAAAGGTTTCCTGGGTCTACAAATTGTGGTACTACGGACAATCGCTTATGGTCACTCCGACATTGAGTCTCTCAAAAAATCTTAAGAAAAACTATGGTAATGTTAATGAACCCTAAATCTAGCGAAATGTAATGATATAATAGTAATTCGATCAGGTATTGCAAAGTCAAAGGCTTTTCTATGTAGATTACGCATTAAACATAACAAGTAATATTCCAGGGGATGTTACAAGCGTTGCATAATCCTGAATGCCATACATGCCATTCATGCCATTCATCATCTAATCACTGAACCGTGACAGTTATGTAATCTATTGAGTACCTGTATGGTTAGAAGACAAATCGCATATTACACCGCCTTTTCAACACAATAGCTTACCTCACCACTCAAACATATCACACGAGCTGAATTCAATATAGTGTGCAAAGGAGTTAATAAAACGAAATAACTTGTATTGTGGCTTACAGCGGCTTAGGGCGGCATCACTCAAATTTACTGTCCCCTCTGAGGCTATAAAAAGAGCATGTGAGCTGTTACGTGGCTATAAAATATACGAGCTCCTGTACTAACGCGTCTAGTCTAGTGATGAGCAGTGGACATTCAGTTTTGATATCGATCACTCACATGCGATGACAGAAACTACTACAATGGTGCCGATTCTTATGTACACTCGACTAAACTAAAACCTGACTTAATTTCTTCATATGAAATCTACCTTGTGTTTATCGTAATAAGGTTTATTTGTTACTGGGATCTATTTCTCAGTGCCACTAAATTTCACTAAAACCTGTCAACGTATACTCAACTTTATTTCCACGAAGCGAGAGTCCCCATTTATTCAAATGCCGTATAAAAACTTGTTCAAAACGAACTAAGATTACGTTATATGAAGAGTGCCCTATATATTAAAATTAATTAATTGACCCTTATTTAAACAGTTGTAATCTCAATAGATTTTCTCAAAGAACATGAATTGTATTCTTCTTATTAGGCTTGTAAATCGGGACTAAATTCCAATAACATTTATGACGTATTAAACCCACTCACACGTACAGAACCACGTTGCACTTCTGTGCAAACGTCGATAACCCGTACGCCTCTCGCCGTAAGCATCGTATCTACTTTAGAAATAATGATTTTTCTTGCATAATGCACATATCAAGCCACGTTCAGCCTTTCTGAATTGTTGACATAATTATAATTAAGTAGGGACAAAACCGTGCTGGGTCACCAATTGAAAATAATTAATAAATCAAGTACAGAAATCTAGTTAGCATCAGATTGAGACAAACATCATGGTACTTTTAATTAACGTCATACATTTAGATATGATAAACTCCAAAATATCAAATATTATTCTCGATCCGCGCGGTGTTACAACACTAACTCAATGCCAGGTGTTCCGATATTGTTTTATGGGAGTTTGAACGGTAAATTGCATAACTTGCCCCATACCAATGAGTTTATTGATTACATTGACTAGGAAAATAATATAAAACATAATATATTGTCAAACTGATGTAATAAACCCACAGCAATATATTTGCATTAACTTCGATTGGAAAATCATGTGTGAAGTTGGTAGAACGTTTCTCACGTTATTAAAGCATAGATCATTCTGCAGTAAAATATAAAATAAATAAAGTACTTGGCGTAGGCACAAAAAGGTAACGTTATTTGCGTAAATCTCAATTTCTTTAGGCTTAATACAAAACGTTTATTTAAGACGATACTTCAGCATTCTGTATGTAATGTATGTATGCGTTGTACGTTGTTCACACAGCAGTGTGCTAAATATTGATTAGTTATATACTTTTGACTGCACGAATGGCGCAGTGGTTAAAAGGGTCCCCTCAATGAATGTACAAGAAGAGCTACATACAGTACGGGAGGAATGGTGACGGATTGTTGTGAAGATTGCCACCACCCCTGATATGACGACCACGACCTCTCTGCCAAGACACAGAAATCATTCCTATTACGGGAGTTGTATTTTATAACAAGTATGCATTAAAAATCAAACACAAAACCCAAGATCAAGGATTAGCAAAGAGCTGACGGCGTTCAAACAGCTAAACAAAATTTCTTACTCTTAATTGTAGCTCTCAGCTCAAAACTCACGATCAAGTCACCTTTCAAACAAAAAAAAAGTAAATGAAAATCATATCCGTTGAGGAGCTATAATGCCACAGACACATAGATTTTTTATTTTATATTATAGGGGGCAAATATGGAGCAAAAAATTTCTGGAGAACCGCACAGTGGTGGATTTCCAATTGTCCAGGAGAACGGGATGAAAGTTTTGTCACGTTGAACGATGGCGAAACGCTGCGACCGGTATAAGATATACGCACGTCAAACCTATAACACCCCTCCTTTTTGCATAGGGTATTTTCTCTCGTCAAAGGTAGAATACAAGCTATAATAAACTATACTTATTATCATCTGCAGACTACCGGCGCTGCTGATGCTTCTTTTTAATCAATACTGTTGTTCTTTGTATAAATAAATAATATCTACAAATACAGTTTACTTCGTCGTTTAACCAACCAGTACGACTTACAGACTTGATTTTACTTTTTCTCACTTTAATTTATTGTCAAAACAAGTGCAAATTAAAAATACCTCCTCGACTCGAAAATCTCTTCGACGATTAGACAAGAGCTGATTATCTTCGAACGGCTGAACATTTTTTTTATATTATAGCCAAGAATGAAGTCACCTTTCAAGCGAACAGAAACTAAATCAAATCGGTCCATCCTTTTAGGAGCTATGATGCCACAGACAGACATACAGATGCACACGTTAAACTCATAACCCTCCTAACCCTCCTTTTTGCGTCGAGGATTAAAAATACATAAGATCAAGTATGTGACTAAAAAAGTTTTCACCGACGGTATTGTATGTTGATGTAGGGAACGAAGGTTAAGTTATATTTAATGATACAATTTTTTTTTAACATTGGAACTAATCATAGTTTATTTGTGAGCATAAGTATCCAAGATTTTATCAAAATACTGAGATCATAGGATCTATCATATTGATATATAGCGTCTTTAAAAGTTTGTTTATGTGATGAATTTGCAACACATGAAATTGGGAGTTTTAAGACTATTTTAAAATAAATAATAAAAATATTATGAAGAAAAACAAAAAAATCAGAATGTTGATCCTTTCGGCCGCCAATACCAAGTGTCACTCTCACAATTGAGATGAATCTAACGACGCCTACGCCTTTGAAGCTAAAATCCATCAATCCCTTTAGGCTACAGAGCGTGCCAAAGAAATATGTACATACTTACACCCGAAAACGTAATCCTCCTTCTGGCGCAGTCGGGTAAAAAGTAACTTAACTAAGAAATGAATAAAAAACATGTAGGTAATTGTGGCTAACTTTTTAAATGTAAAATATGTACAAGATATGCAATAACAAACATTCATCGAACAAAATAAAAAATATTTTTGTGTTAAAGACAGGCCGTGGTAGGCTGCTTAGCAAAAAATCTCCCCTAATTTGTGTCCTCTTAGAAAATTCCTTAATAAAGGCTTTCTTTTACTTAAAATACAGCCAGAAAATCTCTGGCATTTTCTTTTTTGTTAATAAAACTGCTGGAAAGAACTGAAGTTGCTCTTAATAAAAGTATACAATGGGCAGAGACGGTAGGACTATTACAAGACAGTGTCCGCCCTAGATAAATATAGTTTTGTTTCAACAAAAAGCTTTGAGCACTCATGGCATTGAAAATATTTATGTTTCCAAAGTAGGTAGAAGTAATATTAAGAGTTATAACAAGTAGGAGTTTGTTAATTAACTCTCGTGTAAATATTAGCAGGGTCTTATGCAAACTAATTCTAATCCTTTTGTTTTCATTTGGCTCGGGTAAAGGAAAGTAAAGTCGAATTAATCATTAGCTATATCACACGTTAATTATTTAAGGAAGTAGTTAACATTTTGCTTTTACCTAATACACTTTAATAAGTAAATATAAGTTAAATATGTATTACATTTATGCATGTTATATGAAGTTAAAAATTGTGATTATGTTAAAGACAGTAAGTAAAACGCTATTTACGAAGTTAGGAAAATCATTTTGGTATAAGCTATCTGTAACAAAACGTATTTGGTCTTGTAAAAAAATGTAATATCATCTGTTTCTAAGATAGCTCCCTCACTTGACATTGGCGGTATTCCTGCGCTGATTCTTCGCGCGTGATAGTGTCCATAAGAAATAATATATATATATGGTGTTGAAAGATGTATCGTGACAACTAGCTGAAGTGTAATCCTACCAAAAACATTTTCATGTAAACTGTTGCCAAGACGAGACCATATGGTTTGCAATGTCAAAAAGCTATCAGATCTAATGTAGACCCAAGCTTCTAACTCTACAAGCCCTAACTTCACAAACTCTACACCTTGGTCAAAATATGTGGTCTGGCCGATTCGCTCTTAACTAATTGTGTTAATTTGAAGCTCAAATTACTCAATCTATATGTATTATTGAACTTTAAGCTAGTAGTTACAGATGAAGTGCGTTTTGCCAGTAAAGAAGTAATTGCTGGTACAAAGTAAAATTTTCAAAACCTTTTGACTTTTTATACGACCTTATGAATTCCTGGTATATAAACTTCGTTGATGGTTAGAAAACAATCACGGAACCTACCAGACAGAAAACGTTTACCAACTGATACAGCTGAGAAGTACTAAAGGGAAGCCTTGTATCTCCAACACTTATCCCATAAAGAATTAAATCCAGTCAATTTTTTTAAATAAAGGAACTGCTGCATTAAAAAATAATTAATTCAGTCACCCGAGGCGGCTGAAATGTTTTCGTGGTTTGTGGCTGAATTTTTTACGGTATTATTGTGCAATGTAATTTAATACTGTTAAAAAATATATTGCTGCATATTCTTATGCTGTTTAGTTAGCTCAAGGTCGTACGCCCAATTGTAGGCTTTAATAACCATAAATTAAAAGTTCAACCAACCCCCGACACAAAATAATGAAAATAGTATGAACGGCCATTTTGGATTTGAAATTTATCATAGTGCTCTAGTAGTCAAGGCCTTTCATTTGATACCCATATTGAGGGAGTTATGAAAAAATATGTAATCCGCCATTTTGTGGCGGCGGCCATCTTGGACCGATTTTCATCAAACATAGCTAAGAACACTCCCGATTAATTCACCTTTCAAACAAAAAACAAAATCAAAATCGGTTAATCCGTTCGGAAGCTATGATGCCACAGACAGACACACACACACTCGTATTTGCGTCGGGGGTTAATAAAATAAGTAAAAATAAAATTTCATCAAATTTCAGTATCTGCATCATCATTGTTTCTTGTCAATATTTTTTTTCTTATTTTATTTTTAAGTTTTTTATTTAGTAAATTCATTTTTTTTTTCATGGTGTATTGTATTCTACTAATCAAGTCATTATATTTGATATTCATATTGAAGAGGTTGCAAAAAAAATAATGATCCGAAATATTGTGTTGCGGCCATCTTGGATTTACAATGATGATGTTCGGGCCGTCTACGCAACTGGACTAAATTGTCGATGTTTACCATAGTCTATGGTCGGAACGTGCCGACACTAGTGAATCATAATGACTTGCACTCTTGTACTTACCTTACCAAGATGGAGACAACGAAACATTTATCCTGTAACTAAATGGAAAATACAGCCTATATAACTTTCAAATTGTTTCCTTTGTTCCTTACCGAACAGATGATGAAAAAACACATTATTGTATTTTCATCAGAACTAAAGGTGTATACCAAATTGCAGATCGATCGGTCAACGCAAGGAAGGGGGTAAATTATTGGTTCTTAACAAACACATCCCTTGCTACGCATCCTTGGTGGAAACGCAGCCTTAGCGTCGAGTCGCGATAAACAGCGTAAAGCAAAAAAGCGTGGCGGTCCGTCGCCGTCGGTCCTGCAACTCGCTGTTATATACATTTACTGAAATTTAATCTTTCGTAGCTCATTAATAACTACGTAATCCATTCGGGCGGCACTTAACCCTTTCGGGTTCTAAACAAGTTAGTAACTTCAAACTGTGTAACTGCTTGAGTGGTATAAGTGAAGAAAACTTGGCGACTAAATTAAATAATTTGTGTGTATACTTTTGAATTAATAAAGTAAATCTAAAATGTTAGATCTGAATTGTTTTAGAAATTAACACAGAAATGAATCAAATAAAATATCAATAAATCAAATTGTTATTATATTATTCCTGTAAAATAGCGGCGGAATTTACACCGATCTTTGCAGCCTTTGTGTGCCAAGTGATGCAGAAAAGGGGGACTTGGCAAATGAATACATAATAAGTTTTTAAATTAATCCAATGTTTGTTAAACATTTTATTTTCAAAAGAATAGACGACGGAAACATTCGAATTTGAACTATAAAATTACTGAGATATAACAAGATGTCAAATATCCTTTGACTTCGGTACAAATAGTAACGCCTACAAAACGGACCAAAGCTAAAAAGGTCTTTGATACGGCAATATGCATGCACGACAGACTCTTCGAGGCAAATTGAAATTTGCGAAGGGCCTCACCTTCTGAGGGTCGCCTAACCTAACCTACTGCTGAGTTTGGCCTAAAACGGTTATTGTCGTTTACATTGCTGTCTGTGTACGGAATAGGAAGGAATTTTTCCATTATGCAAATTCTATGAATGGTGCCATAAAAAACCCTTAGTATGCTTTCTTTAAGCCAAGCTTTTTTTGGATTATTCAGAAGAAAACACGCTATGTTCTGGGATGTGAGCAGTTTTTCACATTGGATGAAAATAGTCTCTTCTCTCAACTTCAAATTTTTTTTTTATTAAAAAAGTATAAGCATCGAAGTAAAATAAATGCCCCTATCCGTATTTCCTATTAATGCGACACGTGAGGCCAATCTTTTAGCCTTTGACTCTGTTATTCTCATTTGTAATTTATCCACCTACTAGCAGCGCCTCGCGGTTTCACCCACGTAAGTTGCGATCCCGTGGGAATATCGGGATAAAAAGTAACCTATGTGTTAATCCAGGTCTCCAGCTTAACATACCAAATTCATCGCAATCGGTTCAGTGGTTTTGGCATGAAAGAGTAACTAACATCCATCCATCCAAACTTTCACATTTATAATATTAGTGGGATTATGATACTACATAGACACAGATAGGCAGTCCTGAGAAGAAAAAAGATTGAAATAATGGGAGTGCAAATCACAATCGTTTTGTTAAAAACCACATTGATTATACTAATAAGTTAAAATTATATCAAGTGTCACGACATCGGTAAAATACCATTGCGACTTGCTTACTTCATCGTTTATATATTCGCATTTGTATAAAAGTCAGAAACCTATTTAAAAATACGAATCACCAGACGATCTCATTCCGATTTAAATCAGTATAACAGGAACTCTAGAGCCAGTATAAACCCAACCATTATCTCTACAACACGATAGGAGTTCCTTCAAGGTACATACACATACGAAATGCATAAGATCATCGGAAAATCTGAGGTGCATTCAACAACTTTTTTTTGACATATCTTTTGTTTCTAGCTGTTCGTTTGTGGAATCCATTACCAGTACAAATACCGCAAGCTGAAACCCTTACAGCCTTTAAAAATATAGGCAAGCAATAACATTTATCACTGTAATACCTTTATTTTATTTTTATTGCATTTTACAACTAAGATCAAAATTACTTTAGAGTATACTATGTAATCTCTACTAAATAATAAATAAATAATAATATTAATACGTGCAAATACTTTTCTGTATTTTCAATAGTACAACTATTGTTTTTATTTAATACTTGTGTTATTATCTCATGACGCACACACCAGCCATCGTACAGATCAACCATATTGAATGGAGCTGAACGAACTGACACAGACGCCACCATCGGCAGGACTTCTAGGCGAGCATGATATACTCAGAACTGCCAAGCAACATAGGAAATTTAACTAAATAAGTGACTACACACTCACATGAACAATTCAAAATTTTCTAAATTAAGCTTAAAAATCACAATAATAAATAACTAAAAAAAATGTAATACCTTTAATGTCAACACAGTATAATAATAATAACTCCACACATCTCACACACGGCCGTCTGATCCCAAACTTGTACCTGTGCCTGTACTATGGTAACCAGACTGTTGATAAACATACTTGTATGTTTCTAAATACATACATATTATAGATAAATTACACCCATAGTAGTATAACAATATATACTTATAGATAATGTCAATATTGTTGAAAATTAACAATGTCACTAATAATACTGAGAATTTATTTTAGTATTTAGCATCGGTACTTATTGAACCACGTGTTATTTATATTCTATCCAACCTAACTATCAAGTTATTTCCTTTTATTGAACTCATTTAATTGTGTATCATAGAAAGTAAAAAAATTAAAATGATTTACACTCTGCCTATTTGTTAATGATTAGTTTTGGTTTAGGTCTGGCTAGGGAACAACACTTTAATTTGTTTGTATGTTTCACGAGTTGTCCTCATAAGATAACAGACTTTACTCTTTGCGTAGCTTTTCTGTAAAGAAATCTGAAACCAGAGCAATAGGTGTAAACAACGGAAAAAACTCCCATGGTTCGCATTTACATTCTGTTATTGTTGGAATGAGAAATCACAAAAAGCTCAACTTTAATTCAGTTATAATATTTGTGCGGAAGCGAAACAGCATTTCTCTCGTTTGAAGTCATTAAGGTTGACTGAGTGTCCGCACAGAAACTTGTCAAGTCTAATGACGGAGCCGAGTTAACACCACTTTGAGAGGAACTTACTCCTACTTGACCAACTACTTAAGCTAATATATCTTGAGTTACAACCATTTAGTTCTTAGTTCTTTTATTTTTTGCCATTAATAAAAGTGGTCGGAAGTAAAACTGACCATATCCGTTGTTAATTAATGTCACTGTCCACTATAGTATGGTATAGTCTGAAATGCATAGAATAGAAAACCCTGTATTGTACACCAAGGTAGTGCATTCCTTAGAAAACAGAGTAGTTTTCACATCAGCATACCTGGGCATAGGCGACCGTGATTCTACACAAAAGACGGTTTGACGTGGGAGAGCCATGTTTTGGCACGTATGGGCCGGCTCGACTACGCTCAGGCCTCACAGAAAACCGGCAGTGAATTGCATTGTATTTCGCCGCGTGAGTGAGGTTACCGGAGGCCCTAACCCTTCCCTATCCCCTATTTCCGTCCTTCCCTTCTCCCCTCTCTCCCCTATTCCCACTCTTCCCCCCTCTGCCTCTTCTCCTACTCTCACCTTAAAGGGCGACAACGCACTTTTGAGTTACAGGTGCCCATGGGCGGCGGTAGTCATTTACCATCAGGTGACCTGTCTGCTCGTTTGCTCCCATAAAAAAAAGAAAAGAAAACAAAGTAATAAACCTTACAATTTATCTGTTTTTGGTAATTTTAATAATAACAACTTAATACAAAACGGAGTAGAATGAATTGATACTTGTTATTTCAATAAAGCTCACAACAGGGAGCGGCTACAGCTCACCATTGGCTTGAAAGTGATGGAAATAATTAAATCAAAGCTAATTGGTTATATTTTTATTTAAAAAGGATATTTTTAATGTATGTAGGTCTTCCTAATCATTACAGAGTCCACATATTATTTTCAATATCTGTGTATTCAATAAAATTAAATTGCAAAACTCCGTAGAACACTTCACTGTAACAAAGTACAACATTTCTTAGATATACGTACCAATAAAGTCAATAGAACATAAAATGTTTAAAAAGCTCTAGGATCACGATGTACCCAAACTGTAGCATTACCTCAATAACGGAACAATTATAAAAACTGTCAGAGTGTATTTGGGGCAAGCTATAAAAGCGACTTAACTGTCGTGGGGCGTAAAACAGCTATACGTTTAAACGGTACGCACTAAAACGTCGATATGACGCGCATTCAATTAGTTTGTACTCTTTATTGTCCTTATACGAATGGAAACTGTGTCTTACTTAGTTTGATAGCGGTTAAAATATGCTATTTATGTGACGCTAGGGTGTTAAGATATGATGGAGATGCGAACAATGAACATGTGTGTTTGTTATTTCTTTAATATTTTTTTTTATATAAAAACTCCCGCATTAGGAATAATCCTGTGTCGCGGGTGGCTTCACAAACATTCAATTCACAAAATTCTCTTTCGCTATCATATTATTTTAAAATAATAGCCAAGAACTTGGCTAACCTGACAGCTCCTATAGAGCACCCCTTAGAATGTAAGAACACTGTAGCCAAACATTTGGCTTCATATAGTGCTCCTTCTGAGCTAACTAACAATGATGTTATTAATCACATGTTCCTCCGATTATTTTCAATGGCGCTATTATACCCTTTAGTGAAAAAGTAAAAAATTTAGGAATACTTATTGACTCGGAGCTATCGTGGTCTCCTCAAATACAAGAAATAAGCCGTAGGTTATTCGCCTCTGCAGGATCGTTAAAAAGATTGAGAAATTTTCTACCAACTGCCACCAAAAGTGCCCTTGCAAATTCACTCTTTCTTCCAATTCTTGACTATGCGGACGCCAGCTATCCAGATCTCAACGAAAACCAATTAGATAAACTTGAGCCACTTTAAAACTTTTGTATCCGATTCATATTTGGACTGCTTAAATATGATCATGTTTTTGAATTCCGAAAAAAGCTCAAGTGGTTACCTATTCGTCTTCGCCGGAATGCCCATGTTCTCTCTTTGCTATACAGCATACTGTTTAACCCTCATACACCTTCCTACTTAAAAGGACGATTTGAGTTCCTTTATGGTACCCATACGAAATGCCTAAGATCATCGGAAAGTCTGATATTAGAGGTGCCGGTGCATTCAACAACTTTTTTTGATATATCTTTTATGGTTCTGGCTGTTCGTTTGTGGAATGCATTACCAGTACAAATACGGCAAGCTGAAACCCTTACAGCCTTTAAAAATATGGTCAAGCAATACTATCTATCACTGTAATACCTTTATTTTATTCTTTATTTTTATTCCATCTCACACTTAAGATCAAAATTACTTTAGATTTTACTATGTAATCTCTACTGAATAGCTGGATTATTTAAGTATATATGTATGTGTGTGTATGTATGTATGTATGTGTATATGTATGTATGTATGTGTATATGTATGTATGTATGTGTATTTATGTGTGTATGTATGTATATGTATATATATATATATGTGTAAATACTTGTCTGTATTTTCTATATAGTACGCCATCAACTATTGCTTTTATTTAATACTTCTATAATTATCTCCATCTAAAGGTTGTCTGGTAGAGATCGCTATTAGCGATAAGACCGCCCATTGTACTCTATTGTTAAGCCATGATCTGTTCCAATTAATTTCATTTAACGGTGTACAATAAAGAATATTCTATCTATCTATCTATCTAATATTAATTCAGGCAATAGCTTGGCCGCACATTCTGACATAAATTCTTTAAATTAATTCCTAAGACAATAGAGCCTATCTCTTGCATATCAAATCATTTACTCGATAATGGTATTGATAGTAGAAATACAAAAATAAATAAAAATTGTAGCAATAAAGTAAAAAAGTCAATGACCATAAACATAGTTCATCAAACTATTCAAGGATTATCTAGGAAAGACTTAGAAGTAGAATTATTTTTTGATAAATATAATGTTGATATGCTCTGTATCACAGAGCATTGGCTACAGGCACACCAGTTAATACTTGATAATGAACTTTATTCTGCTAGAAGTGTGTATGTAAGAAGGAAGTCAATTCATGGAGGGTCGTTAATTTTTGTTCGTAATAGTATTAAGTGCAAAAACCGGAAAGATGTTGTGAATTTGTCTGCTGAGCGCACTGTAGAACTTTCTTGTGTAGAACTGGAACACCATATTATAGTTAGTGTGTATAGGTCACCACATAGTGACTTTAGCATATTTGAGATAGTTATGGAAGAAGTTTTGAAGCGTTTTTGTGTCAGTAGTAAGGTTTTGGTAATTTGTGGAGATTTCAATATTAATATATTAGAAAAGTATCCTATCAGTAGTCAACAACACCTATGCATCTGCGGGTCCATGGTGGGGGCCAACGGTCATCATGCGCTGAGTTGCGGTCGATGCTCGGGGAGATTTCCTCGACACCACGCCCTAAACGACATTGTCCGGAGGGCCTTGGTTTCGGCAAATGTCCCATGCGTCTTGGAGCCACCAGGTCTCAGTCGCTCCGATGGCAAAAGACCCGACGGTTTGACGCTGGTCCCATGGCAGGGAGGGAGAAGTTTGTGTCAATACTTTCGCGGTCTCTCATCTGACTCACACAACACGGACGGCTGGGGCTGCCGCGGAGAGTGCGGCTGCGAGAAAGCGGGAGAAATGTTGGGTGAAAGTTACTTGTTTGTACCACTAGCGTTCGAGACATCTGGATGTTGGGGGTCTGATGCCCTTACGTTTATCAGAGAGATCGGCCGTCGCCTTAGAGAGCGGGGATTTGACAGTCGCTCCGGGTCATACTTGGCGCAAAGGTTGTCCGTTGCCGTACAGCGGGGAAACGCGGCCTGTGTAATGGGCAGCTTTGCGTCGGGTGGGGATCGGGGTGGCCTTTTTTAAATTTAAGTATTTTTTGTTCAAAATTGTAAACCTGTTGTCTTTTACGTTGTTTTATTATAATCTAAAGGAAAGATATGTAGGTATAGTTAGTTATGTTCATGAAGTTTTATTAGACTTTTGTTACCTAGTTTAAGTAGACAAGCAAGTTGCCTTCTGCTTGATATTTAAAACAAACATAAATTACTGCTGACTAATTCACACTATACTAGCAATTAAATCGTAATATGCTTACATTAAAGTGATCTTCACAACAATATAAACACCATATTGAAGATACTTCATCTCTTCTCATTAATGTACACCATTGTTTTCGTATTTTATATTATTATTTTGTACAGGAAAAAGTACTGTATTGGGTATACTTCTTATAGTGTTTTTACACTTAGGGACAAGGCAATACCTATAAAATATTTTTTAACTTTATCCATCGTCTATTAATTACAATAAATAGTAATTACAACCGAAAATTGGTATAAGTTTATGAAACAAACACTAAGCGTGGAACGTGACGTCATCCAAGGCCTGCGAAATATGGCGGCGTTCAAACAGATCAAATTTTATCGATGTTTTCAATGTTATTTTAAAAATTAATTTGAACATTGCCAAGGTTATTTATATTTTTTATTAGGGTAGAATGATGGAACAAGTCAATAAAAGATAAAAAAAATACATGCATATTCCCCACATCCTTTTCTGATTACCGCCCTATCTCTGTCCTGCCTTTTCTCTCCAAGGTCCTTGAACGCCTTATTCACATTCAACTTACGAATTTTCTTTCCAAAAACTTGCTATTGAATCCCTTCCAATCTGGCTTTCGTCCCGGTCACAGTACCACCACTACCCTAGTTCATATTACGGAGGACATCAGATCAGCTATGGAAGACGGTGAGCTTACTCTTTTGGACTTCAGTAATGCTTTCAATACCGTGGACTTTGAGGTTTTATTGGGTATCTTGCGCTCTCTTAACATATCTCCAAAGGTGATTGACTGGTTTCATAGTTACCTGTTTGATCGCCAGCAGCGCATTAGTATTGGAAACACTGTTTCTTCTTGGTGCAAAACTACTGCCGGTGTACCACAGGGCGGCGTGCTGTCTCCCCTACTCTTCTCTGTTTTTATATACTCTATCACTAATGACCTGTCTTCTTCCTACCACCTTTATGCAGATGATCTCCAGATTTACTCTCGGGCTAAACCGGACAAACTTACAGAAGCTGCAAAGACTGTAAATGCTGACTTGGAAAACATCTGTAAGTGGAGCAACTCGTACGGTCTGAAGATAAATCCAAGCAAGACTCAAGTCATTGTAGTTGGAAGTCCGAGGATGATTTCTAAAATTGACTGGACAATTGTACCACAAGTCACTTGCAACGGTACACACATTCCATTCAGTGACAAGGTCAAAAATTTGGGGATTTATATCGATCCTACCCTATCCTGGGGTCCACAGCTGCAAGTACTGAGTCGCAAAATGTTTGCCGCTGCAGGTTCCCTGCGCCGACTTCGCAATTTTCTTCCTACCACCACTAAGATTGCGCTTGCACAATCCCTTCTTTTTCCTATTCTTGATTATGCCGATGCCAGTTATCTAGATCTTACCGAAGACCAATTGAATAAGCTTGAGAGACTCCAAAATCTCTGTATAAAATTCATATTTGGACTACGCAAATATGATCATGTTTCTGATCATCGAAAAAAGCTCAAGTGGTTACCTATACGCCTTCGCCGGAATGCACATATTCTTTCGCTTTTATATAGCATTCTATTTAATCCCCTAACTCCTATTTACCTTAAAAAACGGTTTAGCTTCTTACACGACACTCATTCCCGATCTTTGAGATCGTCGGAGAACCTGATATTAAAACTACCTGGACATTCTACGAAATTCGTCGACAATTCCTTCTCTGTCCAAGCCGTTCGTTTATGGAATAACCTACCTTTGACAGTAAGGCGTGCACAGTCACTGCCTGCTTTTAAGAAACTGGTAAAAGAACATTACCTGGGTGATATCAACATATTATAATTGCCTAGTTATCTTCTTATTTGACTTAATGTAGTATAGTCCTATATTTGTATGTTTTATTCGATTTATATATGAATCTTTATACCTATGTTTGCTTATGTATTTATTTGTTTGTTGCTCTCTTGTATGTATATTCTTACACTATATGTAAGATACGTCATCTCTATTTAACTCATATTATATACCTACTGAGCGTACACCATACTGCCCTAAAATCGATATCCTATGTTCGCTCCATCCCATGGTTGCCTGTAAGAGATTGCCTCAGTGCGATAAGGCCGCCAATTGTATCTACCACAAAACATTGCTGTGCTTCTACTCTTCAAAATCATTTTGGTGTACAATAAAGAGATATATTATTATTATTCCCTATTGTTTCGAGCAACGAGTGCTCGTCATCTATTGGGTTCGCACGTATTGTTAAAATTTGGCTACCGTTTACTACACGGCCATCCGATCACAAATCAGTCAGAGTCTGTACCATGGTAGCCTGTAACTGCTGATAAAGATAAATTTCACTAGTCCTCGTAATTGCAGTCAGGATCACTAACCACTAGATCAACAGGCAATAGTAACACATTTCTTATATAAATTAAGCCCAAAGTAACATTCATTAGAGCCTACTCAATTGTCGAAACATATTATGTAGACTAAACTGTACTTACCCGCGTATTTGTGATTAATGCCGCGTTCCAATAAACAAAAAACGCGTTTTGCTAACGGACGGCAAAATTTTCGTTGAAAATTTAATTCAACATTATTACTACCGCTATAGAAATAATTACTGACAAGCGACCAGTTAAAGAATCTACAAAGACACACGATAAACTCTTACGAACGATTTTACAATTGACTTTGGTCTGGACAAAAGGAACCGTAGACGCTTTGTGCAATCAACTATTCAGTCGTTGACTAACGGGGCTGGTGTACAACGATTTCATGGGAAACTAATTTAATCTACTTACTCATAAAAACGTACCTAACAGTTAATGTGATAAGCTCACGGCCGTGCACACAAGGAGCAACGACTGTTTTATGAGCTCGTTTTATTTTCAACGTAATATTAGATAGATTAGATAGACCACCTCAAGTGTTCCCAAGGGACGACATCTTAAATTGCTTTCTATACATATAAAACGAAGACTCAAAGCTTTTAGAATCAGGTATTAAATTAATTTTGAACGTTTATAAGGAATTTTTGCTAGCCATTGATATTTATGTTAAAGTAAATATGTACAAATTTTATTTCTCTGCTTATTTTTACTAGTGGCGTAAAACAAAAAGAGACAAGAACGAACTTTCAACACTAAGCATTTGATTAGTCAAATTTACGTCATTAAATTTTATTACTAGAGGAACAAGTAATTGTATAAAAGACGCGTGTGGTTTTTTATGTTGTTGGGTATGTGTACAGCTATAAATGTTGATAAATATATTCTATTGCAGTAATGTGTGCAGAGGCAAGACTGAACTCGTTCAATGCCATCATGCCATAAGTGTATGGTTGGATTTAGACTTTTCATACTACAATTGTTTATTATTTTGAAGTAAATGGTGTAAATAGTACTTTTACTATACTAAAGGGAATGAAATGAATAACAAAAGTGAACAATGCTAAATTTTGATAAAGCTCTTTGAACCTCTCCCGTCAGTTAATATTAGAGGGATCGTTAGTACAGGATACTACACAAGCTTAACTACAGATATCCGAAGCTTGACCTTTGTCATTGTGTATTACCTTAATACTTCATCAGGGAAATAAGGTATGAACCAAATTTTACTCCAATGAAACTTTTAAACATGCTCTAACGCAATTTGCCCTTAAGTTTAAAGCACCACTTGGTAACCTATAAATAGACGGTAAGGTAAGCCAATAAATAAACTAAAAAGTCATATTTCTATTCGAACTTATTATTGTTAGAAAAAAGACCCCTTAAAATTGTAGCTCCAGTAGTAAAAAATTAACAAAACACAAATTTCTTAAGTATCTTAACAGCTTAGCGTCACATATATAGTATATTTTATCTGCTATCAAACTGAGTACGACACAGTATCCATTCGTATAAGGACATATAAAGAGTATAAACTAATTTAATGCGCGTCGTATCGACGTGCCAAACGGGCGCTTTAGTGCGCATCGTTTAAATGTATAGCCGTTTTACGCCCCACGACAGTTACGTCGTTTTTATAGCTCGCCCCTAATACACTCTGACAGTTTTTATAAGTGTTCCATTATTGAGGTAATGCTACATATTTAATACAATGCGATGCAGAGACTTTTACATATATTATTTCATTTTAACATGGCCGTACGTATAAATCTAAGAATGCCATACATAATTTTTTTTTTAGATAACTTTGATTTAATTTTCTCAAATATCCTTTCCTCATTCACTCATCATTTGATACAAATAATGTTTAAGCCGTAAACTTTGTATAGGTACTAAAAAAACACTAATTACTTCAAATAATTAAATCATTATGATCAGCGAGGCGTACAGATTTATATGGCGCGCACGTACGTAACAGATGGTCGACGCGCGCCATCACTCTCCTCGTAATACCGGTCATAATTAACGATCATTAGCAGAACGTCTGTATTGATTTGGAACATGTTACCTAATTACTGAAGCGCCTTCTGTAAATAACATTTTTTGTTTATGTTCATGTGACGACGCAGCTTAGCGTACAGTTTCACATTCAATATTGTTGAGTTATGTATTTACCCATAACCTCAATCCAATAACATTCAAACTTTTAGGTTACTGTGTAAATACACACACAACGCATTGTTCTGAAAGTCTTTGGATCCCTACCAAACAGGCATTAATAAACTTCATTCTATGATAAATCAAGTTTTTTATATGTTAAAAAACATTTATGAAACAATTATATAGAAGGCATCACAAACAAATTGTGACCACATTACTGAGGTGTTTTTATTTCCGGGTTAAAACTACAAAAGAACCTACTTTTCGCCTTCTTAACATATTAAAAATACTAACCCAAACTAATCGTAAGATACAGGCGGTATAAATAAAACTTATTGGTAGTTTTTCTGTACATATTAGCAGTAATCATTACCTTAATCATCAACTATTAGAGATATAAAAACTTTTTAACAAAAAATTAAACCGATGAAAAAAGAAAGAAACTGAAAAGTGAAAAATAAACTCGTTAGCCTAGATAAACTTCTACAGAAATATAAGAACCTAGAAGAAGAAGCCCTATCAAAGAGGAATTATCAAAATCGGACCACTCTGTAAAACGCTATGCGTGGTCATACATTACAATCAGTGAGTTAACAATCAATCATCCCCTGTTTTCCTACCCTTAGGGTTAGAATTATTTTTCCAAATTTATATGTGACCAACTTTGGGGTATATTCTTTCCAATAAAAAAATAATTATCAAAATCGGACTACCCTGTAAAAAGTTATGAGTGGCCATAGATAAAAAAAAATATACGCGTCGACTTGAGAACCTCCTCCGTATTTTCGTCGGTTAAAAATGATCTGTCATGTGTAAAAATTAATTTAATTATCATGATCATCCTCCCGGCATCCCCGAAATTTACACGTGAGTAAAACCTTTATCCTTAACTATTTCTAATTGTCGTATTCAAATAAAACTTTGTATGTACTTGTAGTTTCATCTGTGAGCTGATCGGATTATGGAGCCAGGAGTGGATATTAGAACTGCTCAATGGCTACTAGTAACCCCTGGAGTTTGGGCTTATACCATTCGTTTTGAGCTGATCGGATTATGGAGCCAGGAGTGGATATTGGAACTGTTCAATGGCTGCTAGTAACCCCTGGAGTTTGGGCTTATACTATTCGTTTTGAGCTGATCGGATTATGGAGCCAGGAGTGGATATTGGAACTGTTCAATGGCTGCTAGTAACCCCTGAAGTTTGGGCTTATACCATTCATTTTGAGCTGATCGGATTATGGAGCCAGGAGTGGATATTGAAACTGTTCAATGGCTGCTAGTAACCCCTGGAGTTTGGGCTTATACCATTCGTTTTGAGCTGATCGGATTATGGAGCCAGGAGTGGATATTAGAACTGTTCAATGGCTGCTAGTAACCCCTGGAGTTTGGGCTTATACCATTCGTTTTGAGCTGATCGGATTATGGAGCCAGGAGTGGATATTGGAACTGTTCAATGGCTGCTAGTAACCCCTGGAGTTTGGGCTTATACCATTCGTTTTGAGCTGATCGGATTAATGAGCCAGGAGTGGATATTGGAACTGTTCAATAGCTGCTAGTAACCCCTGGAGTTTGGGCTCATACCATTCGTTTTGAGCTGATCGGATTAATGAGCCAGGAGTGGATATTGGAACTGTTCAATGGCTGCTAGTAACCCCTGGAGTTTTGGTTCATACCATTCGTTTTGAGCTGATCGGATTATGGAGCCAGGAGTAGATATTGGAACTGTTCAATGGCTGCTAGTAACCCCTGGAGTTTGGGCTCATACCATTCGTTTTGAGCTGATCGGATTATGGAGCCAGGAGTGGATATTGGAACTCTTCAATGGCTGCTAGTAACCCCTGGAGTTTGGGCTCATACCATTCGTTTTGAGCTGATCGGATTAATGAGCCAGGAGTGGATATTGGAACTGTTCAATGGCTGCTAGTAACCCCTGGAGTTTGGGCTCATACCATTCGTTTTGAGCTGATCGGATTATGGAGCCAGGAGTGGATATTGGAACTGTTCAATGGCTGCTAGTAACCCCAGGAGTTTGAGCTCATACCATTCGTTTTGAGCTGATCGGATTATGGAGCCAGGAGTGGATATGGGAACTGTTCAATGGCTGCTAGTAACCCCTGGAGTTTGGGCTTATACCATTCGTTTTGAGCTGATCGGATTATGGAGCCAGGAGTGGATATTGGAACTGTTCAATGGCTGCTAGTAACCCCAGGAGTTTGAGCTCATACCATTCGTTTTGAGCTGATCGGATTATGGAGCCAGGAGTGGATATGGGAACTGTTCAATGGCTGCTAGTAACCCCTGGAGTTTGGGCTCATACCAATCGTTTTGAGCTGATCGGATTATGGAGCCAGGAGTGGATATTAGAACTGTTCAATGGCTGCTAGTAACCCCTGGAGTTTGGGCTTATACCATTCGTTTTGAGCTGATCGGATTATGGAGCCAGGAGTGGATACTGGAACTGTTCAATGGCTGCTAGTAACCCCTGGAATTTGGGCTCATACCATTCGTTTTGATGAGTCCAATAGATTAGGCTTGGTAACGATAGTTTGAAGATGACCATTTTGAATTTTTTTATTCGGTTTGCCATTAAAGAGGTTTTTTTAGTTCTACTAAACTATAACTATTTTCAGTTTTAAGGAACGGAGTTTAACATTCTTTACATTCGCTTGACTTGTATCTATCGATCTATCTATTTATGTAACGGAGTCTTTTTAACGTAGTTTTCACCAACTTCAAGACGATTGACTTGATAATTCGCATAAGTATCAAGGACCGATGACCACCGTCACAAGCTACCGTCTACCGTCACATTTATTTTTAATATTTATAAGTATTTATTATCAGGAAATATAAATTAAATGAAATTTGTAGGAGTGCCTAAACTTTGAAAGAACACTCGGAGCTGCTAATAGTTACGGAATCCTTCAAAAGTATGAAAAATAATAACAAACAACTTCAAAATATTGAATATAAACTGAAATACGCCATATTATGATCTCAGTAAATAAAGCTGCACTACCTATTCCATAGGGTGTAATCAACGACCATTATATAATTATAACGTACGGTTTTATAATCTAATCTCTATATCACGTAAGTACGAGTACATACATATTTATACTAACAAAACAATCTAATTCTATCTGTCCGTCACAAGCCATCCAAAGCTGCACATTGTCAACTTCCACAAAGAGATGTCTATCGCCACCTCAATCCAGAGATTCTTTCGACTAGTAATTTCTCCACTGAGGTGAGGGGAGGGGGGGCTTTTTACCTGTGTCAAATACATTGCTTGGTGGTTCTAAAACAATGACATTTGTTTTTTGTACGCATTTTCTTGGAAGGACTGTCTTTCTAAGGATTGATCCGAATGATAATTTAATAGGTATTGTACTTCAATTGGTGTCGAGGTCTTACGATATACGTAACATATGTAACGTCACACTTAATAATATTCGAACACACAAAAATGCGCGTTGAACCCCAGTTTCAAATAAAAAGTAATTTATCTATAAAATATTCGCAATACCAGCATATTTTAGAAAGTGGTTGAGCAACTTAGGGAAATTTCCCATGCGGCAGGTGAACGACCTGTGGGTAGTTGATAATTACCGGGCGCAATTACACTTGCATTTAATTACGCGCCAGAGGTCGCTAGCGTCACTTCCGCTCGCGCTGCCGGATGCTGCGCACACCGCCGCTTTGTTCCCGACTCATATTGTGTAAGATTATTATTGTGTGTAACGGTTTGTATGTATGTGTGTAACGGTTTGTATGCATGTGTGTACCGTAGATGTGTGCGTAGGTGAGTATTATCCCGGCGGGTTTTACAGTATTCTAGGAGCGATATATTAAAAAGGCCCTGTTCGGATCGAAACTAGTCCGGCGTCCCACAGAACCATACAACTTTATGTAAAATATACGATATTTTGCGTCATGATCTCTAATTAGTAATTGTTTTTAAACTTTTGCGACTAGCATACTGTATATATGATGTGTGGATCGGGACTCAATCTGGATAATATTTATAAGATAACCACAAGCGTTGCAATTCGGTGGAAACGAAGAGTGGTATCCTACCTAATAAATATTATCACGATTTAGACCTGATTTACACATCTACAACTTGTTATGTTTTCTCATTACCAATGAACTTCTCCATAATTTTTCTGAAGCGCCGGATTCGGTGTAGGTCAACCGCAGTATGATAACTCAGTAACAGAAATTTTCTGATACATCATATTATTATGTTAGCAACAATCTCACAACTATTTCTATAAACTAACGAATTCACTAAATAACAGTAACTGCTATGTTGTTATTACCTCAATCAACACTCAAGTGATATAATATAATACATGCCTAGCCTTTTTATCACCCCACCAATGTCAGGTCGAGAAACGGTGTTAGCTACCGGTATAACCAGTCATAATAATGTCTATTAACCTTTTTTTATCAAACAGTGCACTGTTTTATGATCCATTATAGTTTACCCCTACTTTTAATTAAATAAATACGAGTTTTTGATGTGGCGACAGCACATAACATATAATCGTCAGATAATGTATATATGTATACGTTTGTCTTTATTTGTGGTCAATATCGGACCTTAAACTAAACTAAGCTATGTGAGTTTACCTAAAAGCAGCTGCAAGCAGGAAAGCTTGTTTAATTAATAATGTTTATGCTCCATCTACACGGTTCGAAGTACCGTGGCAGTCGCATGTGTCGTGTGTGTCGTAACACGGATTATTCTAACAGTTGATTTTTCTCTGAAATCTTTCCGGCTTATAATATCTAATGCTTCCGTTTTAGTACTATCTTGTAATAAAAACAAAAGAAAAAAATACAAATGCATTTCATTGTATATTTTTAGGAAACGCGGTTTATGAATAAAAGTCAGTGAATTTCGCCCTTCTCAACTTAGTGCACATACCGCTGTGGTCGGCGTGAACGTCAGTCGGCAAGCACGTGCCGTAGCGCATATACACGATGACAAACATTTGCCTTCCCTTTGTACAAGTATTCCAAATGAAAATATTCGTTCCAATTTCCGTCCATTTTAAAGCTAACTGACTCGCAATGTTGATTATTGAGAAAAAAAATATGCGCGGAATTGCAGACTGAATTTCTTTTCCTCGAATTACAAATTGAGTAGTTTTGGAATTTAAAATATTTTGGCTACTAAAACATTTTACAATTTTTGATTGGCAAGGAGCTCTTGAAAGTCAAAAATCAAAACCACTAAGTATTCTTTGGTGGTTTATAATTATATATTATATACACATTTTTAAGTGCCCTTTCTCCTCTTCGTATACATTTCAGTTTATTGTGATTGAATTGAACTACCAACCGACAACCTAGACGACTTAACCCTTTTGATTTATATTCTTATAAGGTAGTGAGTTCTAAATACTTCCATTCTTTTAAGTCTTCATAGACATACAAAGAGGCAAGGGCTGGAGAACAAGCATAAATTTACCTATACTGGTCCACTAAGACCAGCCGCGACACCGCTCAAATAGCCTGATATTTATAATATTTATGTTTTAATTGGAGTCACCCAGTTGTAGAAGTACCAAAGTCCAGTCGGCAACACGTGAGTTTTCGTTACCTATCCGTTGTTGTTCTTCGCTAATGAATGATTACACTCTATTTCCATTAAACATGCGTCTCCAAAATACTAAATTGTATTTTCCCTTCGACAGTTACTGTCCTCGATCCCAGTATTGCCTTTTCAAAATTGAACAGCTCGCACGGTAGTCGCTTTTACCTATTCTTACGTCCAATGTTGTAGTTTATTCGGTCCTGGGCGGTGCATACAAACGATGCCATCAACAGTCCAAGCAATGTACATGTTTGTGCTTACCCTGTGACAATAGTACGTAAATATACTCACAATGGGTACAATTGCCATGCAAATTCAGATAAAGGTGCTCCTGGTATGGTCAAGTATGCTTGAATAGTGCATTATTGTTCGAACGGTCATTGTGTAGAAGATTCGCTACGTCCCATATGTGTAAGACAGGTAGATTTCAAGATTTTAATAAGCACAAACATGTTTGACCAAATTAATTTCTTAGATAAGGTTAGATATCTTACAAAGGAAAATAACCTGTCAGAAACATAAAAAGAACAAATATTGTGAAGCAATATGTCCCAACCCACAATTCAATGAAGTATTGAATACGTATTGTATCGTATAAGTCTTGTTATACTTGTTGTAGCCATATATAATCTTCTGCTCAAATTATATTTTAATGTTGCCGTAACAAATCTCAATATATAAAAGGCTACCGCGAGTTTAACACTTTTTTCCAGTCAAAAGCATCTCGTCCTGACGTCAATACCCGCAGCCGCCGAAGCCCTTTACTGTAACTTTTTCATTGTGGTTTATGTTTATTTGAAATTGCAGGCGCTAAAGTTGGCAGTACATATAAACATTTCAATTAGGCACCTAGAATAGAATAGAATAGAATATTCTTTATTGTACACCATAATACATTGAACTACAGTGATTGATCTTAATATTAATGTTATGTACAATGGGCGGTCTTATCGCTAAGAGCGATCTCTACCAGACAACCTTAGGATGGATTTTGTGGCAGAATTAAGTGGTAGTTGTCGGTGTACTACATATATACATATACCTAGTCTTATACAGAAGCATACAATATACATATATAAATATACAAATATATATCTATATATACATATACTTTCATATATACCGAAGCAATAACATGAATAATTAAATACTAAGAGAATACATACCAATATTCTGCAAATAAACATTATAACGATAAGAGTGTCACATGATTTCAGTATACCTCTTGATGGAGCTATAAGGTTAAGTAGTGACTTTTCACCATTGCTTTGAAGGCGTTTACAGTTTGAGCCTTTCTTATTTCTATTGGTAATGCATTCCACAACCTTGTTGCAACAACGGTAAAAGATTTGTCGAAGAACGCTGTGGAGTGCAAAGGTATTTTTAACTGATGATCTTAAGAATCTCGAATGTCTGTCATGAAGGAACTCAAAGCGTCCCTTAAGATATGAAGGTGTGGAAGGGTTAAACAATATATTATATAATAAAGAAAGGATATGAGCATTCCGGCGAAGGCGTATGGGTAACCACTCAAGCTTTTGACGAAATTCTGAGACGTGATCATACTTGCGTAAACCAAATATAAATCTTATACAAAAATTTTGGAGTCGCTCAAGTTTGTCTAATTGGGCCTCGGTGAGATCTGGATAGCTGACATCTGCATAATCAAGTATTGGGAGTAGTAGCGAGTTTGCAAGTGCAATTTTGGTGACAGTAGGAAGAAAGTTGCGCAGCCGTCTCAATGATCCCGCAGATGCAAACATTTTACGGCTTACTTCCTGCAGCTGTGGGCCCCAAGATAATTCAGGGTCAATAAAGATCCCCAGATTTTTTTATTTTTTCACTGATTGGAACTGGGACGCCATCAAAAATAACCTGCAGAAGTTGGGACCAGACAATCCTTGAGTTCTTCCTAGAGCTGCCAACAATAATAACTTGGGTCTTGGTTGGATTTACAGTAAGCCCATGTGACACACTCCAATCACGGATTCGAGTCAAATCATTATTAATGTTGTCAACTGCTTCAGACAATTTTTCTACAGGTGCTTAAGAATATATCTGGAGGTCGTCTGCATAAAGGTAGGTGAGAGAGAAGTTGATGTGAGATTGAATTTATAAACATTGCGAAAAGAAGAGGAGATAGAACGCCACCCTGTGGTACGCCGACAGATATGTTGCACCAAGATGAATAGTGTTTTCGATGCATATGCGCTGACGGCTGCCGCACAGGTAACTACGAAGCCAATCAATTACCGTTGGAGATATGTTAAGAGAGCTTAGTATGCCAAGCAGAATGTCGAAATCTACTGTGTTAAAAGCGTTGGAAAAGTCAAGGAGAGCAAGAACAGTAAGATTTCCATTTTCCATTCCGGTTCTTATATCATCCGTAATATTCACCAGGGCTGTGACAGTACTATGACCAGGACGGAAACCGGATTGATGGGAGTTAAGAAGGCTATTTTTGGTAAGAAATGAACTAAGTTGATTATGGACGAGGCGTTCGAGGACTTTCACCTACCTAGCAATAACACATAAATGAATTTCACTGTAGAAAGGATTTTGAAGCGACTTATTTATACAGACAACGATTTTATAACGTGACGAAAGCGGTTACAAAATACCATTCTAGCCTAACATTTAAAATTTAATCAAAAATTAATAACACACCTCTATGAAAAATTCAATAAAATTTGCTATATGTGCATGTCGCCACACATGCTTAAACTCTACTGGCATCAATTTCATTTAAGTAGCATGGGCATGTTCTCAATGACTAGGTTCGGACTTGTAACATACAATTTTTGATTTTAACTTATATACGTATATACTTCATATATTTATATAGTCTATTCGTAAGTAATTAATTCGTGGAATTACCTCAAAACTGACTAAATTTAAAAAGAAAACATTTATCATAGCTAGCTATTAATACTTTAATACACACTCCCCTGGTAGTCGTAATAAGAGCGGAAATAATAGTTCCAATTTGAGTACGAATTCTACTGTGTCCTGGGTTAGGACCCAGGAACAGGAGAATTCGTACTCAACCAGGGTAGGCCCTGCTTAACAAACCTCAACAACGACAAACTTACAAACGTCATATACCGTAGTTAAACTTAAAATAGAAGCAACTAATGAATTCAAGCGCGATATAATTTCGCAACATTTGAAGCCCTTCTAGTTCTCTTGCTTGGGATTTATCTACCTACGGGGGCGAGTGCCCGCGGCATCAAGCACCTCGGGAGAGTGGAAGTCATACTAATATTATGAACGGAGAAGTTTTGTTTTAGTTAAGTTTATACTACTGAGGTAATTTCACTTTTTGATAAAACTATGTGCTTGTAAAGTTACATTACTTTGTAACATTTAAACTTACACGTTCCCTGATAACATACATAAAGGAGATTAAACGCTATGTTTTAGGAATGAACTTACCTGTAAACTGCCTAATCATTCGACCAGTATACACTGGTAGTCTGTGACAACGGCCAGTGTAATCTGGTCAAACGTCAGGCATTTAAAAATATGTAATATGTATAATATATACAGTTGCGGTATTTCCGTAAATTAATCACAAATTAACAATAATTTATAGTAGGTATATTGGACAAGAAAAGCCGAAGGTTACGCTCCAAAACCATCATGAGCATCAAAGCTTTTGCTGTTTATAATATCTTCATTGTATTTTAACTCTTTTATTTGAAAACATATATCACAAAATTATAATTTTAACATTCAGTAAGTTTTACTCATAACTTTGCAAAAATTAAAGCGTCAAAGTTTTAATTACAGTAGTAATAACTAAAAGCTATTAGCAAATTTGCACTTTAGCAATTAATAATTAATTATTATTTCAATTTAAAGAAACTATTGACACTTGAACAGTTAAATAAATTATAACACGTACCTACCCATTTCATGTTTATGTCGGTCTTTTATATAGTACCTTAATACATATACGTAACTGATGCAAAATTATATTTTACATTACAATTCATTAATTGTTACACCAGCAAATGTTCCTTAGTTTTTAAATAGTAAAATGTATTGTGTTAACAATTGTTGGCTAACCTACAATAAATAAATAAATTACAAAACTATGGTAGAACTGTTGGCTTGAGTCAACTAACTAACCACAGTATAATAACACGTAACACGTCTATTTACAATTTGAAGGCTGGAAATGTACATTAACTTACTATTTACGTACAACAAACTTTTACAAATACAGCACAACAACATTTCTCACATACACACGACATTGTAAATACACAATGAATTAGTCCATACACAAACATTACAGAAATTTTTTACATATTTCATTTAAAACTCGCAATGCCGTGGATTCACCGCTAGGGACATATTCCTCAGTAACGTTTATATTAAAATGTACATGCATAACATTAAGCTTATGAGCCCTAACGGATTAATAAACCGAGTTACAGCCACTGCCGAACTATTCATAACAACATTTCTCGTGAACAGCTTCTGAAATATGGCTCTGTTCTAATTTAAATAAATTGTACGTAACCGGTATTTCATTTGTTACAATGATATCATAGTGCTTTTATTACTTCACGGTATTACGTCCGTTATATTATGGTCACAATATTAAATATGGCTGATAACACGTCGATAAACCGGGAATAGGTTTACCATCTATCAATACAAAAAAATATAAAACATATGGTAAAGCCCTCTTTTTCTCCCCATAGGTCTCTTTAACTATCGTTGCTCTTTAGTCTCTATCTATGCTGAGGAGTGAAGTGATTCTAATCGTCCAATTTACTTCTGATTAAACTCGTTGCGGGTTCCTAGTTCCAGTTTAACTTGCCCTGGGACTTGCCAATTGTCGTGCTTGGTACAGTAGTAAGAAATTGGGAGGGATTAGTACAAACCTAGAACAATGATTTATGATTATGATAAATCTCATCAGTCCTTTTTTCAGCTATAGCCAGCACTTCTTATTCAGTCACTATAAAATATTAACTGTGAGCGAACGGAGCCTATAATCCTAGTGTTTCAACTAAAAACTATTCAGATACATACACACCTAAAACATTTGAGATTTTGCGACTATTGAGAATCTCAGCTGATAAAACAACCGCACAGTTTGTCGCACCAGGAATATACAGAGTGGTACAGAAAGGTGTGATCAAATTCTATAAGTGTTATGTGTAAACGACAAATTTTGAAAAAAAAATATTTTTCTTCTGAAAATGCTTTTCGTAGTGTAGTGTAGTTTCTAAACAACACATTATGATTTTTCATGTCAATTTCAATGATTTTGTTTTGAATTTTTTTATGCTAGCATTTTTAGAAAAATCTGGACATTCCATCAACATCCTTGGTAATCAATACCTATAGTTTCATTCATGTCAGCACTCTCACATCCCAATTATTAGCTTTATCGGACATTTTTCAAAATAAAATTTCTATATTAAAAATCAAGAATTTTCATTAAATTGCTAGCTAGCGCTTTACGTTATTCACAATGTCTACTATACGACCCTAAAATTTGACTACACCTTTCTGTACACACACGATGCATATAAAGTATCAATGAATATTGCGCTCTACATCAGATCTCTTTTCATCGTGTCGTGCTAAACACTTTTTTTGGCATATTATACAACCGGCACACTAACGCTTTATAGACATGAACACGTAAAACATTTTATTAACCTGTCGTGTAGCTTGTGGAAGTATCCGAACTGCGCTTCTGCTAAATAACATATAGATATGGTGCCTCATATATTTGATGGTTTATTCAAATGATACCTATGTGACAATGCTTACTGTAGCTCTGGAAATGTGTGTACTGTGAGTTGAAGTCATTCCTTTTTGAAACTTGACTCGTAATACTCGATTCATCAAATTTTAATGAAACTGAACTAAAAAATATGAAATGGTTTAGTAGTGTACCACAGAAGGATGCACAAGTTCCTGAGCGAGGCGGAAACGCTTCTAGACCGTTATTAATGACACCCGCCGCTCGAATGCTTCCGGACGAGGCCAATTAATAACTGGTGCGATTTATACGCGTTTAACTTACACCATTAATATGTAGTGGAGATTATTTGACAAGAAACTGACGGCATATACTTTATAAAGCTGCATAGAAGACGGAAGAGTCTGGGATTAAATATGACTCTGGGAGTTCGAATGTTTGTCTTCTTTAATATACCTACTTAGCTTCTTTAGTGTGCTCGTTTTTACACGAACTGCCCAAAAATGGAGTGATCCATTTTTGGGCAGTTCGTGTAAATCAAATGTGTTTCATCAAATTGCAATCTAAGGGTTCATGTATTTATGTGAGTATATGTATTCTACCATAACTTTTAAATGCCTGAACAGATATGGATGTATGGGGTATCGTTAAAAGCCTTCTATCATTCAGAGGGACACTGCGTACAAATTTGATGGTGCGTAATTCGTTTTAAGCACTTGTTTTTTTTATTTTTTTATTAGTAACATGTTTTTCTACGAGGAAGGAAGATCACCAGAGGTTCATCAGGTAAAATTGTGACATCCCCATATTTACAACCCCTATATGATAATACCCTATTAAAAACAGTAACCGTTATTTTTAATTTCATTTACACAATACCTACTCATTATTCTATGTAACTGTAATAGTACCGTCTGTAATATTATTTTTTATATTACCAATGGCTGTAGTGAACTATATTTATAACCAATTAGATTATATGCTTGGAAACTGCTACAACTACGACCCAGAGGAGTGTCTCAAATATGTCAATATGTCTGGAAATAACATAATATAATACTGATGATTCAGTAATAGCTAAACACAAAACGCAAAACTAATCCCACGTCAAAAAAGAACAATAAAACCGATGTAAAGCCTGGTGTACTAAAATGTATTAGGAATCGAGATAAGATGCACGCTAATTGTTAAAAAAAAAACAGACAATGTTATCCTCAAAATTACATATGCCCGCTACCGGAATGTTTGTAACGAACTTCTCCGGAAACTAAAAGCATCTAAAAGAATGCAAACCAGAAAATGCCAAAATAACAACAAGCTTCTTTGGAAAACAATCAAAAAAATAACAAACATTCAAAAATTCCACACCAGCCCCACAGAGCTAATAAATATTTGTGATGATACTGAGTATTCCATGAACGAGGTCTGTAATTATTTCACAAACATAGGAAAACAGTTGGCCCAGAAAATTATATCGCATACTCCTCCAACAACAACCAGAGACTGCTTCCAACTTTCCCTAGCCTATTCGCTTACAATCTGGAAGTCGATGGCGTGAAGGTAGTGTCTCTTATTCTACTGCTACGTCATGACAGTGCTGTTGGCTGGGATGGAATATCGTCTATGATTCGGAAGGAATGCCGCCAAGCATTAGTACCACCTCCAACATTTTTATTTAACCGCTTTATTCAAACAAGAGGATTTCCAGACGTCTCTAAGAAAGCTATTGTACAACCCATTTACAAGAGAGGAGCCAAAAACTGTGTCAACAATTATAGATCCGTTGTCTGCTCTTGCTAAATTACTTGAAAAAATCCTTAGGTATAACCTTCGTGGAAAAATATCAAATCATACCTAAAAATCAGTTTGGCTTTCGCGCGCGAGAAGTCTCCACAGAAGATAACATGTTAGAACCTTTTTGCAAAATGCAGTTATGTGAGTTAGCTCTTAAATAAAACCCTTATTTGTATGTATTTTGAGTAGGACTGCTAGACAAGAGTTGCGAATTTTAATAATTAGTTTATGCCTTGTGGTTTTTTGTAGAATTTATAACAAAAAGGTACTACAGGTAATCCTTTCCGTAGTAAACCTTTAGGTATTGTAAGAAACGACGACCGCTGTTATTTAATCCGAAAATCTAAACTTCTTATTTTATCTCAGATAAGATTGTTAATATCCTTTCAGGTTGTCTTAGATATATTGTATGATTGTAAAAATAGTCACGGAACTGATATACGCAATTGATTTGATTTGATTAGAAGCTGAAGAAATGAATACTCTTCAGACATTTCCTTCTTTCACCTGTCTAATATATTAGTGTGTTATTAGATGATCATGTTCTTTACAATGTATGTATGTGTGGGTTCCACTACCGATACTGACCATTTAGTATGCGCACAGATTTACTATTATGAAAATTATATGAACTTTGAGCAGCAGAAACGATTTGTTAAAACAAATCCCGATACCTAATATTTATAAGGTACAATTACTTTTTACTTACCTGACGTTTCGATCGAATTGCACCGATCGTGGTCACGGGTGGGCTCTACTCAATGCAGTCCCGAGTTACACATCTAAAATGTATAAAAGTCGCGAACGTTAAAAAATAATTGATCAAAAAATATTTTGACATTGCAATTAATAGCCTACAAACACTCGCAGCAACCGTGGTGTTATTTGCCCCGCTCCTCTTCCCCTCCCCCCATCCCCAGAGCCCCCACTTCCTCGTTGGAGAGCTAATACCTCTAGTCAGTAGAACTAGTACTTAGTAGTTGTGTGACCATGATACGTTCTTTCTATGAATAATAGAGTAATCCTAATTAATATTATAAATGCGAATGTGACTGTTAACCGATCGTTATGAAATTTTGCAAACACGTTGTCAAGGTACAGAAAAAGGACATTCATCCAGGAAAAAAAATTGTTCCCGGGGAATAGACAAAATCTATATTAATCTAGTATAGTAATAAGGTTACCCAAGTCGTCAAAACATAGTAAATTTAAATATTAAGTTACCTACTTGCCTCCAGAGCTCAAAGAGGCTTTTACCCAATTGCGCTAGCCCCAAACAATATAAGATGCAAAACGAGTTAGTGTTAGCCGTATCAAGCGGTCGGTATTAGCATTGCAAACGTGCCTAGAACAGTGAGCCCGCTCACGTAGCCCTGCACAATGCTACACTTGTGCATTCAGATGATATACTAGTACTGGCCGAGACTTTGACATTGCAATTACATATTTGAGGTGGCGAACCATACTATAGGACTTATAACGTCAACAGCCCAACATCAATCTTCGGGCTGCGGCCCCGAAAGGCATTATCAACTAGCTTATTCGGCCCCTTGTGTTTTATTTTCCTCAACAAATGTATACAAATTATTAAATTTTAAGGAATCTTTACAGTATGTAATCATTATTACTTCGACACTCAACACTACGATATGTTTTAGCTAAACTTTACAGCATTATGTAAATTGGGACTTAATCGCAATACTTTAATAAGAGACATTATCTGATTTTAGTTAACTGACGTTTCGACCAAATTACACCGATCGTGGTCACGGCTGGGCTGATGATAGGTCAGCATCGCCTTCGTGAGGTGCGAGTTCCAACTACCTGCACTTGGTCTTCATTATTTTTTTTGTTGGTGTTCGTACCGTCAATATTTCGTTATACTATACTTAATTAGTTCGCAAGTGCTATCGATTTGCGTGTATCCTCTGACAAATGCATTTACTATTGACCGGATTCCAAGTTCTTGAAAAGCGGTACCCATCTACTCGGTTGAAAGTTCAAGATATCTTGATTTCGACCGCTTTACGTACTTTTTTGAAATAATAACGATCGACCTTGACAGTCACATAGACATTCGTATAGAAATATGAAGTGTAAGCAAATAAAGAAACCCTCCCATATTTATAAACCTTATATTGATCAATTAGAGGTTATGGCTCTAGTAAAGTTTAATACGAATAAAATTTAAAATAAACGTGAATGATTAAGAAGAGTAATATTTTAAAATAAAGCGCACGTAAAGCATCGAATAGTCAAACATAATCCAATATTCTGGGTAATCTAGCGCTAACCTAACAAAGAGAGAATCGAGGGAACATTCCCTCCAAAGGCTACAAGTTGGGAGGAATAAAGCTGAGTATAAGTGCTAAGCTCTCATCGATAACGATGAGAGCTTAGCAATCATATCTTTGCGAGCTAATAACAACGTTAAATAACCATAAGGTTATTTAACGTTGTTATTAGCTCGCCATTGATATAACAGCATGAATAATACTAGGAAATAGTTCAAGTCTGTTAATTTTAGAGCCAAATATTATTTTTGAAAAAAAAAAATCATTATTATATTATAATAGTCACCGTAACTTATGTTATATTATCAACTGGTACCTGGATAACCGAGCTTAGCTCGGTTTTTTTTACGTTTTCTAAAAATTAAAGTATAATAGTTAGATCGATTTATCGCCCCCCAAAATTTCATGAAAATCATTGGAGCCATTTCTGAGATTCAGATTATATATTATTATATGTATACATATATACAATAATTGCTCGTTTAAAAGTATTAGATAATCAGAGTCTAAATAAATATGTGTAGGTATAGAGTACACTGTCATTCGTTGATTTTGATCTACTTGTGACACAAGTGAGAACAGGGTAGCCTTGAGCGCTTACATGTACAATGCAAACAATTTCTTCAACCCTTAAATTTTATTTTTAGATGAACTTAAAATAAAAATTACAAAATTAAAAAGATTACACAGATATAGAATAAAGAATAATAAAAAGAAAAATAAGTTAAGTATTCTACATGTCAATTAAACGTGATATTAAATAAACAAAGCAAACAAAATATATTTTCAGGACCAATGTTTTCATTACAACCCTTGATTATAATATCCATATACACACGTATTTTCCCTTTAGAAGTTCCGGAAAACCGCGAATGATTTAAATTTCATTTGGTAGGGATCCAGTAGAATGAGATGAAATTCAGATCATTACTTTAGACAGATTAAAAGCTCTCAACTTGTCATTTTGTATTTCACACTAATAAATTGGCAAAAAAACACATGGCTCACCTGATGGTAAGAAGTTTCCAGAGACTATTAATACTCTGAACAATGGCCTATAAAAGGCTAGTAACACCATTGTATTATTATGACACCAGAGTGTCATTAGCCTGGCCCACTAGCATCCCCGAACAAAACGAGAAGAACCGTAACCCTTAATGAATATGAATACTACTCACCAAAGTTTTTATTGTAATAGCATTTTTATGTCATACCAATTTGTATCGGCAAGTGAGACTAGATATATATTAAAAGAACTAGCCATAAATACGCAGTAAATCTACATCCAGCGCCAAATTAATCCGTTCGCAGGTACAATGGGCGGTTGCATTGTTCACGGACAATTGTTTTCCCCACATATTGCGCTCCGGCCTTAATAACGCGCGTTTTATGAAAAACTCTCTCCTTTTAGGGCCCCTTTTTAATATTCGTCGCAACGGTTTTCCTGTTGTGGCGGGTTCTACTATCAAAAATGGTATTTGTTCTTGACAAATCTTATTTAAATTATTTCTTTTGAATAAAGTTTGTTTTAGATACTTGTTCTTATTTTGCTCTCACTTCTATAGCAATATATTGCAACTTACACAGCACGATGTGTATTTTCTTATACCGATTAATAGATAATAATATATTACGTCAACATGTTACTGGTGTAATACCTAAAAACTGATCAATAATAAATGTTGGTAAAATGATTGTAAACTAAATTAACATAACGTGCTATAATTGTTCATGTCATTTTTAATGTTTCGAAGATGTCAGCGCTCAAAAACTTTGTTTGAAATTTCCATTTACATATAAAAATGGCTTGGATTGGAATTCTTACAAAATTATATAGGTAAGAACATTTTTAAGTTTTATTTTTAAAGGCACTTAGGTTGTTTTTCTTTATTTTGTTGGTACACATAAAACAAAAAAAAAGTCGGAGAGGTATGGAATGCAGCATGCTGAACATTAAAAAACCGGCCAAGTGCGAGTCGGACTCGCTATAAGACGTTGCTTCGTACCAAATTTCAAGATTCTGAGTTCACGGAAAGTAACCTGTAGGTTTTGATTCCCTTGCGAGTGTCGAAAATTTGCGGAAATTTGCGGCATAAACGGCTGTATCTTTTGATTGCGTTGGGTTAGAAGTTTGATTTTTTCGCAGCTCTAAGGGACAGTAGACCTATGTATTTAATATACATTTCAGCTTGATACCTTTACGTGTTCCTGAGAGAAAGGGTCTTGACAGACAGACAGACAGACCTTCGGACGGACGGACAACAAAGTGATCCTATAAAGGTTCCGTTTTTTCCTTTCCTAAAAAAAACAGACGATAAGACATACAAAGGTGAGATAGAAGACAAAAGCAATTGATGTTCTCAGACACGCTTAAAAGCTAAAGCGGAAATGGGTCGGACATGTAGCACGTTTGCAAAACCACAGATGGACCAAAAGAGTTAGTGCATAGAAGGGCCCACCAGGCAAACCCTACAACATTGCTTAACAATGTTTTTTTAATTGTGTAGTTGTATAGAATAGGAAATGAAATGCTTTTTTATGTATTATTTACTTATTAATTATGATGTTATTTTTCATATCGCGTTTATATTTATGATACGCGCGGCGGAACATAACCTTACCCACAATAATGCAGATCCCACTTTAGGATTGTTTATTTTCAACTGACAAAGAGTAGTAAATAAACACTAAAGTCCTGACGATTACAGGATATTTATTAATAACTAGATAGTACTGACTAAGAGAGTTGCTCAGTAACAATTAAATTCAAACTATGTACTAATTGCAATTTTGACGTTATCTATCTTCCTAACGTCCGAATTGCTAAATCCTCACCTCAACTAAGTTTGATGCATTTAATAGGTTTTCATCTCAATTAATCAAAGCAAGATAAATTTTCAATTTAGAACTATTTCGCAGCGGAGTCATTACTTCCATTGTAAGTCGGCAAGTTAATTAAAAGTTTCAAGTTTGTTAACTAAAACTCCTCTTCTCGTTTGTTATTGGTAAGACGTTAATTCAAGCCTCGAAAATTTAAAATTATTATATAAGATGATTCAATTTAAATAAAGTTAAAAAGAAAAATACCTAAAACCATAACAAAGTAGCTAGAACTTGCGAATGCGAGAACACTTCGGTTTCATTCAAATAGAAATAAAGTAACTAGAATAGAAAACACATTGAGCAATGATCGTATATTATTTAAGGAAGAAAAAGTAAAATTTGATATATTCAGTGAAACAAATACTCCGTCAGTTCACGATACGTTCACTTTTGGCAAAAATAAATGCTGAACCAATTGCTAGGCCTGTTCGAACTAGCTGTCAGTCTATCAAATCTATATACCTAATATCAGAGGGAGCATTATAGTTTATCAGAATTGCGATCAAAAGAGTCTCGAATGCCGTCTCAGGTATTTATAGAAGTATCGATAGAAGTTGAATGACTATATTCTTTAATTCAACAAGCAGCTGCATTCGAGAAAGCTGTTTGGCACATTGGAAAAAGTGTATTGGAAATTGGTTTACATCCATGAAACCTTGCATATTTAAAAAGTTTTATAAAAAAATAGGGTTCATAGACCATTATTTTCAGGTTTCACAAAATTTACTGAGTGTCCCACGTATAGCTTTAATAAAGCCAAACCTAAAACATCTTTGACATAATATTAAACAGACATCTGAAATTATCACGATGTCAGGGAGCATTATGTGTATAATGCGAGTATTTCTGTGATTGATGGAATTATTTCTCTCAATCGTTTTACTAAAAAGAAGAGCTTTCAAAGCTTAGGTAGCTTTCTTCATAAGAAAATGAAACGTAAAGTTACTTTAAATAAAGTTTTGTCAACTGTTACGGGTAATTAAACATTGTCTTAAAATTCACATATTTCCTTGGCAGCGATAATAGCTGAGTAGTTAGTGACCACTTAGTGTCCTAGTTTTGCCATTAGACTAGAATAAAGGTGGAGTCATCGCATTATCGAGGCTCAGGAATAATAGTCGTCTACGAGGAGCAGTTTAACTAACTGGAGGCGGCGCTAACAGTTGTGGTTTTACCCATGTTTTACCACTACTGAGGTAGTCACTTCATCAGCCAAGTTGTGTACTTTTTAAATACTGTTGAAGTTTAATAAGTGTCCTCTGAACTGCTGATAGTCCCAACACGCGGAACTTTACTACAGAATGAAACGACAATAGTGATATTCTTTATATTTAAATTGTAGCACCAAAATAAAACTTAATTCTAGATGTGTTTATACACTGTATTTCTGATACAAACTCACAACTGGAGGCAAACTTACACATTGTGTCTGTCCTAATATATGGCCATTCAATTGCATTTCCAAGTCCACTCTGACATCTGACACGGTTATAAAGAACTTTAATGATACTTGCTCATTTGTCTCTGTTTTCAGTCTATTAAATCACATTTATAACGATGAATGTAAAGTCAAACATCTAAACCAAACGCTTGACGTTTTTGAACTCAATATTTTGACTTAAATATACTATTATAATAATATACGAGTATGTATCCATTTCCATATGTATATATGGAAAAATTAAAAGTAAACTTTTAGTATATCACTAGTTTTCTAAATCCATTCTTTGAACCTTATAAACAGCAAAAAATATGTTGAAATCTATTAACCCGTGGTGGACATAGTTGAACAAAAAATTGGCAAATATTTAGAGATACAGCCTGAGGGTGCCTGATTCATCCCAATTGTGCGCGACCCAATTTGTAATGTTTACACAACCTTTACACCGTCCTTTGGTACCTACATATACTAAATGTAGTTACTTCATTACGCAATGACAATGCTTTTGCCACACTGTGCTCTTGCTTACCGCTGTCACAAATAAATGATTATTTATTATTTTCAAATGTTTAATTAAATATAATTTTTTTGTTAAATAATATGTGATTACAATGAAGTTATAAGCAATATTTTAGTTTAATAAAGGATATATAGTTTTACTTACGTACCCGGACACGGTAGAAATTAGTTTAATCAGTATCAACCTTGATTATATAGTTTCCTGTCTTCGGAAATTTAGTTGTGTTTCATATTTATTAAGAACTTTGTTCTTTTAAGATTGAAATCATTTTTAATAATGTTTTAATAACTAATTATAAAACTGGTAACCTAATAATTAAGAACCTATTTATTTAATAACTTTTAAATTTTCATGTTCTACGATATACGATTACATAGACGAGAATCAACACGATGAGGTTTGGGTATGTATACCTTTGAAATGTCTAACGTTACACTTGATATTGTATGGGCCGTGCTCACAGGTGTGACTGTTTACGTGCGAATGACCACGACCAATGTGACCATCGTATTGTATACTGTATACGTAAAATCCATCGCTCCTACTTTCTGATAAAATCTGCATGGAAAAAATACAATTCATGCTTAACTTTTATTCCATTAATTTTAGTAGTATAAAATTAAAACTTTGCGAAAACAATTCGAAAATTAAAATAAATTTTGAATGTAAAATCAATTCGAAATTGGAAAAAAAGCATAACGTGAACCAAAACCACATACAAAGAAGAGACCCAAAACTTAATAAGGTGCAACACTTAACGACCTTGTAACAGTCGGCAGCTCCGCATTACATTGTCGGTTTAGTGCAGTAACGTGCTCTTTAACGTTATAACTAGCGAACATTATTACTGCAACACTGTTAGATGAACACCAGTAGCAACATTGAAGTTAATTGGATGGCAGACTAGGAATTATGAAAGAGCTTGTAGTACAAGTGTTCATTACATGTTAAACATGAAACGACAATAATACGAAAAAATTGCACGTGAATGTACGTCTTAATATTTACAAACGTTTTATATACTAAACCGGCACTTCTATAAGCTTTCCTATAAGTTGACTCACACATGTCAGCTAGGAGTTGATGTACAAATGTCCAAGATGATTTCTTATGGCTAGTCTTTTATTTAAAAAAATGTTCAAAAAATTAATTTCAAAAACTTTAGTGTTTCTCATTTTAATCTTTAAAAATGAGAAAGAAAGAAAGAACAAATGAGGTTCTCCATTCGACTGTATATATATATATATTTTTTTTTTTTTTTTAATTATGTTTAGCCTTCTCTCCGTTACTTATGTATATCAAGGAAGTCAGTATCCAAAGATGGGATTCTGATAAATATGAGAGAAACCCTCGAAAATTGTAGGAACGAAGTGTTTCTGTTTACTTTTCATTACTTAACTTATTTTGAGTCGGCGCCAAATAATAAAATGATTAATAACCTACGTAGAGCCGTGTGTATTTCTACGTAGGTACAAATACAAAAATAAAATTTAGATAATTAATCAGTTTGGCTTCGATACAAAATTATTTTATATATAATTTGATAGTTTATGTAAGTAAGTTCAATACTTAAGACTTAAAAGACTTAAGAACCTTACTTAAGACTTATTTTTTGCTTTTCAGTTCTTTTCGTGGGTTTAATTTTTTGTTAAAAAGATTTTATAATATGCATTCTTACCCTAGTCCCTGATAGTGTTTCATCATTAATATTATTGTCATCTTGATACTTTCCTCTTAACTAACTGTATCTTAAATACTTCCACGATCACTCCACTCCACGTTTACAAGAATATGCTAGATTTTTTAAAGTTAGTTAAGTAATACCTATCCGTGCTTTTTAATGACTGATATTTTTTTTGTATTTTAAACACAAAAAATTCTCCAATATTTTTAAAACCTTAGATTTATGTATAAGTAGTTTCTGTAACGCGGTAGGACTGTAGTACTACAGCAGTGGAGTCATAGTCAGAGGTGTAGGAGTCCACAGGAGAATGGAACAAAGGTACAGTTTTCTTTTACATTAAGACATAATTGATAAACCATAGACACTATTATATTGGCACAAAAATGAATTAATGAAATATATTTTGTATTTATACCGCCCCCCAAATCCGTTCAACCACTTATAATCATTAATATTTGTCTTATTTTTCCACATTATAAATTAAATCTGAATTTCGCCATTACGTCAATGCAACCAGCTGTGGTCTCCAACAAGTTCTTACATAACACTATCTCCTTTGTCAAGTGTGCCCCATATCTCAAACTATTCTTCACAAACACATTAAAACCACATTAACTATAGTTACAAACCCAAAATTACTGCGGGTTGTATATTTAGCACGGCTAACAATCGAACCCCTATCACAGAGGGCGAGGGTGGACGCACTTCACAGATCATTACCCCATTAAAACTTGTCGGGTTAATTTCTACTTCAGAGAGAGGAGAAAGAGTTACGGGTATTCAATAGTTAGACTAATAGTGACGCTGCTGTCAAAGTACTATGTGTTTTTTGCTGTTTTATTATTATTAATTTCTAACTTTAAGTACTTACGAGTACTTACGTCTGTGATAATAATAATAATTTGGAACATACTACCCACCTACTAAGTATAGTTTTTACTATGAGTTAGCTAGCACACGTATAAACATAAATACCTAGGTTTTTTTTGGAGATGCAATATACACAGAAACACCTATTTGTAAAATACCAATAAAAGTATTCAGTTAGTGCGAATATTCGCACTGAGCACAAACCGAACACACGATCTTTTTATATCAACTAACCTTGTTTCACTCCAATACTAAAAAAAAAACACACAATAGAAAACAAAAAAAAGTTCAAAATCCGTCTTTACAATCAGGTAAAACTTAAAAATATTCGTCATCGCATCGTTTCACATACAGACGGACGAATGGTTAGATGGAAAGTTTATATTTAAATTCACTGAAGCACTCTTATTTAAATTCACAGAAGCACTCTTATTTAAACAGTTCCAATGTGAACACATAACGACGATGACGAACTAATATTTTGGCGCTCTAATTCCGTATATGAATGACATTGAAATTGTTTCAATTGTTTCGTCAGTTACTTTGAGTGTTAACTGCGATGTGGGGTTCACGATATAATAATATGTGTATGTAACTAATGTTAACATCTACGGACAAAATTATATCTAGGTTAGAGGATTTCTCGTTAACAAGGTAATAAGGTTTTATTAAAAAGTAAAACTTTAGAAATTCATAGCAGGACAAAGTAAATGTTCTAAATAATTTTCATCATCTGTGTTTCTTTGAAAAATAATTTATTACACATGAAGGATCACTTAAATTATCAATTCAAGTAAATGAGTACAGTAAAACCACACAAAATTTATTTATATCACTTGTGTCTTTACTTACTCGTAGATGAAGTAAATATTATTAGTATTTTGCTCCATTTTTAAATTTCTCCCCCTTCGCCACTGGTATATTATGATTTACATAATGAAAATGGACTATTTATACATTTCTTTATATGAATACCGACATGTTAATGAATGAATTCAGACTTGTTGATTAAGTGTAAGGAAAAAAATTGTTACCAAAATTATAATCTAAAGAACTCAGGATATGAAAGTATTTTATTATATATAAGTAAGAAGTAAGATAAGTATTTTAATATGACTGGCCTTTTGGTCTAGTGGTTAGTGACCCTGACTGCTAAACCAGAGGTCGTGGGTTTGATTTCCAACCAGGACATATAATTGTGTGATGAGCATGATCATTTGTTCTATGTCTGGGTGTAATTTATCTATAATATGTATGTCTTTAGAAATATATTAGTATGTTTATCAGCAGTCTGGTTACCATAGTACTGGTTCTGCCTATGTTGGGATCAGACGGCCGTATTTGAGACGTGTGAAGTTATTTTTAATCAATGAACCAAGAGATTAATATGCAATTATTCACACCCGCAAACATTCCGGAGTCGTCGAGGTGGAAGTACAAACAAACTATGATCAAAGTGGCACATTTCACGAGTCGAGAGACACTACTCCCATAAGGGATGGTAATGTATGAGAGGAGAGGAGGGCGGGAGGGACACGTACTCTCTAAACCTGTTTTACACTAAGTTGCTTTTAACTTACCAAAAAAAAAAACATATTTGTTGTTGTAACTGAATATCTGTCAGGTAAGCTGGTGACAGTTACCATTCTCCTTCGATTTCATTAATATCTGTTTAAAAACCGATGAGATGTAAAAAAATGCGTTTTATACCAAATAAAACGCATTTTTTTACATTTTGTTTAACAGTAGATATATGTATACCTCCTCTTTAATGATATGGAAGGCTTACTAGATAGCGGATTATTACTCCTAACTACTCCAAAACATTTTAAATCAATATTTTCAAATATCTGCTTAGATACTTTACAAGTATACTGTGTAGATATTTTATGGAAATTGTACATATGAGATAGATATAAGAAAACAAATATGCACCATTAATTCAAGAAAGTATTCAGAATATAGAATAATATGTTTATGGGGGGAGACGTAAACGACACTAAATTTTTAAATAGACGCTTGAAATCATAAAGAATAAAAAAATACAAATATTCTTGTAGTGTAACTAATATCTAATTCTAAAAGAGATCTCCATGATATAATGTATTGTAGGTGTCGTTTTAAAAACTAACGCATAAAATTGTACACTTAATTCGTACGCCTATTATGCACGCATAAGAATGCATAAAATATTCTAATGAATATTAACTAAATATAGGTTAAAAATATTTTACTTAGTTCCTTTTACACAGATCTAATTAGGAAAATTTCACCAAGTTAAAAAAGAGAATATAACCACAACAACGTGTGTGGGTAGTAGGTGCACTGCCGACGTCGTCTGTTCGCTACACATCGGGAGTTCATTAGCGAGCCACCTCACGTGACACTCATTAGGAGGATGCGCCGAGCAACCCCACCAACACACTTCTTTAGTTTAGGTTACTCACTAGAATACGCTCAGTACCCGGTTGAGAGTAAAAATAAACAACTATGATGCCATAGATAATATGTAGGATTAATGAGGACTAATCAGAATACATAATATATAAAATTTAAAATAAAGATTGTTCTTCTTAATAATTCTAAAACCTTTGTTAAACGGCTGTCTAATATTTACTTCCAAAAATGATTTCGTATTTGTTTTTCTATATTAGATGACTTCAGCATGTTTTTTTTCATTATTTTTCCCCTGACATTCACGTGGCCTTAAACGTGAATATAAATTTATGACGTTTAAATAATTGAAAAAAAAAACACTTATATAAGAAATCATTAGATGCCAAAAAATTATAATTTTAATATACCCAGGGAAACTCGCGCAATAATGACGAATGTTTCGAAATATCAATCACGAAAATTGGTTCAGTCGTATAGTGTTACGAGGACCCATATACGGGTGAATGTTTGACATACAGGTCAAATAACATAACCTCCTTCTTTTGCTTCGGCGCAGTCGGGTAAAAATAAACAAACTTAATATTTTCTTGCTAAGCGCTCTTCTCATTTTCTTCAGTAGTAAAATACTTGTTAGTTCTAACATAATATATTAGGAAAAGTTTTAAGCTAGATTTTGATCTCATAAAAAATCATTTCATTTTTATGCATTATAGCCGTATGTACTCCGATAACTTAAACAAGATCACTAGCCCTAAGCTTTGTTTATGTGGCTCGTTAATCGTGAGGCCTGAGTTCATTTGTAGCACACATTGCTTCAGATATTTGTTTATACTACAAATTTATCACTCCCTCTCCCTCTCTCCTCACCGTGAAACTGTGTCAGCCAGTTTATATCTATAAGACTAATAATTATTATTAACACTTTGCAGTGTATTCTCATGATCATCATTTGCCTACCCTTTTCCTAATTTTATTTGGAGTCAGTGAAATATGTCTTACATCCATACCTCGATAACCTATTGCTCCTCAACTTTTCGTTCACTGGTGCTACTTTCAAGTTCCCTCTAATATATTCATATCTCACTTTGTCGATCCCAGTCATACATACCACACATCCATCTCAACATTCGAATTTCAGTTACGTGTAGGCGTCTCTCATCTGTGCGTATTCTATTATTATATTCTGGGACTCCTTGTAGTAAGTGTCAAAATAAATTATTTCTTTCTCTCTCTCTTTACGATAAGCGCATGATTTTCGTGGTTGTGAACGGTAACTAGTGAACAGTAACTCAACCTAACAAGAAGTCCATAAACTACTGTCTAATCTATGTTGGGCTTAAATTATTCTGCCACATTCCTGAAAAGTAAATGGAATAGGCTACAGCATATATTTAAATTCTGTAAGGATACACAAATAAAGCTTGTTATGATTTAATATTTTACTTGTTCAATCACTTAATAAACTTTACAAAACCGTTTACCAAATTCAATATACTTAATAGAAACTTAAAGACAAGTAAGTTAGTCAAAATTAAGATAAATGTGTTTAATAAAGCTCTCTCTAATAATATATTCAGAGGTCGGTTCCATATAATTTAGAGTATAAATTAAGTCGCGGTATTACGTTATCTGAGTTATAAGTAAATATATTAAACCACAGCTCGACGTTACTTCATTAAAAGAACCTTAAATGCTTATTAAAATGAACAAACTTTAAAGACCGTTGTGGATGCAGAAAATATTTCAGAAGAATTTGTTAATTAACTCATCATTTTATGGCAATTTTAAAGTTAATAAAGTTGTTCGTTGAGGTAGTTTTCAATGCTTGTTAATCTAGCATTAGACTTGGAAACATATATTATAACTTTTTTAATATTTTTTTACAGTCGCCCAAATAAATAAGCCTCAGTACATTGCTACGTGATGTGAACAGGTTTACTTTTAATTCAAAGTACTTTCACTGCCTTTACTTTAATTTCCTACTGCTAAGTAAATAACAAAACAAACTTGAATTTAAATTTGACATACAAATCTGTTGCGAATCATGTCAGTTGCTACTAACCAAATATTCGTAGTAAGTTGGCAGTACCGCAGTGGGAGCTTACTTGATTTGACAGCCCGGACCAGCCGTCTGTCTGATTCCCACGAGGCAATAGTGCAGCCATTACAATAACGACTTACAATTAGATATGGAATAATTTATATTCATTTAAGTGGTTTAACTTCAAACAGATACTTTGGAGTGAAGTCATCTATAGATACACATAATAATAAAATCGTACATTGAAGATTTATAAAAAAATATTGCTTGTTTTTTTAATTATACCAATGCCGAGAGAGAATATATATTATTTAGTTTTTGAAAATTTTAATAAAGTTTAGCTTATGGCGTCAATACATATATATATATACAACGATACACATATAATGCTTTTTGTCATATAGAACTAAAAGTAGACCGACCGCTGGTGTCATACACATGTGTGTACTACGGTTTTTTTAATAACTGAAATTTGTATGTCATTTTCTAGTTTATTCTTTAATTATTCCTCGTATATAGCGCTAGTAAGGTCTTAAAAATGAGGGTCAATACCTTTAAATCCCTTATTAAGGTAAAGAGCATTGAGAACGGTATAGTAAAACACAATGGATAACATTATGACGCTATCGAGCTCCACCTGACAATGCAGCCTCACCGCGCCGCGCCGCGTCGTACCGGATGTTACAAGATGCAAGATATCTGATAACGCAGACTCAAGAGACGACTGCCGGAACAACATTCAGCAAGACGTTGTCTAAACATTACATTTTCTAAATTTAATTTTTAATATCTAGTCAAAATCATGAAGCGTCGCGTCTTTTGTATTTATAATTTTTTTTTAATAGGGTAATAAAGAATTATAGAGGCGCCCGATTTCGGTCGAACCTCTACCCTGCTAAAAGGCCCTCTTTAGACAACATTAGTATAGCGTAGGTACTTTGCTGGTGAGGAGGGTCGCCTAAAATGGAAAAATAAGTGGAAGAATATACATAAATACATGATTGGTTGTGCCTAAGTGACAACGCTATTGTTGCGAGCATTCATAGGTAACTGCTTACTTACAGGTGGTTCGTTTACTCTTTTGATAGCTTACTAGTTTAAAAAAATGCTAATTGGGTTATAATTAAAAAAAAACATATTTAAACAAAAATATTAAAAGCACTAGGTGAAAAAGAATCACAAATTTATAACTGCTATTCCGGTCTAGAGATTTAAATACCCGCACTAAATTCTCGACAAGTGCCAACCGCAAGCTCTTTTTGATCTTTTAACAGGCTTTTCAGAGGGCCGTACTCTCAAACACTCCAAATATATCCCCATAAGTGGCCGATAAATCCTTTGTTAAAACAAAACATTGGTTCCATTGTTCGCACTCCAGCTACTTACAGGTTCTTGTGCCAGGAAATATCTTTGACGATTATCTTTAATAGGATCAGTTGTTACTTCGTTGTCTTGTGAATTACTCTTGATTAACTTGGTTCGTTTCTCTATCGAGTGCTGAGGGTATCGGATAGGGTTCGTCGAGTTACACAATACAGGACTATCAACTTTGATACATTTGAAATTAAAAATACCAATTTCATTAAATTTTAGCTACTAACATTACGACTTTTATATAAAGTATGTTAAAACATTTCTCTGAGTTTGCGTTATAAGTGTTAACATTTGTGACACACACCCTATTAGTAGTAGTAGACACCCTACAATAACGTGTCTCTTACTGTAACTGTGAAAACCTTTGCGTTACAACCCACGATTAAACAACACCATATCAGAGTTCTTGACGGACTTACCTCACAGGGTGTGTACGACATTAGCACTTTCTCTACCATCTAAGCCAGGAGGTCTGTACCAGAGTACACTTAAATGCGAAAACCAGATATTGCGGGTCTTGCCACTTCGCCTATTCCCTAATAAGTTGCGATCGGCTTTCAGTCTAAGTACGATACGGCCGATATTTTACGTGAAGCGATTGCCATCAGACCTCCACAACCCAAGTACTAGGCGATATCGAAGTTCTGTAGTAAGACCAGGTTTGCGGACTTTTTAGAGTACCAACTACCCGTAACGAATGCCACAGATGTTCGTATGGCAACCAGGACCGACGACTTAACGTGCTCTCCGAGGCGCGGAGGGGTCTCAATGTGTTAAAAATGGTCACCCATCCTAAGACTGACCTGGCTAGCATTACTAAACCTTGTAAAGTGCTACCCTGCTCGGTTACCACATAGCCCCGAGCCCCTCACGAACCAAAACAAAAAATATAATTTGAAGGGAATGATAATTATAAAGCCCACATGGATTTTTTATGTACATGTAATTAACTTAGATTATATCATTATTATACATAAAGGTATTTATTGAATATTTTTTACAATTTTCCGTTTTATCCTATGCATAACTAACTAGTACTCTCCCATCCCGCAGAAGACGCACCAGGCGCCGGAGAGAGCAAGTCGATCTCCAGCCTCCATGAGCGCTTGCCTGGACGCGACGGACAGGGTTATCCGACGCCTTAGCAGAAGCAGGCCCGAGACGGTGGCCCCGGGTTCCGCGCGTGCCTCTCTTACTGACTGGGGTTAAAATCCCCCACAACACATTGGGGTCGCCTGTTGTTTAACGGGCGGCCAAGTCTGCCAGGGTTCACAGGGATTTCTTTGTAAGGGTACACCTGAGGCCCTGGTAATATATACTGTGACGGAACACCGTGTGGTTTTAGTAGGTGCGAGTCCGATATAACACCCTACCGCTTAGCCCGGGTGGGGTGACGACCTGTGAGGGTTTCCACACGTTAAAAAAAAAGCATTAATAACTACTTCACGTGGTTTTTTTATATAGTTTACCAAAATTGATATATCACAATACATTACAATCGAACATAGTTCACATTGGTAGTAATCAACATGTGACCAACGTGGCCTGTGTGAGCAGATGGGTGTATCAAACAGTGCGTTGGCTAATATTGAATAGACTAAATTCAAATGAGACGTCAACGACAACGGGCTGACAGCTACCCTGAAATATCAACATTGTACGCGAAACAGGAAATTGCGTTAATTTATTATTGATTGAATACATTTTATCGATGCACAGTCGCATATTAAACTAGAAAGTAACGTTGAAATGTTGATTTTTCCTTGTACTGTTATTAAACGCTAGCCGTTCCCCTCGGTCAGGACGGTTCCACCTACTCGGCGTTGGGCGCTTAAGCGTTTGGATCGCGAACTCCTCCTGGAAGCCTCCATCGTACAGGCCTGGGTCTCGGCACCGGATAGGCCTGTTGATGTCGATGTTGAGGCCGATTGGTTCCGGGAGGCCATGTCACAAGTTTGCGATGCGGCGATGCCCAGGGTTCAGCCCAGAACTGCGAGGCGCCAGGTGTACTGGTGGACACCAGAGATAGCGCGGTTGCGTGAAACCTGCGTAATCGCACGCCGCCAGTACTCCAGATTTCGCAGGAGGCGTCGCCGCCATGTTGACGCCAGCGCCCAAGAGGCAGAACTTCTATCGTGTTACAGGAGTGCCAAGAGGACCCTTCAAGCGGCAATAAAGCAGGCCAAATCAGAGGCCCGCCGCGAGTTACTAGAGACTCTGGAACGTGATCCGTGGGGGCGCCCCTACCTTTTGGAGAGAGGTAAATTGCGCCCATGGGCTCCCCCATTGACCCAGAGTCTCCAACCTGAGCTGCTTGAAGGAATCGTTGGCTCCCTGTTCCCATCACGGGTGGAGGAGCTTACGCCTCCCCCAATGGCTCTGCCTCAGTTGCTCAACGCCGATGACGACGACGCCCCCGAAGTTACTCGGGCAGAATTAAGGGCTGCGGTGCAACGGCTTCAAGCCAAGAACACCGCCCCAGGACCCGACGGCATCCCAGGCCGAGCGTGGGTTCTAGCCCTTGAGGCTCTCGGGCCCCGGCTAATGGGGCTCTTTAGCGCATGTCTGGAGAGAGGCCAGTTTCCGAAATTGTGGAAGACGGGGAAACTGGTCCTCATCCGTAAGGTGGGGCGCCCGGCAGACTCTCCGTCTGCCTATAGGCCCATCGTGTTGCTTGACGAGGTGTGCAAGCTATTTGAGCGAATCATCGTGGAACGCCTCGTCGAGCACCTTTCGAGAGTGGGGCCGGACCTGGCGGAAAACCAGTTTGGCTTTCGCCGGGGGCGCTCCACCGTGGATGCAATCATGCGTGTAAGGGCCCTGGCGGAGGAAGCAACATCCCGAGGTGAGGTGATGTTGGCGGTGTCTCTTGACATCGCTAACGCTTTTAATACCTTGCCCTGGATTTGCATTAGAGAGGCGCTAGTTTTTCACAGAGTTCCTCTCTACCTCCGCCGTATTGTCGGGGCTTATTTGTCTGAGAGAGCCGTTATCTACCCGAGTCGGGCAGGTTACGGTCGGCGAGATATGTCGTGCGGTGTTCCACAGGGGTCGGTGTTAGGGCCTCTCTTGTGGAACATCGGTTACGACTGGGTGCTTCGCGGAATGCTTTTAGGAGGTGTCGCCGTCACTTGCTACGCTGATGACACCCTTGTGACGGCGAGAGGCAAGACATACCGCGAGGCTACCATAAAAGCCACGGCCGGGGTTGCTCTAGTCGTTGGAAGGATTCGGCGGCTGGGTCTCGAGGTGGCCCTGCATAAATCGGAGGCCCTATATTTTCACGGGCCTCGGAAGAGGCCACCAGCGGGATCTAGCCTTATCGTGGGAGGCGTTCGCATCGGCATTGAGCCCTCGATGAGATATCTAGGGCTCGTACTCGTAGTCGATGGCCGTCAGAGTCATAAGGGGATACCGTACGGTTTCCTTTGAAGCAGCAAGTCTCCTAGCCGGTACTGCGCCATGGGACCTGGAAGCCAAAAGCCTTGCGTCGTTACACCAGTGGCGCAAGGAGGCTCTAGAGCGGAACCTGAGACCCGGCCGAGAGCCAACGTCTGTGTGCCATCACTGCGGAGGCGGTCACGAGGACACTGCACTCCACACTCTAGTAGAGTGCTCAGCGTGGGTGCAGCAGCGGTGCGACCTCGTGACTGCTATTGGTGTGGGAAGCCTCTCGCTAGAGGCCATGGTTCTGTCTATGGTCCAAAGTGAGAGTGCTTGGGATTCTGCCGCCTCGTTTTGTGAGGAAGTGATGTCCGCTAAAGAGGCGGCGGAAAGGGAACGGGAGCGAGTTAGTACTCTCCCGTCCCGCAGAAGAGGCACCAGGCGACGGAGACCCCAAAATGATCTCCGACCTCCATGAGCGCTGGCCTGGGGGTAACGGGTGAGGCTGCCCGTTACCCTAGCAGAAGCAGGCCTGAGATGGTGGCGCGATGTGTTCCGCGCGCGCCTCTGATGGAAGGGGGCGAGGCCCCCCGTATATTTTGGTGTGGCTGCCTATTAAACAGGCGGCCAAGGTCTGCCGGGGTTCTCGGGGACTTCCTTCCTAGGGTATACCCGAGTCCCTTGCAATAGACTCACTTATGTCGGAACACCGTGTGGTTTTAGTCGGTTCGATTCCGACATACCACTTCACTGCCAGCCCCGGTGAGGTGATGACCCGTGGGGGTTTCCACACGATAAAAAAAAAAAAAAAAAAAAAAAAAAAAAAGCCCCCCTCAATTTCACCCGCGTTTATGGTCACTGCTGCGCTCCTAAACGGTCGTAGCGTTATGTTACTTAGCCTATAATTTTCTTCCTTCCTCTATCCAATACAAAAGTAATGTTTGGAATTCGACTGGTACTTCCAGAGATAAGCGCGTTGAAGCAAACTAACAACCATCAAACGGAAAATCTCTTCAGCTTTATTCTGCCGCTATTTAGATTACCACGGCAGTATAATATTAAGTAGATAGATAAGAAAAATGATTTAGAATTTACCAAATTGTGGATTTATTGGACTCAATAAAAAGAAAATCTAATTTTAGCTTTTGTAAGCACTTGACAATTTTTGAGGTAATGAAGAATCCTGGTGGACTTATTGAGAAAAATAAACAAACTGTAGAGCATGAAAATATTAAGAAACTACATACTATTAAAACTTATCAATATACATCTGAATGAATGACACAAAACACGACTGAGCTCTAGTGTGTCTGTCTGAAGTAGATGCACTACAGTCAACGGTAGTGCGAACCCGCAGCCTCGTTACTGAACTAATATTGGAAGATTTCAGCTAAGACTCGCTAAAGAACGCCAACTAACTTTTGTTCAAAGATGTTGTTTTGATTTTGAGGTTTACTTCAGAGGGTTAACAAACTTGATTTAAGAGTTTAAAGAGGATTTTTGGTATATTCAGAGTATATTATATTTGATTATATTCTAATCAAATATAATATAATCTTTTTATGTTTTATTATGGGTTTTATTATGCTGTAACTTACAAGGTATCAACAGGGTGTTAAAAACCGATTGAAGATTTTATTCCAAGAAATATTCTGAAGAATTCGTTTCTGAAGAAGTTAAGTAAAAACATGCTTTTGAAATAGGTTCAATCATGCGGTAGCATTAGTAATCTGTGTCGTTAGCAAAAACAAAAAACTCTGGACTAGATACTATGTGAATGTGCACCTCATATAATAGTTTGTTTAAATAAAATAAATAATATAAGGCACAATATATGTCTATAATAGTCAAATACTTATTAATGGAAGTATTGGAATCAATAATTTTATTATTTTTTATTGCTATGCTAATTGTATTAATTTTTATTAATAACCCATTCTTGACCAAAAATCTGAAAACGCCAAAATGGTTTCTAAAACTTTTCTCCTATATCTCATATAGATTTAAATTTCCCTACACTGTTCCTGTGAAAAAAGGTACCCTGTTTTAACCTGTGTATTTATTTTATTATTTATATAGATATTGCACAGTGGGAGAGCCATGCTTCGGCACGTATGGGCCGGCTCGACCGGAGTGATACCCCGTTCTCCCAGAAAACTTTCCGTGAAGCAATGATTGCGTTGTGTTCCGCCTAGTAAGTGAGGCTACCAGAGGCCCAACCACCCTCCCGTCCTTTCCCTACTCCCACCGTTCTTCTACTCCGACCTTAAAGGCTTGCAACGCACTTGCGACTCTTGAGTTGCAAGTGTCCATGGGCGGGGGTTACTTACCATCAGGTGACCCGTCTGCTCGTTTGGCCCCTATCCCATTAAAAATAAATTATTGTCAGTTTCAAAGACCAGTTTTCGAAGTTGATATGAGTATTTTATGTTTTCAAGCATTACACAAGCTACCAAAGTTTCCTACCCAGCGTGACACACAAACTAAGAAATCAATGTTTATATTATTTATTAAAATAGTCTTACACACACTTGACAAACACACTTGACAGTAATTGGTTTCCAAAATAATTAAAGAATATTCGCCACGTTTATCCTACTCTGATACAGTATGAACTAACAATAAATTTTCAAACGCTCAGAAGCCTCTCAGAGGTCTCACTGTTCAGCTGCCGAGATTTCAAGATATCAAGCAAGTTCTTGGGAGTTAATTTAATGACATGTGTTGTGCCTATTACTGTCGTTGCTGGTACGAGAGCTTAAGGCTTTGGCTTAGAGCGCGCATTGGAGAGCGTCTGGCAGTGGCGGTACGCGATTAGCAATTCCGATGCACAAGTGCTTACACCACTCGAGGCTTCATCCCGTTTGTTTGTGATGTACTATCTGTTACATTACGTCATCCTCCCAGATGTGCAGCTGCAGCTTTCTCTACGCATTACTATCTCTTTTGGTAGTTTGAAATGTACTAATGAAAGTTTAAGTACATATTTGAACTCGGAATATTTTAAATCTGATTTAAACTGTTAGGATAAATTCCATGACTGTCATTAGTATTACATATTTGTACTTACGTATGAAGTTTGGAAATGTTCAACTACTTTAGGACCCAACAGGGACTCTTTAGCAAGGGATAGGGCGACCTGCCAAGACGCCGTGTCGGTGTGATATGTACGGTAAAATGTATTATTGATGCTTATTAATCATTATTTTCATTATTGATGTAGATATAGACTCTGAATTTTCTAAGAGAGATTTTTATTTTTTCAAAGGCTGCTACGGTGATTTGCACGTCAAATGCTAAAGGTCAACCCTGTAAAAATAATATTGTATGAGTGTTAATTTCTAAAGATAATTACAAATTAAAATAAGATGACACAGATAAAATATATTCTGCCTTGTCAGAACCATCCACAAACATTATACCTTTAATAATAAAGTTGGCAGAGAATTCATGTGACATACCTACTCTGAACACTCACGATTTTGCAATATAAACCAACATTATACCATGCTTTTCCTAGCTCGCATTCCGGCGAATATAACAAACATTTTTTATGGGCCGCTGTCCAACGAGCAGCTGGTAGGCGTTATACCTATTGTAGTGCGAGGTAAACGAGCCTTGAATGTTGTAGAGTTCTGTAACGTTGCAAAATTGATGCGACCGCCGCCGCCCAGGGCTTTGCATGCAACGTTTGTGCCGATGACAAATGTATTATGCAATTTCTAGATGAGATGTTTTCGGGAGTTTCCTGTGGCCTGAATAGTCAGCCTGTGTTGGGATAATAGAATTAAGTTTTGTAGTAAGTATATGTGGAACAGTCATGCTATAAAAGTGTTTCAGTTTACTCTTGTCAGAAAGATCTTTCAGCTCAGGCTCTACTCACTCGACAAATAGTATTTTTTGGTTTCTGTGAAGAGTTGACTTAAACAGTGGTTGTTTACTAAAAGAGCTATGACGTGTCTAACAAAATAAAACATCCTTAATCTACTACAATGCTTTCTAATCACACTTTTCCGATATTTGATCAATACTAATTTAGTGGTCATTTTATCGCATCGCACTTTTCAGAATATTTGTTTCCCCTAAGTGTTGCAAGTTTCAACCCTTTAAAATCACGATTAAAGCAATTCATTGTCCAAACCCTGCTAGCTTGTCCCAATATGCTCGGGCAGGTAGGGAACAGCAAATTTCTACCAAATTTGAAGCCGATCAAATAGCACAGTACTTGTATCCTATCCAACAGAAGACCATTGTTTAATAGCTATACTTGCCTTCAATCAAAATGGCACCAAGTAAACTGTGCTAAAACCCTGAGGTTTTGAGAATAGTAAAAAAGTGCAAAAACTATACTTTACAAGTGTTCACGCAGTATTAAGTTCACACGATGTTTGTTTTGTCTAGTTTCTTGTGGCGCCACTAGGTGGCGTTATATGTAAATTACAAGTCGGTGTTAAGAGTCTCAAGAGGTTAATGACCTCTGGAGAATTTTGTACATTTGTTGATTCCGAAACGTGAGGATACAGAGATCACCAGTGCTATCTCTTGGTCCTCATCTAAATATAGTTTAGATATGTCCTATCAGGTATTTTATTTAGAATCCTGTAGGAATATATCCCGCCCAGTTCATCTCGACCTCGGCCATAAACATTGGTCCTTGAGAGTCGGAAAAGGGCTAGTCAGGGTGACTAGTCTTCGGGGAAGAACGGCGTCGACACAGTGGTGGATTGCTGCTGATGGGGCTTGGGTGCTGAAGATCAAGCTGAGGCCAACGGCGGGCGGAAGCGGAATCCAGAACATAAGCGGTTGAGGTTGGTGGAAAGTTTGTACAGTCAAGTGAGTGCAGGTGGACAAGTGTAAGTACTTTCATATACTTCACTTTGAAGAGTTCTAGTGGATGGACTTAGAAAAATTTAGAAGCCATTCGGAAAAGAAAAAATATCTCAGACTTACAATAATTCAGTAGTTTAGTTTTAGACTTAGAATAATTTTAAGAAAAGTACACCTACGGGGAATCCATGCCCAAATTTTCCAAGTTTCGTTTGTATTAAACACTTGGAACATTTTTTGAAATCTGAAACTGGACTTATAATATTTTGTAATAAAACAGTTCGAGGTAAGAGTGGTATAAATAATTGTGACGCAAAATGTCACTTTGACTTAAAAGAATTTGAAGTATAATACAGTTGTTGTCTCTTACTAATATTTTGTACACAAAATGGAGTCATTAGTAAATTTACAAATAGATACACGAAATAGAATTGAAAAAGCCAAAATAAATTTCAAAAAATCACCGAAGGACAGAATTACACAAGGTTATATACAAACTAGATTAGAGACATTAGAAGAACATTGGACAAAGTTTAATAATACACATAGCAAAATAGTTGAACAGGCCACAGCACAGGATATGAAAGGTGTATATTTTACATCAGAGATGTACGAAAAGTCAGAAGAAACATATATTTATTTAACTTTTTCGGGTAAGTATGCTGAGTGGGTAAGTTTCCGAGATCTATTTATATCACTCGTGCATAATAATATGCATGTAAGCTCGATCAAGAAACTCGCAAACAGTGGGAGTTGAAAGTTGCCACGGATAGTTCCACCGAATTACCCACCTTAAGTCAGTTCAAATTATTTATAGAAAGTCGTTTTAGAGCACTTGAGTATATGGATCCCCAGTGGGAACATGGGCAGTCACGTGGTACCAACTCTTCAAAGCACAGGGTTATGTTGGCGACTAATAAAACAGATTTCGATTCTAAATTATGTTGTGAGTACTGTACAGAGCGCCATAAATTGTGCTTCTGCAAAAGGTTCATGGATTTAGATTTACATCAAAGAAGGCAATTTGCATTTGAGAATAAAATCTGTTTTAATTGTCTCGGTGGTAACCATATGGTAGGTCAATGTAAAATTAATAGGTCCTGTCGTATAGGCAATGAGAAAACGTCCGTTGCCAACTACATGGTAACGTTATTGCTTCAGTCTTTGGCTGATTCTAGTTTTGAGATAGAGGTTGATGCTTACGTTTTAAAGAATATAACTTCTTATCTTCCAGAGCGGCAGTTAGAACCGTTAAGATGGCCAGATCTAGAGAATGTGGTATTAGCAGATCCACAGTTCAATAAGCCCAACAAAATTGATATTTTGTTGGGTGCTGATGTGTTCAGCAAGGTATTAAGAAATGGAGTAAAGAGATCTCCAACTGGGTCATTTGTTGCTCAGTGCACCAGCTTAGGATGGATCCTTTCTGGTACAGTTTATCGGAAAGCTGAGGTCAATAGTACAAATAAGATCACGGCAATGTGTGTAAACATGAGTGAAAACGATATCCTGAAACGATTCTGGGAAGTCGAAGAGCAGTTGCCGAATGAGGGAAAGATACTGACTGAAGAAGAAAAAATGTGTGAAGAGTGGTTTGCATCTACAACCAAAAGGAGCACAAATGGTCGTTATATTGTAAAACTACCATTTAAAGAACAGAACCCCTCGTGTGTAGGTGGTAATAGTAGAGAAATAGCCCTGAAAAGATTTAAAATATTAGAGAGGAGATTTAGTAAAGATGAAGACCTAAAACAAAAATATACAAATGTTATTAAGGAATATTTACAATTAAATCACATGAAGAAAGTAGCAAAGAATGATAGTAAAATAAAAGAAGCTGTGTGCTTACCGCATCACGCAGTCATAAGAAATGATAAGTCTACTACGAAGGTGCGGGTGGTATTTGACGCTTCCTGTAAGAACGAGAATGGTGTATCGTTAAACGATACGCTTATGATAGGTCCTACATTACAGTCAGATCTTCGACATATCGTTCTTCGTTGGAGAACACATAAAATAGCACTCGTAGCAGATATTGTGAAAATGTATCGTCAAGTCCGAGTCGCAGAAGAAGATGTTATATATCAGAGAATCGTATGGCGAGACGACCCTAATGAGGATATAGAAGATTACTGTTTGACAACAGTAACCTTTGGTACAGCATCGGCTCCATACTTGGCGGTAAAGGCATTAAATCAGGTCGCAGTGGATGACAGAGAGCAATTTCCAATAGCAGCTGAAAAGGTTCCTACCAGTTTTTATGTGGATGACTTGATGACTGGTTGTTCATCAATAGAAGAAGGAAAGAGATTGTGTAGAGAAATGAGAGACTTACTAGGAAAAGCTGGATTCGAGTTACAAAAATGGAATAGTAATAACACAAACATTCTAAAGGAATTAAAGTGTTATGAGGATATGGATAGAGACAAGACAGACACGGAATTAAATAATTTAAGAGAAGAAATAGAAATACTCGAGACTACAAAAATATTGGGCCTTACCTGGTGTCGTTGTGAAGATGATTTCAGGTACACAGTTCAGCTACCTTCAACATTAGATAAAGTATCAAAACGCAATATTATATCTGACATTGCGCGGTTATTTGATCCTTTAGGCTGGTTAGCGCCCAGTATAATATTAGCGAAGGTAATGATCCAAAAGCTCTGGTTGACAGGAGTAAATTGGGATGACGATGTGCCAAACCTTTTAAGGGAGGAATGGCAAACTTGCCGTAAAGAACTTTTAGAGTTATCTAAAGTGCGTGTTCCTAGGTGGCTAGGAATTACCGGTAATGATAACTGCATTGAGTTGCATGGTTTCAGTGATGCCTCGAAGACAGCATACGCAGCAGTAATCTATACTAGAATGGTTAACAGCGAAAACGAGATACGTGTTTCCTTATTAGTTGCAAAGACAAAGGTCGCGCCGATTAAACAGATCAGTATTCCTCGCCTCAAGCTTTGTGGTGCAGTCTTATTAACTCGGCTGTTAGCAGACGTGGCTAAAGCTATGAATATTTCTAAAAGCAAGGTACATGCCTGGACAGATTCGACGGTTGTACTTTCTTGGTTGAACAGTCACCCAAGCAGATGGAAAACCTTTGTGGCAAACCGAGTGTCGGAAATTTTAACTACACTTGACTCAGATCAATGGGCTCACGTATCGTCTAAGGAAACCCCTGCAGATTGTGCATCACGAGGAATTCAACCAAGTTCCCTATCAGAGAACCAACTTTGGTTTAGTGGACCCCACTTTCTGTACAATCGTGATATAGTCTATAATCGACCAATTAATGAGAAGATTATTTTAGAAGTCTGTAAAGTCTCACGTCGCCGTATCAGAAGATGAATTCCCTGGGGCAAAGTTCAGTTCTTTGTGGCGGTTGCTGAGAGTTTTAGCATTCTGTAGAAGATTCATAAATTTTAAGAACAGAAAGGATAGACCGAGTTATTTACAGAAGATAGAACTAGAAGAAGCTTTAAAATGCTGCATAAGACATTGTCAGAAAGTAGAATTTCAAAACGAGTACATACAGATAAAGAAGAAAATGCAAATAAAGTTCAAAGGAAGTAAAATCAGATCCTTATGTCCCTATATGGATAGTGATGACATACTTCGTGTTGGTGGCAGACTGCATGAAGCTCCTCTGTCAGATCAATTGAGGCATCCTATAATACTGCCTCATAACGCGCATCTCACAATGTTATTAGTAACGGATGCGCATGACAAAACATTGCATGGGGGTCCTCAGCTTATGATCAACTACTTAAGATCAGCATATTGGATTATTAGTGTAAAGAGCCTGGTTAGACAAGATGTGCGTAAATGTGTGACATGTGTCAAACAAAATGCCAAGGTAAATAGCCAATTAATGGGATCATTGCCTACTGCGCGAAGCACTCCAACAAGAGCATTTCTTCACAGTGGATTAGATTACGCTGGTCCAATTAATCTGAGGACGTCTAAAGGTCGAGGGCATAAAGCATGTAAGGGCTATATTTGTGTGTTTGTTTGTATAGCTACTCGAGCCGTACATTTAGAGGTCGTGAGCGATTTAAGTACTGACGGTTTTCTAGCGGCTTTTCGACGTTTTGTGGCTCGGCGAGGGCATTGTGCTCAGATATGGAGCGACAATGGTACAAACTTTGTTGGGGCCGCAAGAGAACTAAAGGAACTGACAGCTATACAAAAAAATATTGCAGAACATTTGGAGAGTAAAGGCACAATATGGCATTTCATACCGCCTCATGCTCCAAATTTTGGTGGATTATGGGAAGCGGCTGTAAAATCCACTAAATTTCACCTCAAGAGAGTTATGGGAGAGTCAACTCTAACTTACGAGGAGATGAGCACCTTGCTCAGTCAAATAGAAGCTTGTCTTAATTCAAGACCTATGACTGTTCTTAATGGTGAAGATCTTGATGAACCGATACCATTGACACCGCGTCATTTTCTAGTTGGTGAACCATTAGTGACAGTCCCCGAACCCAATTATGGGGTTTCGTATATTAGTCCTCTTAAACGGTGGCAGTTAATTCAAAAAATGTTGCAGAACTTTTGGCGGCGTTGGTCTGCAGAGTATCTAACCACGCTAGTTCATAGATATAAATGGTCCTTCCAAAATCCCGAACCAGAGATCGGTGATGTTGTTCTAGTCAAAGAAACAGATTTACCTCCTGCTCGGTGGTTACTTGGTCGAATAGTTCAAAAACATCCAGGGCCTGACAATATTACACGTGTAGTCACATTAAAGGTTAAATGGAATTTTTTAAAGCGACCTACATCTAAGTTATGTGTTTTACCGGTTAATGAATAGATCAATTTAAATAATAGTTACTTAGTATTACAGTTCTTGTTCAGACAACTGTTGTCCGTTCATAAGTTCATTTGGGATTGTCAGTTCATAAATTTATTTGGGTTTGCAAGTTCATAATTTTATTAGTTCATAAGTTCATTTGGAGTTGTCAGTTTATAAGTTCATTTGAGTTTTTCAGTTCATAAGTTCATTCAGGTTTGTTAGTTCATAAGTTCATTTGGGTTTGTTAGTTCATTGAACATTTACCACTTATTGTTAAGTTCTGAGTTCATTAATATCATACTATGTATGTATATTATCAAGGTATGTGTATACCTTTTAGTACATAAGTTTTTGTTGTAATGTTCAACTCTCATCAATGACATTATCTCAATTAATAAGTTCATATTTTTTGGTCTATTTTATTAAGGACAGGTTCTTGGATAATGTCCTTGGTGGGCGGTATGTTCACGCAGTATTAAGTTCACACGATGTTTGTTTTGTCTAGTTTCTTGTGGCGCCACTAGGTGGCGTTATATGTAAATTACAAGTCGGTGTTAAGAGTCTCAAGAGGTTAATGACGTCTGGAGAATTTTGTACATTTGTTGATTCCGAAACGTGAGGATACAGAGATCACCAGTACTATCTCTTGATCCTCATCTAAATATAGTTTAGATATATCCTATCAGGTATTTTATTTAGAATCCTGTAGGAATATATCCCGCCCAGTTCATCTCGACCTCGGCCATAAACAACAAGTATAGTTTTATAAAATTTCAATGATAACTTAAATGTTTTAAAGTGACACTGTAGCAAAAGAATAATTTGAAGATTTATTTTTTAATCTTTGAAATGCAGGAGCATGCATGTATGGAATGTGTACCACGAGTTTAATATGCTCCGTTGTAATAAACTACAGACGCTATATGTTGAAGTTTTTGTATTAAACTATACAAATATATATTAACAGGGACATTTATTGTATGGCCTGGTCAATTATTAGGATGGCATATTCAGTGCATGTAAGTGAAAGTACTATCGAGTGCCACTATTTTTGTTGGGGGTATTTTTGTTGGGTATATCTATGGTATATTTGATCGAAGATGCTAACATACTGGTATTTCTGCCACACCGCTTTTTTTAAATACAAATTTATAGCTAGACTATGACAAAAATATCCTAACAATGATTTTTTTGGGTAAATATTAAGAGTTCTAGATATTATTTACCTCTGTTTACAGTACTTAGTGCTTAGTACAGTTTAATGTTAATCTCATCAGTTAAATATCTTACATTACGAGTTGAGCTAAATATAGGGGAAATGTAGGGTAGTAATCTACTTTATTTTATGAAAACAAGTTTCTAAAACCATGGAAAGACTTTTAAATTATTAGCGTCGTACAGCTCATACTAGAGTCGCAATAACGGGCTGAAACAAAGCGATTTTATACGTAGAAGCTACAGTAATGAAGGTTTAATATTACATTACTTTTAGCTGTAGTAGCTAAGTATGTAATTATTGTGACAATATTCCTGTGTATAAAAACATGTACAAAAACAATATGTGCAAAAAATGGGCAGCGGTACTCGCACATGTGACTACCCATTTACACACACAACGAAAAGTAATTAAAATAACTGAGACGTATAATGAGCGGCGCGACTGCGTCGATATAGCCTTTACGCTGCGTTAATTCTGCGTTATAGGGTGATGAATTTAAAATTGGATTGATTTAGTAGGATAGTTTCACAGATCAATAGATAGGGTGATTAGTTTCCGAACATCATCTCGATTAATAGTTTTGTTACACGTTTAACTGAAGGTAAAATTAAACTTTAATTAACCTTAGTAAGGTTTACAGAACGGACAACTGAAGGGGTTGGTACTAGCCTGATAAAATAACTTTTATTACCAATAAAAATTAATTCATAACACAATTTTTGGAGAAACAAGTGCAAGTTAAAGATATATAAGATAAATCATGGTCATTAGTGTCACTAAAATACATTATGTCTATATGAATGTGTTAACTTTATAATCAAATTTATACCGTAAATAATTGCTAACAGTCCGCAGTGTGTTTACAATTAGTGAACAATATATAATTAAACCACATAAAGGTAAATACTGCCAAATAACATGCAAAACATCGAAAATATTTGAATATCGCTCTTATAAACGAATAGAACCAAAATATTTGAATATCGCTCTTATAAACGAATAGAACCAAAATATTTGAATATCGCTCTTATAAACGAATAGAACCAAAATATTTGAATATCGCTCTTATAAACGAATAGAACCAAAATATTTGAATATCGCTCTTATAAACGAATAGAACCAAAATCAATTCTTTGATTTATAGTTAAACCGTTAATTACAATAATATCATTGTATAGAATTAAATACACATTAAACACAAAAGAAAAAATATTTTAACCTGATATGTATATTTTGTGTTGAATATTATGCTATATATATTATATATATTTAATGCTCCTCTATGATTAATCAAGCTAATTTATCACTATTATTAAAATACTTTATGAATAAATGCAGTACCAAATTAACTTTATTTTACTGACAACATATCTACATACTATCAGAGTTATTAAGTCTGAATTAAAACCTAACTGCCTATAAAAAAACAGAATCTACATTAGTTGCGTAATGTAGTCCGGGCACATGTACATTTATATTTCAAAAATACTTTTAAAGGAACAATAAAACTACTAACAAAATTGATTTTATTCCTTGTGTCTTTGTGCGGAACAAACTTTAAACAACTTATAAACTCGATGGAAGGAGCTAGTAAACAATAAAAAGCAAAGACATGAGCTATGATATTGCAATAAGAAGTAGAAGCGAAAATGGTCACGTGTACAATGCTACAAAAAGTTGACTACTCGTGAACTGAACTCGTTTTGTTGTTCTCACTTCACTTAGGAGTATAAGCTAATAGATACAGCGGATGTTAAAGTTATATTTACTAGATACTGAGCCAACAATATACAATACAAAATAGAAGAAGCATAAACGTAGTACATTTATTTTCAAGGTTTTTTTTTATAAAGATTATTCCCATCAAAATATTTTGAGGCTGATGACATATTTTAAAAATGAATTTCCTTCCATCAGAAAAAACCTTTTACAAATTTAAGTGTTATCTTGTTTTTGTGATAGTTGTGATTATTTAAATTAAGCATAGGTGCAAGAAAGAAAGATCCACACACAAAACACGAAACAACGCTGAAACTCACCTAAGACCTGTTATAAAGCATGAAGTGAAGTGCTGGCCTACACTAAAATAAGCGTGATGAGTTTCCTCATAAACCACCTCTTCAGAAGTCTACCCGCCGCTACAACTAAACACAGCAAGTATTCTCTCCGCCCTCGTTGGGTTTTGGCGCAATTCTCTATTCCAGCGCGAACATTACATTTTGAGTGTATTTAATTACTTCCGAGAATGGAACTATTACATGCTAGAGCTGCAGTTGTAGCTCTTTGTATTCTTTTTAGCACATTTTTTTAATGGAGTTACTTTCTCCTGAGGAACTTTGAGTTGATTCATCACCTGAATAGAGAATTATAGTTTAGTAAAATAAAAAAAAAAAGCTTTCATAGCGAACCGAATTAAAAAGTGTTCCACTATCTTCCTCGCCCGGGCTGGAGCTCGAGCTTCATCATCAGACCAATCTGTTGGTCTCGACAAAACAAAACAAATGAGCCCAAAGTCGAGGGGTTCCATTATTCACCTCTTGGCTCCATCATTAGATCAGCTTCCAGATGCCAAATTAAAGTATTGACATCCAAACTAGTAAGTAACTAATACTAGTAAGTAACTAGTACTAGTAAGTAAGTTTCGATTGGTATGAGAATTGAAAGTAGGTTAAAATGTTTACATACTTAGTTACACGAGAAGCCAATAAAAACGTGTTAAAAACAGTACCAATTTAGTAGTGCACCCTGAATACGAAAATTTTTATTAGGATTAGATTGGGCAAATTTGGAAGAAAGGTGTAGACACGACATACACGCAAGTCAGATGTGCAATTCAAAAGAAATTTTAGTAGGGTGATTCATTGGAACAACTTGTCTACTGACTGCAACTTTCTTCACCATTTCTTGTGACCGCGTATTTAAAACTAAATTTGGCTTTACCAGTCACGTCTGGAAACATGAGCGACAACTGATTTTCGATACCTAACGCGTTGCTGGCACCGAATAGGAAGACATCGGTATCGTAATTATCACATCATTCATATAAATTAAGTGTACATTTTCATATTTCATAATTGTTATGAGTCAAAACTCGCGCTATTCTATCATCAAATACTCAGCCATAAGAAATCAGCGTTTTGCGCTTATCATTTAATATTCTATATAAAATCTGACTCCAAGGCAAAAAAATAAACTTTTTTAATATGGTATATGTTATACACTTCTATTGATTACACGTTTGTTACTGTACTAATTTTACCTATAACAAGACTGAACTATAAAAGGTATATGAAACGAAAAATCAATGAAGCAAAAGTTGTTTGTTCGTGTTGTATAGCGGTATGGCGCAAGTGTACTACAGTAGCGGTTTCGTCAGCCTTCGTCCCTAGCCGCGGCCATTATACGTTTGAGTGGCTCTAATTGCTTTCCAAGAGGCTCTGAAGTTGCTAGCGTTAGTTGCACGGCCCCAGATACTGTACTGAGTACAGAATCACTCATTCTGAAACTGTAGCCTGCCGACCAAACTATGACGTACATACTATATATCAAGATGTGCTAATGTGTTAGATCTTATCTAGTCTAGTATCTGTTCTAGATAGTATGATCGTTGTGTGACCAACATATTTACATAAGCAAATACGTTTAAGATTTGCTTAGATGATCGTTTTTCGTCACAGTTACTGTTAGAATGCTGCAGGGCAGTGTGAAAGTTCGACCGCTGCTAGGTCAGTAAATGTAGGCCTGTACGTGCAAACATTATTTATGAAGTAGTGGCGCCCCTGGCAGGGTCTCCATGAAGTACTTGGCGATTGTCTCTATGTAAAATGACACGACTTCTTGTTAGAACTGTAGAATAACTATAACTCTATTTTCTGATGGAACACAAGAGCTTATATAGGAGTTAATCTAGGTTATCATACGTAGCATGTTACGTATGTATGACATCACAACATTATTTACTTAAAGGAATGTTAGAAATTTATGAACTTCCGATCTATAACATTATACGTCACAACCTACCTCAAGACCATGCACTACATACTCAGGAAGGATTTAATGTCAAAAGTATTCAGTGGTAGACTTCTTTTACACGATAGTCGGGACTACCTATTTACTGATTAACCCGAAAACGTCGAAAAACGTATATTATTGAAACATTCTTTCCTTAATTATCATTTATATTTTCTGATACATTATACGATAAACAATCTTTTTTTTTATATACAATATTTCATGAATTTACTTCACATAAATATCATACTATTATAGGTATAATATATATATATATCTTCAGATGTGATACAGTTCACACCTCATAATTGACGTTCCACCAAGAGGATCAAGCGCAGTGCTCAAAGAAAAGTCGTTATAACGTGTAAGCACCCTAGTGGTGTTAGTGGCAGCATGTGCAATAACACTAAACAGGCAGTAACATTCCGCGCAGCCAATAACAGAACGTCTACTGCGCTAATAGAGGTATAACGTCCAATAAAATAAATGGTGACCCAAGTCATGAGCGAGGGACGATAACGTTCATGATCATATAGCGAGTAGCAGTAACATACGTTATTATATCTCTCTATCCATGACAATCTATATTAATATTATTATAATAAAGCTGAATATTTTTTTTGTTTGATTGTTTAATCTCTGAAACTATCAGTTAGCTTTGAATGATTATTTTTGTATTAGATAGAGTACTTATTAAGGAAGGTTATGTGCTATGTAACATCACGCTCCGACCCTTAGTAGCGAAGCAGTGACCATAAACGCAGCTGTAGGTAACTGTCTCTAAAAAGGTAGCTGCTGTCTAGTTCCTATTCGAATTCAGTTTGTATTACTCTTTTTATTTTATTTTACTAAATTAACACAGAAAGAAATTGATTGAGTAATCCAATGACAAGTTCCACTATATTGAAGTAAATCGTTGTAACATGACATTCGTACAAACACTTCAAATTCAAAAAGTTCAATAAAACTTATATTTCTTGTTTTGTATTATTTAATGAAGAAAGAAGAAGTATGTTGTTATTTTCTAAATCTTGTCGCTGCCGCTTATCCCTCACTTCGTACAAAAGTCCCTTTACACAGGCGTAGTGATAGAAATTGAGTAGTGTTGCGTAATTGGCGCGGTTTGTAATTACAGGCACGAGCTTCAAGCTATTGCGTCTAAATATTACGTGCTTTACCCGCTGTTAACGCGCTTTACCCGCTGTTAACGCGCTTTACCCGCTGTTAACGCGCTTTACCCGCTGTTAACGCGCTTTACCCGCTGTTAACGCGCTTTACCCGCTGTTAACGCGCTTTACCCGCTGTTAACGCGCTTTACCCGCTGTTAACGCGCTTTACCCGCTGTTAACGCGCTTTACCCGCTGTTAACGCGCTTTACCCGCTGTTAACGCGCTTTACCCGCTGTTAACGCGCTTTACCCGCTGTTAACGCGCTTTACCCGCTGTTAACGCGCTTTACCCGCTGTTAACGCGCTTTACCCGCTGTTAACGCGCTTTACCCGCTGTTAACGCGCTTTACCCGCTATTAACGCGCTTTACCCGCTGTTAACGCGCTTTACCCGCTGTTAACGCGCTTTACCGAACAAAATATTGCCTGCTGCTAATAATAATTGTTAATTTCGGACAGCTGAACACACCCGGTGTTATTACTTCTGGATTTACTGTAAACCTGTAAAAGCGTTTACGCTATTACAGTGTAGTAGGTTTACAGTGCTCTATTCGGTATAATTATTGGGTAAATATTGGGTTTATCAATTATTCGATTAATATTGGATACTACCTTCTCTACCCATATTGTATTACCTACCTATCGAATCGAGAGTATAAGTGAGGTGGATGGGTTGTAACTTACATACATATGACGTCAGTGACAATTTGGTATACTTTCCAAAATTCAAATCTTGCTATTTACGTATTATTATATTAGATATTTCGGTTCCAACTCGCAACTCACTAAATGAGTTGATTACTAAAAGATTTGCACGCCAATATGGTAGAGCATAGACGGACTTTTGATACAGCTAACACCATTGTAATTATGTAAATTCACCTATGTTCAGCAAAAATAAAGTAATTGAAATTGAAAGGCATGAGTAAATACATTATTAGCGCCAGCACCGCACTACCATCATATGTCTAGATTTTCATTTTCTGCTATTCATATCACGCTTCTAGAGAAGTGTAATAATTTGTACAACTTAGCAGTAATGTTAAATTAATAGACTTACGTATTAAAGGAGTATTCCATTCACACTAAGTTGATGATTTGACTAAACTATACGTTATGATTGATTGTAACATACTTAAAGTAATATAATATACATAATAAATATACTAGTTATGCATAATACCTATTGTTTAAATAGTAATAATATCGAGGTGAAACAATACCATTGACCTAAAACAAACAAATTATGTTCTTTGCAATTTTTTGCCCCAAAACGGAGTTCCTGCTTGTAAGAAAGAGTGCCAGTGTTGATTGATAATGTCAAATAGTTAAGTAATTGTTCTATTACTAATTATTAATAATGTGAAATAGTTAAGTAATTGTTCTAATACTAATTATTAATAATGTGAAATAGTTAAGTAATTGTTCTATTACTAATTATTAATAATGTGAAATAGTTAAGTAATTGTTCTAATACTAATTATTAATAATGTGAAATAGTTAAGTAATTGTTCTATTACTAATTATTCTAGTTGAATAGTTAGTTAAACATGTTAATTAGCCTAACTTTCACGGATTTATCTGAGAACTAGCTTTTTCCCAAGGCTTAGCTCAAGTTAGTGCAGATTTCTCTTTCTCAATATTTTTTCATCCCTCGGGCATAGTTATATTTGATGAAAGTAAGCCTATGTTTTTCCGTGCCCTTGATTTCGGATCGAAAGTACCAAATTTAATGATGACCGGTTGAGTAGTTAAGGCGTGAAAGCGTTACAGACAAACAAACTAACGTTTGTATCTATTATAATATTAAGTTAGGATATGCCGTTATATACACTAAGTTATCAGCATTTTCATGGCAATATGTAAAATTAAATGTGATTCCTTTTTTGACACCTGACATATCTAGTAGTATCAGCATTGTCACTCAACGACTTAATCCAGTGTTCTGGGTACGCTATCAGGTAATAGAAAAACTGTTTTTTTTAAGAATGTTTTACATTGTTTTTAGGATTCCGTTCCACAACAGCAAAAAGGGAACCCTTATAAGATCACTTTATTGTCCGCCTGTCTGTCTGTCTGTCAATACCTTCTTTTTCAAGAACCCGTGGAAGCATCATGTTGCAAGCTTCTAAGTCAACGATTTCAAAAGATACGTCCATTTAAGCTCTAGGACCAAATTTTAACTACTACTTCCCATTGACCTAGAATCATAACATATAATAAGAAGGTCGACTTTCTAGACAAAGTAGAGTCAGTCAGTTTTAACTCCAAACTGTGTTTTGCCTCCTCGGCCACTGTTCTCCAACAGCGCTCCCGCAAAAATCAATTACATGATACTTATAACTTCATAGGGATTAATTTTTTTTATTGGGTTTTATTTATGAACCCTCCAATAATTGTTGTCAACTTCGGCATCAGAGGAATTGAGAGTAAATTAGATTCCAATAATAGCTGTTTTAGAATAAGCGATCGGAACGAAGCCATGCTTTAATTGAATTTACTCCATAAAAATATGTTATAGTTTTTAAGTGAAATTGTTGTATGTAGATGTCACTGTAAACATCAGTAATACTAAAGACACGTTCATGTTCCAGTTGTGTCTCTCCCATCTCAGTAGCCCTGATCAGGGACACCGTGCGGTTTTAGAGAGATTGACTTCAACAACAATAAACATATTTATTTCCACCTCATACGAACTACAATGTAAAAAGATTATCTCTACTTTGTTAGTTTGACTTTGGACGAGCATTTGTTGTTTTGCGCATTGTGCGCTTCGTAGGAAGCAGCGCTTTTATTATGCTGCGAAAAATTAAAAATATATTATAATATCCAGTGTCATTTGGGATGTTTACGACAGATACATTATTTTGCGACTCAGCTACAGGAGCTGAGTCGCAAAATGTTTGGCGCTGCAGGTTCCTTACGTAGGCTTCGCAACTTCTTACCTACTACCACTAAGATTGCGCTTGCACAATCCCTCCTTTTCCCCATCCTTGATTATGCTGATGCCAGCTATCTAGATCTCACCGAAGACCAACTTAATAAGCTTGAGAGACTCCAAAATCTTTGTATACGATTCGTATTTGGACTACGCAAATATGATCATGTTTCTGAATATCGCAAAAAGCTCAAGTGGTTACCTATACGCCTTCGCCGGAACACACACATCCTTTCATTGTTATATAATATTCTGTTTAACCCCTTATCTCCACCTTACCTTAAACAACGGTTTAATTTCTTGCACGATACGCATCCTAGGTTTTTGAGATCGTCAGAGAACCTGAGATTAAAAATGCCTGGACACTCCACCAAGTTCATGGATAATTCCTACTCTGTTAAAGCGGTTCGGCTTTGGAATGCCCTGCCAGGGGAAATCAAACGCGCACAATCACTACCTGTTTTAAAAAACTAGTCAAGAACTACTACCTATCACTAGGTGATGTCAGCACATAATTTCCCTTTTGCCCTTTCCCTAAAGTCACTGGGCCGCTGTATCCTATATTATATATTACCTATCGTTTATATTCCCACATGTACTTATGTTTAAAGTTTACTTGTATATATACTAGTAAGATATTTTACGTCACTAAATAATTTAATAACGTGCACCATACTGACCTAATTTATCTCCATTTCTTTTTCTTCATCTCATGGTTGCCTGTAAGAGATTGCAATAGAGCGATAAGGCAGCCTATTGTATTAACCGTAATTTTAAGAAATTTTGCTTTTTAATGTTCCTGGTGTACAATAAAGAGTTATATTATTATTATTACAATATATCCAAATCTGTTTAGGGATTTAGAAATTATGGTGGGATCCAAAAACCTACATACATACATATATGAATTCTGAAAACATTACACTCCTTTTTTGGACAGTTGTGTAGTAAAAGACAACAAAATGATATATGTAAAATCTGTTCACGAGACAGCAGTTAATCATCAATACTACACCTATTTATTGCCAGGTTTAGGTTTACGACGCAATGCTAAATAACGCTGTGCTTACAAACAATAGATTAACATCAGCAATACTTTTCAAACCCAGGGTTCTACTTCTAGAGCTGATAAAATGATTCAACTCCCTTATCAAAGTTCGAATTACAGTTGAAATATTTCCCAGTAAAAAATATCACTTCTATTATAAAGCATTCGAGCGACTACGCTGCGACACGACACCGGTCGTTAATTGTAAACGTCGCCATCGCGACTCGGAAATCCCTAATTTATTTTGTCGACAATCCGCCCAGACGCGCCCTTTGTAAACGCCACATCCGCTGATTCCCAATTAAAACCTTTCAATGTTTTGACACTCTATTACAATACCTTCAAGGTCTAGGATAAAAATAAATCAAAAATAATTTAGCTCATCGGAATTGTGTCTAAGAAACAACACTGAAGTTGTTTTAAAGTAACGAATATTAAACTACAACTTCTAAAAGATATAAGAACTCCATTCTTAGCTACACTTAAAATGTCTGTAATCTAGGCCTGATTACAAGTACACTCAGTTTCTATCATAACCACCAACAACATTAACATATAATTAACACTTAACTCGTCCAAGTTAAACATTTGATCAAGATAGACGCCGCGGAGGCGACGACCGTCATAAGTCGTGTAAAGTTTCACCGCCACCAACAGATAAGCGATCCATTAAGATAAGCCTAGCTAAAAATTATATACGTACCTAAGTAACATAACAAACAATTGAAGGGGAAAGAAAAATAATGCAAATACTTAAATTGTTTAAAGAGTGTATTTTTAGAAAAAAAGAAAAGAACACACATGAGAACAAAAGTTGATATTAAGTGCACACAAATTCAGAGTGGTTATTATATATTATGTTCATTTAGCGTCTGTTTGAGTATTAGAAAAGGCTTTTTATTTCATTTTACATATTCTGTAATTCGTGCACTTTGGTTTACCATGTCCCACATCACTATCAGATGAAACAAGCGCGATTTGCCTGGATACAAATTAAAAGGTATCAAAGGAACATATCTTCTTATACATTTCAATGATTTAATCACCAAATTGACCAAAATTGTTTCATGAGCAGTGGACGACACTCCTAAGCCTCGCTCGCTTGGAGTGTTCCCAAGTTCCCAAACTAATTAAAATTATAAACACGGCCATGTAATCTTGCCGCCAGTGATTTGATTACGTCATAATTCTCGACACTTGGCTAAGAAAGGGTCAAATTTAGCGCAATACAAGTTTGGATAGAGTCTGCCGCGGCTGAGTTCATATCTTCTAGTTGATGAGCAACAATGTGTCAGGAAAAGATATCAATTTTGAAGGAACGTGTAGCTTTCGCAACTGCTTTGGGTAATTTTAACTTTTGTTCATTAAATCTGTGGGATATGAGTTTATGAAGTACCTAATCATTTATAGATCATATGATTTGTGTCACATTTATCAACAACGTTACAACGCTAAACCCCGACAATGGTTTCTGTGAAACAAGTTGTACTCATTCTATTAACTTGGGTCTACTTAAACTGAAAGACCAGTTAATGTCTATTATCGTAAGATGCAGATGTATATACTCTGAGTGTGTTGATCTATAATTTTTATATAATAATTATTTAATAAATCGACGATTTCGAATAATTGACGGTCAATTTTATGAAATAAAGATATTTTGAATTGAATGAATTGTGTTTTGCACTTAATATCAATGAAATCACTGAGTACAACACTGAATACCCTTTAATGTGAACCAAAAACTAGTGGAAAATTTACCAGCACTTACAGGTTATGTAAAAACGGTTTTCAAATATAACATGTGTACTGTAATAAATGTAATAACATAGGTAGCTACGGCCCACAAGAAAACCCAACAAAGAATGCTTTTTTACCGTCTTCTTGCAATGCAATGTTAATATTATATTAATATCTCTATTCCCTTGTTACGTTTACATGTATATAATAACATTGACACTTAGCATAAAGGTATATGAGGGCTGAATTCTGTCTCCCCAACTAGGACAACTTGTGACTCAGAGACAGTGTTCAGCTGAAGCCTCATTTTCGATTACCCACTTTATAATACACCTCGTATACAATATATATTTACAAATTTAATATGTTGCCAATGACAGGAAGCTAGAGATTTTAGAAACTACCATTGCTCAAAAGGTGATTTAGAAAGAAGATTACTCAATATTACCCTTCTCACAAAACTTTTAGTAGGTCCGGATTTGAACTTGAAACCTCGTTTTGTTCTACGAGAGGGAAGTCTTACTTCTGTAAATAATAGGTATTTTAGTGTACACAAAGCCACAGATAAATTATTGATACTATAGTATAGGGTCGTCAATACGTAGAAGTTCTCACGGGATTCAAGTGGCGACGCTAGCTAGGACATTAGTCTCTGTCGCGTCAGGCTTCTCGGACCGACTGACGGCGCGGCGGTGGGCACTGTGCCCCTTGTAATTCCTAATTTTAATTCAGATTTAACCGTGCGATGAAAGTTAATAAGTCCTACATTATTTTCCTATAACATAAATTGAGGTATATGTTAGTTCTATTTACGGTGGCTTTCATTATCCTGTGGACTAGAACTGATATGTATTTGTGTTTGAGAAAGTTTTAAGGCGGCATTTTGTACCACTTCCAAATTACTTTTTACATATTGGCGTGTTTTTATATTTATCATACTGTCAAGAAATATTTAGTTTATCAGTCTACATTGCGAACGGCACAGTACAATCGAAGAATGGGTTATACAGTGGAGAGTAATTAGTAAAAACTAACTGTTCGAGTTTAATTAAATATAAATAATTTAATGTTGACAGAGGGCTTCCAATGACACAGGTCGCGGAGCACAAAACAACTGAAATAATTGGTAGGATTAATTGAAAACAGGAGGATGGTGGGATGGGGGATAGGTAATCAATTAACGTCATTCGGTTTGCTGTGTATGTTATCTACTGCCCTTGTTCATTTGATAACTAGCAGTATTTATTCACAGAAAATTAAGCACTTTAAAGGTATTAAAAACGCTACTGTGTCACCTCCACCAGAGCAATAGTTCAAAGTTTACGAGTTTGTATTTCGAATTAACAAGTATTGAGTGACGATGAATGAATGGAATGTAAATTTTCTGACTTACGTGTGATTTCAATTTAAGCAGCCTCACTAGGTTAGTGCTTTCTTCAAACAAAAGACAGTGGTAAAACAGCAGTACTGACGTTTTTATCTGTTGTGGAGTTTGGCCTTTCCATAGGATGGGGATAGGGTAGGGAAAGCACAACTAACACTATTGATGTTTACATTGCTTATCATTAAGATACAGGTATGCTGACTTTTCATCTTAGTTATAATAGTACGAAATTTTATCTGAAAGCAGATTAAATGTATCCGAATCTGAATAAAGGAAATTAACCACTCCTCCATTGTCGAACTAAAAGTTAACATTGTTAAAATCCTCTTCAGCAGCAAACAATTGTTAAAAATAAGTGTGTGTAAGAGTGGTAGAGACTTCCACTAGAGTTTGTAAGCGTTGACAACAGACGTAAATGAAGAGCTGATAAAATACCCAAAAATATACTTTGAGCAGAGGTGAAACACTTCTTTCACTTCTTGTCAAGAAAAGATTGCGAAGACTGAAGTTATCTTATCATGTTTACACGCATGTAAAAGCAGATTTATCCGTAGCTGTCGTTTTCATTGGGTTTGCACAACCCAGGGTCAGGAGAGATATAGTTAAGTGGGAGTCGTCAGCAGTGCCCTTTCTCCTCAATTGCTACTTTACAACAATTTTCCACAATTAGAGATTAATTCATTTAGTAAGATCTATTCATATCGTCTCCAATGTAACGATCCACTATTTTCGCTACCCCTTGTGAAAAAACACGCAAAATGTAACGTTATTTTTGTATATAATATTATGTAAATTACTTATAAATTTGAATTCAAACGTGTATTGAATTGGTTAGTTGAAGTTAAAATCCTCGTCAAATCTCCAATCCGCCCCAAATGTGGAAATTTTCAACTTCGGAATATAAATTTATCTCATTACGTATTTACCCGAAAAGCGCTCTTTCCATTGAAATGTATAAAAACGCTGACATACCTAAATTTAAAAGGCAAAGAACCTCCGCACAAGCAATCTAGCACATTAAGAATTTACTATTAAATTTCGCACATACTTGGGCTGCCCAATACTATCCGACTGTTCCAGCTATCATTCCATTCCGTCCGAAATTCCACTTAAAATCCTAATATATTGCACAATGGCCGTCTAGAATTCCACGAAAACAATTTAAAGTTAAAGAGGGCCTATATTATACGGGGCTGGGGCCCGTTGTCAGCAGACTTTGTAAAGGCAATTAAATTGCTGTGTAAAGTTTAAACTGGTAATAATACTAATACTTTTATGATAATATATGAATATGATGAATACAAATTAAGTAGTCATAATAGCGATAAATAAATAACTGTTCGTCTAAAAATAAATAACCTTTAACTGATATTTTTAAAGAACACCATACTGTAGTAAGTTTTAGAACAATGGCAAAGAGATCATACCACAGTTTAAGCGTCAGTTGAAGTACTTTTTTAACCATGCTTCTGGTTTTAATTTTGCATTTTATAGCTAAAACAAATAATGTCATTTTTATTAAATTTCTACTCTTTACTGAGAAGTGGTATTCAAACCATTGATTCATAATCATACACACATACATACACTCAAGCCGATATCCCCGAAAGGATAGGCAGAGGCGTATTGACCACATTAGTGGATAATGTGGTCAATACGCCTCTGCCTATCCTTTATCCTTATTTTGCTATACTAACTATAGTTTAGTCCCTACTCACGTAATATGCGGTCAGTCTGTTGCCGTCAACCGGACACTTTAGGAATTAAAGAAGGGATAATTAGGAGTATATTAAAAGGGAAAGGTAGCGAAGAAGGGAAGGCATTTATTAGGGTTGCACAATTGTAACACAAACTCTAACTCTTATTCAAAATCACTTTATTAAAATTTGTTTTATAATCCAAGTTTGTAACAGTAACTTATAGAACAGCATAATATTCGAGTATTCTATGAATATTTGGCATTCTGCGGTTACGTTGCTGCAGTCGGACCTGGTTATTTCCGGCTTACGAATGCCCGAAAATGTTTTTAAAATTGATTGTTCCAGAAAAATAGCCTGAATAGTTGCCGCTCGGTTGGAATGTGGTGAGTTTCAGCGAGGTCGACGCAATCTGCGGGCGCAGAGAGTGATTAATTGTGTCGGGGCTACTTTTGTGCGCTCACGTGCTTTATCATTCTCCACCACGACAAAGTGATACAAGTGTGCACCTCTCTTTGGCTGTAATTATGAAAAATATAAAGAAATTCCGGCCAAGTGCGAGTCGGACTCACGCATGAAGGGTTCCGCACCGTCGTGCAAGATTTAATACTATGTAGAGTAGGGGAGCCCTCTTTAATTTTTTATTTATTTTTATAATTTTTTGTTATAGCGGCAACAGAAAAACACATTCTGAGACCGCTTTTCTTCGGTGTATCATACTTTTACTGTACATGTTTTAGAATGAAATATCATGTACGAATATTAAAATACCATCGTTTGTTTCCAAAGCACATATATTATATTATAATATATGAAAACATTAATTCTGAGGTAGTAGTTCGTTTTACCGCGAGTATGTAATATTTGTGTGAAGTAGATACAACCTACTGGTTTGTTGTAGATAAGGTTTATTGTGAGTCTATACTTACGACTATACTATTTACCGCGAGTATGTAATATTTGTGTGAAGTAGATACAACCTACTGGTTTGTTGTCGATAAGGTTTATTGTGAGTCTATACTTACGACTATACTATTTACCGCGAGTATGTAATATTTGTGTGAAGTAGATACAACCTGCTGGTTTGTTGTCGATAAGGTTTATTGTGAGTCTATACTTACGACTATACTATTTACTCACATGTTTCACAAGGACGTATAATTCACAAAATCAAATATTAGAATAAAAAAATTCGTCAATAGTTTGTATATTTATTAAAGCTATAGTTGTACTCACGTGTGTATTTCAAGGAATTCCGACTAGTATCGGGACCGCCAGGGACTTCTTATCAAAAGATGAACATCCTGCATGCCTGCTGTGTCAGACGTCTAACAATGATCCAAATCCATGAGTAATAAATAGAGTCATCTAGGTGAAAATTTTTATTAATGTCTAAAAACATATTGTTAGTTGGATGAAGTTAATAAGTGAGTATCTCTATCTATCCATATAATCTATTTAGCTTTTATGATTCACTAGGTTTTGCCCGCGGCTTCGCTCGCTATTTTGATGCAGTAGGAAATAGAAATACAAAAAATAATAATTAAAATATCTATATTTGATATATAACATTAGAGGTTTTCCCGACAGGTGCTACAGTACAAAACCGGGTCGCTAGGTGAACTCACTCTTGAGCAGGCCAGGTAAAACTGGCTGTGTAAGAAGCAGCCGCGCGAAGCGCTCAATTTATTGTCATTGCGAAACACACCTTAAAGGGGAACTGCAGTCTTTAACACTCGACTGGATACTCTGACGGTATAAGTGGTATTCGTGGTATATACACTGACTCACCTTGAGAACAGCCGGTAAATATAGTGGTCTCTACCACGTTTTTCTATAAGGTTTTCACACACAACCTGGTACCATTGCACAGCTTTGGCGGATTAAAATTTCGCAGTAGTATTACTGGAGTCATCTATGGAAACAACTAAAGCAAGAGGTAGTGGAATCTTAATGGATTATCTCTGTCTGGTTGTAATCTTGACCACAGTTTCAGAGTATTCTCCATTCCGTATTTAAAGAAGAAGATCGGAGAATTGTCAGGCACAAATGTCTCCTTCAAGTGCACTGCACGTGTTTGTCATGAGGTGAATATTTTTTTAAAGGCCAAAGAATTCAGGTGTTAATGCACGCCTTAACTTCATCAGCGCGAGTTGCCCTCGGCACCACTGGCATAGTCTGACGGAAGTCTCCAGCCAACAGGACAGTAATACTACCCATCATGTCATTGTTTGGTCTTATATATAGGGGGTCTTTATGCGCCATTGTGCTTTCATCCCAAACTATATACAATCGCGCAGCATTTGAGCTGCATTACTCTGCTTTGAGATGTTATAGACTGGAGTTTTAACATGGATTAGATTTAATGGCAGCAGAAAATTCTTGTGCCTTAGAGAAACCTGATAGCTGCGCATTCATGTTGATAGTTTTAATTTGCACTGTATGTATTGCACCACAGAATTGCTCTAATTTCATCTGCCCTCGTTACTCTGGGTATAACTGGAAGCATCTGCTTAAAATATTCACTGATTAGCGCCGCTATGCCACCCATTGACCGTTACTTCTTTCTTGTATCCCTTAACATTTTGTCTACTGCCGCCACTGCCTTACGGTCAGCCCAAGTACACTCGTTCTAATTCTCAAACTCAATTATTAAACTACTTTTACGTAGTACCTTTGTTTTATCGTATTCCTTGAAATATTACAAACCGGGGTTTCTAGATAGAATTACGTAATGTAATTTGTAATTATAGATTAATGATGCATCTAAAAACTACATCAAAAGTTTATGTATGAAGTGTAAACAAAATTATCTAAGTAAACTAATTATTTATAAGGAAATAAATTGCAAGAGAGTGCATACTTACCCACGTTCGTAAGAACAATTTTTTACTGACAATTATAAACAAAGAACGCCATTTTTACTAGCTACCTTAAGACTATATTTTGAAGAGAAAGTAATTTTAAGCGTTATTTAGAATTTAATAAAAATACGTTAATAATACTTACTTATTTAATTTACAATTACACTTCTATTATGACTTAAAGACTAGTAATTGTCATACGACATTTTGATCAAGGCTGATGAGACATAATCTGTCGTATGACGTGGCATGTTGACGTAGCAAAAAAAATGTATGCCTTATTATCAAACATACATATTATAATAAAGCATATAATATATTGACGAGGGTTGTTCGCCATGTCCTACAAATTGCAGACCGCAGTACTGATTTTCAGTACCCACCTGTATGAAAGTGTATTTCATGCATATGCTTACACAACCAAGCAGCTAGGCACTACCCATTTAGGTGTAAAGAGCTTTAGTTATCTTAAAAATATACAGTCCACTTATTTGATTTCCTGTATAGTGTACACTAGAATATATGAAAACCACCCATTGTTGGTTACAAACTGTTAAAAGAACACATTATAGATAAAAATCGTATCCCGTAATAATAATCACGCCCAAAACCATGTACATCTAGGAGTTCATTATTAGTTGCTCAGAACATGACGATAGAATTTCCAAATTAATACTAACAACTAAGTTTCAAATAACTAATTCAGCAGTTGACTTAATGACGTGTTAATAGAACTTTGAGGTTTCAGCTTGTGCGAGTACAAACCATTTAAAATCAGCTCACATCGCTACAATACTGTGGGCACTAAGTGCCTTAAGTTTTCCTACAGGTTTGTTCCGCTTAAAGCGCTTCGTTTGATCCGCTGAGCTCAGCGAGCGCACAATGCCACTCACGTGTGACGCGGAGTGATGCGCGCCGCGCGTGACGGACGCGCATATTGTACTCCGCGAATGTTGGCGAATTTATACCGTTCACGTTTCAAATGGTTTTGTTCGCATCGTCAGTTAATTTATTTAAATGAACGTTTTGTACTTCATTTAATCTCGTTTTTACAAGTAAATGGATTGTTGAATGTTAAACCTGATTGTTGAGTTATTTACCCAAGGGTCCGAGAGTTTTTAAAACCCTGCGTTAGATAAATCTCTACATGAGCTTACCTTGGACAAAAGCTTTCCTTACTTAATATTGTAAGTCGGAATACGCATTTTCTAATGTATGCAGACTGTAGAGTGATGATCATTCGAGAGTAGATGTAAAGCAACTATGAAATCCTTATGTATTTTTCTTGGTAGATAGGTAATAGGGATAGTTTTTCCATTCAATCAATCCTTTCGTCTACGGTATGTTTTATTAACCCTCAGGTCTCTATAAACACGGTGCTGAAATTATAATTTACCAAGTTGACAAAACCTATACATACTCGCATCAGCCTCTACCTAGTCCTACAGCATAAATTATCATCTCAATACAGAACATGTGTCAACAAAAGGATTTCCAAAACATTTGTGATCATATTTCGTAAACAATAACAATTACGTGCAACCTGGCACCGTGTTACACTGCGTCATATAGTGTTTGCCGATGTGCAAGTTGAACGGTCCATTCATTGAACTTAGTAAAGGAGTAAATCCGACAGTCGTTAATGTCAAAATTGAAGTCTTGAAACAGGATTAGAGGTCCATTCACTGCTCCAATTTGATTCGCCTTGTTAGCAGCGATTAAAGTGGGACCAAGATTGGCTCAACGATTCGAATTTTCAGAATTCCTATTATTTCCCTAAGAGAATACAATTGATCTAAAATACATATATTTTGTAAGATTTCTGTTGATATTTATTAAACTTTTTGATTTCATATTCTATACACTAAACAAAAGTTTTTAAACGATTGAAAGTTTTGATGTTACTTCCCAATACGATGTAGACGATCCACGCCCGAATTAGTAAGTAAAATACTTATTCAACTTACAATAATACAAAGAAAATTGACGTTTACTGTCGTATGAACAACATCTTTAGATACAATTGTCACAAATCCCGTCCTCCGCTTCACAAGAACACTTTGTTAACGGAATAAATTCTTAAAATATATATATTGTTGTATTTTTCCTTTTTGATAAAACGGCTCTTGACCTATTTTTGCGCAAAAGTAAACGAAATCAATTTTACTTTAAGATGTACACTCGTACAGCTCTCTGAATTCGCTTATTATTATATTCACGTGAGATGTGCAAGGGGGCCGTCTGACGTCAAAATCGGGCCTCTCGAGAGGATTATTGAAATCTCGGAAGACGTCGGACGTGTTTGGCACAGTATGGTTGTCATTACACTTAAAATTCTTTGAGTTTTAGGAATTACAGAAGAGAGGGATACCCTTTCATATGGCCTGAAGATATGAAAGTTATATCAATCGAACTATCTTTGTACTGCATCTAATTACAATTTGATGAAAAGACGACGTATGTGGACGTATGTGGCGAAATACAGGACCATTTAACTGCAGGATCAGTTGTCGCGGATAAACATTTTATATGCATTTATATACATATAAGTCTGCCTATACATATACTTGCTTATCTGTAAATGTAAAAATCTTATGTTGTATGGGCTCCAAAACGGCTGCACCGATTTTATATATTTTGCATTTTTTTTTTGGTACGTGTGCGGTGTGCGGTTAAAAAAGTACGTAAGTGTGCTCAGTTTGAGTTTGATCTAGATAGCGCTGTGTTATATGTTACAGATTATTATTATTTTAATGATACATTTAAAAACAGTATAAAAAAATAACATATTTGGCTAATTAGAACCAATTCCCAACAGATCTGACTTTTCTTTCAAGTGTATATTATCAAGCTACATGTTTTGATATTATATGTATTTTAACAGCTGATTTCTTGTATGAGGGAGTATGACAAACCACATTAGGTGGGTCTCCGCGTATCAAATACATTTGAAGAAAAGCTTGACTTAATTAAAATTTTCATGGTCACCCCTAGATGTTACAATAGGTTTATGTGCAATCCGCAATTAAAGTCGATTAGGATATTCGCTGAAGCCTGGAGGATTAATCGTCGTCCTAAACGCTTACCATCCTTTGGAAAGGCCTCTTACAATATTTAAAACTATTTCACGAGTGGTAGCCTAGCGCTACTCGGCAAAGGGAGCTTAGAAAAGTACCACATTGTCGCAACTAAGCATTGTGAAAAAAAACTCAGAATTTGCATACTTATAGAGTTCTGTATATTAATTTTTATATGAAATTTGCAAACCCATGGAACTCTACCAGCAAAAAACCAAGGCTAATTGTGATATTCTGTTGGGTGGTCGCTTTTGTTAAGTTACGTAAGAACCTTTTAAATTTATACCACATTACCGCATATATTAAATTAACCTTAACGTCTCAGGTTAAAAACATGTTACATAAATTTATAAACTTTTGATTCCAGCAGTCAGCAAACGAAATTAAAGGCAGTTAACACTTCCAGTTTTAAAAATGATTTAGACTCAATAAAAAAAATATAAATTGATGAAAAATGTTTTTTTACCCTGAATTTAATATGTGCTGTACCTAATATGTGGTGGTTCTTCGTAAGTTTTGATGTGTTAACCTATTTTGATGTTGACTGTACTTCCTCCGTCGGAGTCATCACTTCAATTCTAGGAGAAATCGACTGTACTCCACCTCACTAATATACTAATATAACTCTAATATAATATATTAATACACTTTTATACATCATGGTGCTAATAAATTAAGAAACACATTTTTACACTTGATAATAAGACGTCTCGTAAAGAATAATATCGAATGGAAATGTAATTATTTTACATATCTCCTAATACCCTAAGAGTCTATTCCCATTGCAGCGCTTTGAAAACGTGTCGTCTACCGATCTGATATTAATGAAGCCTTACTGAGCCATCTTCGGGTAATAAAGTAAGATTACAGTCATTGTGAAGGCGCTTTGGTTGGTTCAATAGAGAGTTAATATCGTTCCGTAGGCACATGTACCAACATTGAACAATCTATATATGCAAGTACATATACGAGTACTGTTCAGTTGTTCGACCGCTTAGTTTTCAGCTGGAGAATGATTAGTGGTCTTGATGTAAATGAAGTGTTCAATTCGTATAGTTCCTTTACTCTTAAAATGGATAGCAATAAAGATTAGGCGTCCTGAGAGGGTTTCAAGGGGGGCAAGGACTTTGTTATACCTAGAGTTTTAATTAATTGTTCATGTTACAAGATAAGGCTTTATTTCTACCAAATAACTTAGAGACAATAATAATATTGCTATGAGTTTTCTAGTTAATTATTCTATGAAGTGTCACAACAATCTTGTATTTAGGGATTTGATTTCAAAACCTACCGAACCTAAGTCATTCTAAAAGGATAAACTTTAACTTAGAAAACAGGTCTCATTCTAGGATAACAGCGCCATGGATGGCGGAGATCATTCGGCGCTATCAGGTGCCTGGTGCGGCTTCTCTAAGTACAGTACTAGACCAGTTCCCTTTCCCATGCCTCTTTGAATGACATCACCTCCTTGCGAAATGAAGCGGACTCTAGAAATGTTGTTATTGTAGTACCTTCACAAAACCTGAACTTATTTAATGTGTTTTATTACAAGACCTGAGATTAAACGAAAGAAAGAAGTGTTTATTTTACTTCTGTTAATCCATTTCTTCACTGTTTTCAGCATCTTTCCTAAGCGTTTTCTAATATCTTGGTATATCTCGTTGTCTTATTTACGTCAGCTAAAAATCACACGGTTAATCTGATAGTAAGGGGGTTTCAAATGCCTATAACTACTTTCAACACCATTTGCAAGATTGACCTCTACTTAATTCTCACCTCTCAACAACAACACTGAGCTAATGTAGATGTCCTTTGAAAGTCGGCCTTCTCTAATTGAATATGTCTGATGTGCGTTTTATCTTAATTTCTTAATGTTAATGTAAGCTTAGCAGTAATCAATGCTTTGCGTACAGCGTGTGGGACTATAATTCAAATAACAGCTCAATCCATTCACTTTATAATCAATTTATATAGTACAATTTTTCAATATTATTAAGCAAATATTACGCATGTAGGTACTGGAACGTTCACAGTTCGCAACGTATATGAAACCATTTTTCGAAGTAAAATTCAGGCAATGTAAAGTAAGAAATATACATATATATAATAAAATTTGGCATATCTTGTTTGATATTCGGGTCTGAATGAAAAATACCGACAATTTTTTCATGGGGAGCATGCAGCCATGTGACAAAGACGGCAAACCGTCCGCGTCGTGTCGTAGTGACGTACAGTCCGCGCCGCTGGCTCGGCGCCAAATCGTGCATTGGGCCATATAGGCCATTACCTACGTACCATTGTCACTAATTGCTTTTATAGCTGGCTGTGATGTCCACTACACACATTACTTAAATTCTTTAAACGAACAATTATTTTTATGCTGATATTTAATTTTATTGTCCACGTTTCTAAAGGTGATGAAAGTATGGACCGTAAAATAAATACAATTTGAGTTTTTGTTTGTTGTAATTTTTAGTTTCACCGACATAGCTACTTGAGAGACATTCTGATATCAGATAGATCAGTAAGTAAAGTACGGGTTTGAGTCTTATTTTGACAGTCGACGTTTTCAAACTCACTATTAGATACAACAAGTAACATAGCAAGTGTCTCTCAAAAATAGCGGTCACTATAAAAAGAGTAAGAAACACATCTACCATTCACAGATATGTTTCTAATATGGTGCCTCTACTTGGTGACCCCTGACACCACATTTCAACGTTTAGTCTGAGAGAGGCTAAGCCATGTTATCCTTAATGAACATTTATCTGTCGATATTATATAGATTAATGTAAATTGGCTATTATGATAACTGTTGAGATGTAATTATGACAAAATCTGACTTGTACAGAGTACCTACTAAGAATACTACGTTATAAGATAACTATCGCTGAATATGATCGTTGTTGGAGTAGACTAAAGAAATGAGGGTAAGATATTATAGAGGCTCTCCTATAAAAAGCCTTAACATCAAGTATGTTTTTAAATGTTAGAAGTGGTCAATAAGACAAAACCTCATACAATATATTTATATGTGTATAGTGAATGTTGTCCGATTGTGATAACCGTCGGCAAACGTCCGGTGCGAGGCAATAACCTGACCGGGCGGCGCATAAACCCTTTGAAACGTCCGTACCTGCCGGCGGACCGTCGTACCCCTTGCGTCCTGCACCATTCCGCTTTATGACCGCACTCGGTTGCAGCGAGAGTGCAGCGTATTGTCCTCTGATTTGGTTAACCCATTTTCGTTTTATTGAAACTTGACCTAAATACCGCACAGGTTTTGGATGTTATTACAGGAAAATTACGTATATTTATGATACAGCCACACACTTGATTAGTGAAGAAAAGAGATTTTTTTTTTTTCTTATTCTTTTTTTTTTTTTAAAAGACAACTCCCGCATTAGGAATAATCCTGTGTCGCGGGGGGCTTCACAAATATTCGAACAACGGACACAAAGAACACCCAGACTCGGGACAACTATGTGTGGATCACACAAATTTTTGTCCCGTGTAGGATTCGAACCGACAACACTCGGCGCGGCGTAGTGGCGAGGTGACCACTTAAACCATTGCGCCATCCGTGCAGTCAAAGGTTTAGAAGTACACTTTGGCAGATCAGTACAGATTAGTTGTGACAAATCTTTGACGCGAGTCCAACAGAACGCAGCTAAGGTTAGGGTAAATATAGTAAAGAGCAGTGCAAGAAGCATAGAGAAGATAAAGAACTATCTGGGTCTGAGGAGCCTAGAATACAACCTCGCAGTTATTTTGCCTAGAATCTTTTGTCAGATGAGCTACTTTTCTAGTTAGGTGACTCGGAGTCAAGTAGAAATTTCTGTTGGCAGAACAACAGGAATTTATCCTTGCAGTAATAAATCAACTTATAATCACTGCTTTATGGCCCGTATTTAAAAATGTACAACTATAATTAATTTGTTATGCCTGAATTATTCCAGGACAGCATTAATCGAAATATCGGAAGTTTTAATTTGTTCCAGCTATAAATCCCTCACGTGTCGTATGAAAAAAAAACACCAGTTTCCAGTTAATGAAAGTGGGGACGTGTCAGCTCATTGGGATGCTCGGCGTACGCGTGCCGAACGCTGCGTACCACACCACGCGAACGGGGGTTTAGTCACGAGGGGGGTAGGTACCCGAAATGTTGATTTTACTTATTTGAAACACGCCCCGAATTGATTGTGTAAATAAAGGAAAATAATTTGTTTTTGTGCAAGAGCGATCCTTACTGGAAGTTTACCTATGTTTTAATTGTTATACTGAATGCCGTCAGGCTTATTTGTTCCATTGAAGGCAGTGTGTGTGTTTTTATACGCTTTTGTGGACTTGAATGAGTATTTTGATCAAACATTTTATTATAAGCATTGAGATGTTTTTTGATGGTTAACTAAGAATTCACTAAAGCTAAATTCATGTTCATTGCAATTGTAACTATTTAAATGAAATGAACCAATTAGTGCGCTAGCCACAACTATATCAATAATATTTATGTAATTTCACTAAATCCCTTAAACGCATAAAAAATATCTTCAGAGAAACTGCTGTAGGCCACGATCAAAGAAGTGAGACTATTAGCACTTGCGCACTGAATTGAATGCCTGCAATGTGAAGTTAGAGGGATGACACGATGGCGTGAGAGAATAAACCTCTTTTACAAAAGTGGACTAAAATCCAACCTATGAGCTGGCTCGAGCGGAGTGATACCAAGACAGAAAACCGGCGTGAAGCAATGCTTGTGTTGTATTTATATTGTTTATGCCAAGCGAGTGAGGCAATAACCTCTCCTTCCCCTATTCAAACCTTAAAGGTGGGCTTGGCACTCGCTTTTGACTCTTGAGTTGCAGTTGTCTATGGGCGGCGGTAGTACTGACTACCGCCGCCCATAGACAACTGCAAGCGAGTGCCAAGCCCACCTTTAATTGTGGTGATTGAAAACACCTGATAGTAACTGTACTATCAGGTGTTTTCAATCACCACAATTTCTTAGTGTGACTTATAGATATAATTTTAAATGTAGCTTGTGTCCGGTAATTGCATAATATATGTGTAAACTTTCCCGCGATACAGGAATAGTACTTCACTCAACATAATTAAATATAGGGAAGAGGTCAAAGAAATTGTTTAAAAAATTATATAAAACTCAAAAAACTTTGTTTCATTTCCTGGAAATCAACAATGTCACTTGCAAGTGCAATTCCTATAGTGCACCCTACTATAGGAATTGCACTTGCGAGTGACATTGTTGATTTAGCTAATATATTAAGTTCATGCTTGAGAAGTCACAGGAAAGTGTTAGTACTACAAATAAAGGCTTTAGCCTTTATTTGTAGTACTAACACTTCTGTATTTCTTCTGATACATACCACAGGCATTGAAATTTTGAGTGTGTAGAGTAGTTGGAAAATTTATTACATACGAGTACACTGTCTTTCCGTTATGAAGGTAACAATTAACAAGACAATTCTTTACCTTCTCTAAAGCACAGAATAGGTACAGAATATTAATAAAATAACTAAGCTAAACTTAAGTCTGCTACTTTATATTTGGGGTTCAAATGATACTGAATTTGCCAGGAAACTATTATATTTAGGATGAATAGTCGAATCTATTGTAACTAGATACTAGAGTATAAAAATACAGCAGACCTGGGGGCACGGTAGTGGCTCCGCCAATTCGAACATAAGAAAATAAAGGCACAGCATACCATAGTTTTCAGGACATTTTCGATCCCCTGTAACTTAGTTGTGGCATAATGTATTTATACTTGAGCCAAATAAGATGTGGAATCTTTGTAAACAAACCATATGTCATCATCTTTAGGGTTGTCATAATTAGAATGTAGAAATATTGTAATTTTACCTCTATTTCTTAGTTATACTTTACGATTTTACTGTCATTGTGTTTACTGGAACTCAGTCTAACCATCAAATACGTAATATGTAAAATAAAAAAATACCTTAAAACAAGAATTAGCAAATAAAAAATACCAACTATACGCCTTAAAACCGTATAACTCTACAACTTTCGCAGATCAACAACAATTTGGTTATTTATAATGAATATTTATGGGAATACGCACAAGACTCCACAATACAATATTCAAAATAAGTTTTTTCTATCCTTTTTAATAATAATAGGTATGTTTTATGACTACATACAAATGTTACATAAATCAATAAAGAATTAAAGCGAATAACTAATTAAAGATAAAGAATAAAAATAAAATTAAAGAATTAATTCTATGTACCGGCGTTACGCAGAGTCTAGGAGGAGTGCGGACGGACTGGTTCACTTTCAGTTTGGTCACGGCCGAGGCAACACTAACCTAGGAACTGTACAGTTTTTCTTTGCGTGTTTACAATACATCAATGATTAAATATCAAAAGGGAGTTTTCTCATCGCCCGTACCCACTTCGTGCGTTCTGAGATTTTGACATATATATGACGGCGCGTGCTGTTTAGACTGGTTGAATCTGAACATAATGTTGAATATTTTGCTTATGGTTGAATTAGCATTGCAAACTTTTTAATTACGATTGTCATTTTATCTTTGGAGTGGTGCTCTGTGTGCTTAATTTACAGCCCTTTATTCTGTACTGTATTTTATTTTTGTGGCGGGAGGAAATTGGATCATCTCTAATCGGATGTTTCATGTCAGTTTCAGTTCATTTAATTTTTCACACTACTACATGCCTGTTTTCTGAGACATTTTTTTTATTTCTGTTTCAGGTGGGTTCTTTTACATACTACATTTCAATGATTTTTTAAAATAATTCTACTTTATGAATATTCCAACATTGTGGTACATCTACTTTGGGATGTTTTAAAATTTATATTGCATAATGGCTGAGGTGTACTTTGGCTCAAGTACTTACCACCTACCAGTACCAGGTTGTCACCATAAAGGAGGCTTCATCAGAACGCAGAACCTTACCAGAGCTTACCTTATAGGTCGAGTAGGCCTCGACGCTCTAGATGCTAAAGTTACTGGCGAGCCTCCTGCTTTAGTATTTTAGTATTGTTCTTATCTATTAAACGTAAATAAATTAAGCTATGTAATCTAAACATACAATGAAACGCTGATTCCTCAAAAAAAATATTGAATGGCGAAAAGGCAAATGTTTAGAAAAAGAAAGTAAAGTGTTTTATTTAGAAAAAGAAAGTTCAAACTAATAATTAAAACATTGCTAACCATTTTTCTCTCAGGACTATAAATTGTTTTTTGGTATTTTAACACATAAAAATCTCACGAACTCAAAAACAGACCGCTCCACAGATAGCCACACATAAGATAACAGTTACTGTCGGCGCACCAGCAATGGGGGAACGGATCGGAACAGGAACGGGGGAAGGACAACGGCGCGAGGAGGGGTGCGATAGGACACTCCGCGCAACACATTCGCCAGCGACACTCGCTCGATAATTTTTAATTTGTAACGTTCAATCATATGAATACAATTTATACAGTCCACCATCTTTTATTTATATCTACTAAGGTCGTAGTAACCGAACAAACAGTTACTCCATAACAGATACATACATACTCCCATACAAAAGCGAAAATACCTACGCCATACACTACACTACGCCTAACTAAATTATATAATAATACCTAGCATTAGCTGCAACCAAAAATATATAGGATTGAGCACACTTATCGAAAGTTGAGAACACTTTTCCCACCGCTCGACGGGTGTGTTTGTGACTATTGTGCAGTAGCTGACACTCTATGGTTGTACAAAGGTAATAATAAATAATATAATTGTAATATAATATAATAAATCATTTAGTAATAACTTACATTTCTTTTTCGGTACTTATTAGCGAAAATAATTACAAGGTACTATTCCTATACAGTGCGAGTTTTGGCAGCTATCCGTACTCGGTCTTGAAGCTTTCGCGACTACACATATCAGATGTGTAATCTAATATATATAGTCGCTTGATCGTGAAAATATGACGTATTTATTTACAGTCATCTACAAAAACGTTTTAATAAATTTAATACAGGCACCTACTTTAAATGTATAAGACACTTATACGATTTGAGTTTAAAATAAAAGAAAATATAGTATTTGAGATAGATATACATATAAAATCACATGACAAAAATATAAAACTGCTTATTATCCTAATAATTATCAACAATATAACAATGACCCACGAATTTGGTTAATTACCTATTATGGTAGACAATTTATGTCTAAAACTAGGCAAATAAAACAAAAAAAAAACAACAATATGATAATGAAAGACCCATAATCAGTGACTGCGTAATTTAGTTTGCACGTATAGGTAACTGTAGTTCTACCGATATATGGGCAAGTTGCAAGGCGTATCGTAACTCTGTAGCCATACTTATTCCTAGATTGTGCGTCTCACTAACTCGACTATTCAAACTGTCCAAATTATTAACGCCGCTCTTAAGAGGACGCTACCTATATATTACTAATACAATACATACATACAGTTTATACGTTGAAAAGAACTCTTTTAATTGCAAATAACTTTAATAAGTCTTTTCACCAAGCGTAGCTCTGTGAGCGATGGATGAATGATATGAAGCAGCAGAACAGGTACCAATGATCGACTATCGACCGTCGCTCCGTCTCCAGTATCACAACGTAACGTTGTACAATGTAACCTAACATCGTTTATGGTCTGCATTAAAAACTTTTCTTTTAAATTAACAACAACTAAATATATTATTCGGACTTTTACAGCCTTAGAGGTATGTGTTGCACTATACCAGTCATAAAGATTTAAAAACTTTACAAAATAATGTTGTTCACAAAATCCACATATATTGTATTGAAAATTAATTTTCTGTGTCATAACAATTTCCTTAAATCATAACGTATTTGGTTTCAATAAAAACAAATTACCAATTTAGAAATAATAGTCGCATAACCACGAGTTTACAAAGTCGAGAATAAATTTCTTGAAGAAAAATTTTGATAAAAATTCTGCGTGTCCAACCTTGCATGCTATACTAGTATTGTACCCGAGCACAGACTAGCAATAGCAGTCGTCACAGAATAATTATGGCTGTAGATGTCGTGAGAAGGGTCCAGGGGTCGCTGTAAGGCTGATTGGGTTACCTGTATTGAGATTTGTAATAGGGTATCTACCAGGTGTTATCAACACGAGTTCACCTCGCAGATTTGAATATTGACAAATTCACCTGATGCCGGAAGAGTAACATTATCAGTCCAAAAAGGTACTTGAATGTCAAGTGAAATCGGTTTCTCTTTAGTAAACTTCAAAACGGTAGGTTCTATAGAAACTTGTATGCAATCAGGATTTGTGACGTCATACCTAGCTGTTCACTTAGTGTTTGACGTAAAATTAAAAAAAAATATATACATGAAAGTAATACCTAATGTATTTTTAAGGTAAAATTCAAAACTCAGGTTAAATTATTTTATTGTTCACTGTTTTTTAGGTAATGTTTTGCCTTATTTACTTGCAGTGAGTCACCTTTTAGTCACCTTTTATTTATTTTTCATTGATTACTAATAATATATAATAATATAATATATATATATATTATAATTGAAAAACTTATTGTTCTTGGGAGGTTATACAAATAAACATTTATACGGGTCACAGCAACCCGAAAAACGGGTATTACGAAGCATTCTACAAACTTTGTTAGCAATTTCCCAACAATAGGAGCTTCTGAACTATTGGATTGATTCACACACGATTCAGTGCCTCACCTCCTAGCAGGAACAAACAATCGGTAAAATCCAATCAACAGACAAAGGGATACTTTTTCTCGGCATCATTGTACCCCGGCAAACGCCGCGCAGGGTTAACTCACATTGGAAATATTAATATTTTTATAAATCACACGATTATCTTAAGAATAGTTTAATACAAATAATATAGTAGGGTTAATAGTATAGTATAGTATAGTAGAGACTTCCAGAACTTGTGTCAAAGCACAAACAGTGTCAATTAATTAGATTTTTAGAATATGGAATAGCTCAACTATGTTTACTTACTTACTTGACTCACATTAAAATAATACATACCTTAGTTATATGCGTTGATTTGTCTCAAGTTTAGTCCCACAAATAAGTAAAACAGATTTGACATGTAATCTAGAGCCATTTTATTTATAAAAAAAATCTATTATCTGCATTCTACACTTTACTTACTATACTTACTAACATAGTGACAGATTTAAGATTTTATGATTTTATTTAAATGTGATTATGAATATTATTGTTTGTGTTTACTTATATTAATTAGGTAATGATTTTTAAAGCCCACGTAGCTTCAACACAAAGTATATTTGTTTATGTATTAACTGACATATGACATGACTTTTGTAAGAAAGGTGACAACCCTTGCAAAATCCACTACGGTCTTTGGTGGGTAACCGTCAAAGGATCGGGCGATGTCAGCGCACTACGCCATTTGAATCGCAGCTAGAGACCTGCGATTTGCGACTCGACTGCGCCCTATCGCTATATGTATATTTAGATTTGATACATGTGTCTTTTGGTCGTATAGTAATATTTTTTATGATAATTAGAATAGGCGTTAAATGTCACCTGATAGAAAGTGACGATGAAAACGAAGACGGTACACCCCTTTTCCCAGGGTAACCTGTTCACTCTACTCTTGAACGTTCTAACACTATAATTTGTCTGTATAAATAGACGCAGGCAGTTTATTCCAGACTTAATAGACACAGGCACAGCGTTTAAGGCTGGGACAGACATCGGGCAGGGTGGGATGGAGACGCGGCGTGGGCGGTTGAAATGTATTAGCACCGAGCGCCGAATGCTAAGCGGCTGTGTGACATCTTCTATAGTGCGTTACAAACTGCTTATGACGCGTCGCCATCTTGTCACAACCTTTTTAATTTATCAACAATGAAAGGACGCAACCTCTAAACTTTATTTTGATATAATATTGAATAATACTACTTATATAGCCTAATTGATTTAACATACCCCATGAAATTAGTTTCTTATAAGAGTTTAAAAAATTAGATTCGTTATTATTTTCCACTTAGTTATTATTTTAAATTTTTAAATAGTAAGAGATTATGACGTACTAACAGGTTGTTATTTTATACCAGTTTCTAATGAGAAACTGATTTCACTCGACAGTCAAGTATCGCATTTGGCAAATAACTAGTTGTCGCTAACTATACAATTAAATGAAATTCATGTCATTATGTAAACTCAAAAAAATATATAAATTCTCGTGTTATTTGTTGGTTAACGTTAAGAGCATAATAAGTATTACTAAAACCAAAACATACAAAACCTCAAGCGCAACTTCAACGCAACACCTTCGCTACAAATAAAAATGTTACTTACATTTATTATTATTTCAGATTAACGTAATGAAATTGATGGATGCAAGATATTTCTTTAGCGTCAAAGCTAACATACGTAAATTATGATATAAACCCGAACCTTTCATTCAATTGAACTAATAACTATTATTACTTTTGTTTAGTATGCAAAAAGAAAATGAATACTAGATTACAAGCAATTCAATTTGCTTTAACAACTTTCTAGTTCGATATGGCACGTGGTACAACTAAGCTTGCTGGATCTACACATATCGTGTATGTATTACTATGTATGTATGTGCTATGGCGTAACCTGTACGTGTTGGGTCCGCCATTTGCTAGCAACGGCCACTATTGGCTGACAGACATTAACTGTTGCCATAGCAGGACAACTTGGTGAAGTCTGGTGAATAGGAACATGGATATTTCCCGTGAAGAACGTGTTCTGAATGGACGCTGTACCTTTATTTATAGTTATAAACTTGATTCGTAATTATTTAATTGTCTTGGTAAATATTGAATACACTCGACAAAGTTGAATCAGAACAATATATTGTAATGGATAGGAAATCCAGGGTAACTTTTTTTGTTTCCAATGTGACTGTTACATACACCTGACATGGACATGGGAAGCTGTACTTCTACTACTTAGTGTATATAATAATTGCAGATTTAGGAAAAATAACTTGATTTTCAATAAGAAATAATAATATATGCTGAAACTGAGAATACATACATTTAAATTTGTCGTAAAATTTTAAATAAATATATAAGAAAAGAAGATTTCGTAATGCGTTGTTGAAGATCAAACGCATATTTTGAAAATACATTATTTATTGAAAAAAAGTCAGAATGCTTTTTTCAGGCTGATGCATCTATTTATTGAACGAGCGAGTTACGAGCTTAAAATGGCTCAACATATGAAAATGTTTTTTTTTTTATAACAGAAGCAAATGAACTTCGCACTCGTATTTAAACCAATTTATTCACGTCAAATCATATTACACAATTAATATAATATATACAGTTAAAGATGTTGATAAAAGGGACGTTTATAGAGTTACTACCAATAAAGAGAACATTAAACCAATTATAATAGAGTTGAATAACGTCATAAAAAAAGATAAATTAATACAATCGGTCAAACATTTTAACAGGAATAAAGCCAACTGCGATAAATTGAATACCACACACCTAGAAATCCCGGGACTGGTAAAGCCCGTGTTCATATCAGAGGCTTTGACAATCAAAACGCAAAGACTCTATTACATGACAAGACTCTTTGCCCGAGAAAATAATTATTCGTATTGCTGGACTTCTAGAGGTTATGTGTACTTACGTAAATTCGATAGTGAACCTGCAATCCGCATTGAAACTGAGTCGGATCTCACCAAAATCAAATCGAACAAATGACTATTTTATGGACTATTGTGTTTTTTAATATTCAATAATCATAGTTTATATTTCACTTTCTGTTTAATTATACTATTTTATGCTATATTTACAAATGCAGCCCAATTAGTAAACCAATACAATTTACACGTACATTTATTCAGGATACATAAAAGTATAATTCATATCTCATTAACACTAAACAAGCGGCGGTAGCGTAATGGCTAAGGCGTCGGACTTGCGATCAAGTGGTTGCTGGTTCGAACCCCACCCAGTGCACTACCGGCGTGAACTCACTCCTAACACAAGCATTTAGCTTAGCTGGAGGGGTTAACAAGAATACTAGTAATGTGTGACCCACGTTGCTAGTATTCTTTTTAAAAAAAAAATAAAAAAAAAAATAAAAAAAAAAAATAAAAAAAAAAAAAAAAAACTTACACGTTCCTTGAACATACACATTCAAAATGCAAATGCAGTTCGTATCATTTTCAATCAATATCCGGGTCCTCTATGTCATTATATTTCCTATTTTAACCGACTTATTGGGAATATAAGAACCGAGTCAACTAGTCTTCCTGTTAAAAACCACTGGTCACTTGATCTATTACTATATGCCAAGAATTCGATTGCATAGATAATCACATAAATAATATAGACGATATTGAGGTGTCTGACTCATGTAGATCCACACCCGAAAATTGTAAAAAAATTATCACAGCAAATTCCATCAAAATATTTACACAAAATATTTGTAGTATTTCTGCTAACATCCACAATCTTCGCACATTAATATGTAGAATGTCCATAACACTAGACATCGTCATACTTACAGAAGCCTGGCTGTCATGCAACCCCAATATACCAACAATAGAAGGATACAATCCATATTCTACTGCCAAACGAATAAACGAAAATGACGGAGTAGTTGTGTATGTTAGGAGTAGTATAGGCAATGTTACTGTTACAGAAATCGATATTTTGGATGCTAGTTGTATGCAAATAGAAAATAGGAGAGGATACTTGTATTTTTGCAATATACAGGTCACCATCTTTTAAAGATACATCCAACTTTCTCTCTTCCCTTGAACAGGTACTGACCATAAATTCTTCCTACAATAATGTAACGGTCATCGGTGACATTAATTTGGATATTTCTGACGGAAACATAGATAACAAAGCGTCGGATTACCTTAATTTAAATGCTAGCCATGGTCTACTACCTGCCCATAACTTAGTTACCCATAATAAAACCTGTCTTGACCATGTCCTCCTTAAAACTAAACATAAGGCCACGACCATTGTTATAGATTCTACTGTTACAGACCATAACGCAGAATTACTTACACTAGAGAAAGTAAAAATTGTCAGCTTACATAAAAATATATTTAAAACTGACTACGTTAAATTAGAAAATTATTTGAAAAATACTAACTTTTCCCATATATTTGAATGTACTGACGCAAACGTTGCTCTCAAGTATTTTCTTGATTTGGTTACTAGAGCTCTACAACTGAGTACTACATCCTGTAATGTACCACATCGCTTAAGAATTACCAAACCATGGATTACACCAGGTATTTTGAGGTGTATGCGTAATAATGATAGGATGTACATAAAAATGAAAAATACACCTCACAATGAAACCATTAGCATTACCTATAAACGATATCGGAATTATTGCAGCACTATCTTAAAAAGCTTAAAAATACAATATGAGAGGGCGGAATTAAATAAAGCTACATCTAATCCCAAAAAGATGTGGCAAATAATTAGGGACCTAACCCATACCAATAAAACAATAGTTTCTGCTAGTACTTTGTTAGGAATTGAAAGTAATGTTGACAAGTCTCTTGACGAAATCAATAGGTATTTTACTACGATTGGTAAAAAATTGCAGACTAAGTCTCCGTAACATATGCTGATAATGGGAATACACATGATAATACAACTACTAATACTACTTTTAACTCTCTAGTCTTTCTGCAAACTGATGAGTTCGAGGTGGAGCAAATGATAGTGGCATTGCGTACTGATTGTGCGATAGGCATTGACGGTATATCCGCTAAAGTTATTAAACAATTTAAGGATATTTTTGTTTCACCATTGACATTTATTTTTAATTTATGTATAAGTACAGGTGTATTTCCCGATTTATTTAAAAGGGCCCTTATTCATCCTGTATATAAGACTGGGGATGCAGATCGTGTCAGTAATTATAGACCAATATCTATCCTGCCCTCCTTGTCCAAGGTTTTGGAGAAAATCATAAACAACCGTTTAAAAAAATATCTTGAGGAAAATATTATCTCTAACAATCAATATGGTTTCAGAAATAATAGATATACAAATGACGCAGTTCACGAACTTTCTGACCATGTTGTACAGGCATTGGACGGAGGGAAGAAAAGCCTTGAAATTTTTTTGGACCTAGCTAAGGCCTTCGACACGGTCTCCATCCCCAAACTAATTCTTAAATTAGAGCGTATCGGTGTTAGAGACCAACAGCTCAAACTCTTTATAAGCTATCTTTCTAATAGAACGCAATGTGTTAAGATTAGCGAAAACATGAGTAGAGAAATTCCTATAGAGTATGGTGTACCACAGGGAAGCATCCTTGGTCCCACACTCTTCTTAGTCTACATAAACGAAATGTGCAAATTAGAACTAACGGATGGCAAACTGTTGGCATTTGCTGATGACACGACGCTTATTTTTACAAGCCCAACGTGGGAATAAGTCTATAATGCAGCACAAACCGGTCTCAATGAAATAACAAAGTGGTTAGGTGATAACACATTATCACTTAATGTTGACAAGACTAAATTTCTAAATTTTCATTAAAAAAAACATAAATACTTTGAAACTAATAGATTTTCAATTACCGCTCACAATCACACAACAGGCAATACCTGTAATTGCCCTCAGTTACATAATGTTGCTACTATCAAATATCTAGGTGTAATTATCGACGAGAGACTAAGTTTCGTGCCGCACATTGAACTTTTAACAGGTAGAATTCGTAAACTCATCTTTCTATTCAGAAACCTAAGGCATGTCGCCGAACCACTACTTTTAAAACCAGTTTACATTGCTTTGTGCCAGTCCTTGTTGGGGTACTGTATCGCACAGAGGGCTGTATTAAAAGTGTGCACCTTTAAATCATACCGCTATTCTACAAAAGATTTGTATGAGTACTGTGAAGTTCTAACAGTGCGTCAACTATTCATATTGCAACATTCGCTAAATTCTAAATCAGACCATCTTTCTTCTTCTTCGCAAAAAACATCACGGAGGTTTAAACTTCCACTAGGTGACAGGCATAGGACATCCTTCAGCAACAGATTTTTTGTTTTCTCGGACGATTTATTTACATGAAGGTTAATAAAGTTCTAAAAATTTACTGTAGTCATAGATATGAATGTAAAAGGATTGTAACAGACTGGCTTCTAAGACTTAACTATGATGAAACGGAGAAACTTCGTCCTACCGAATAACCACTTTATAAGTACAAACTTTGCATCGACGAACAGATACTCACACACACACACACATACAAGCGCGCGCGCACGCACGCACGCTACGAACACATCACACACGCATTCAAGGTTTACTAATATTAATTACTCTAAATTTAAATTGCATGTTTTTCTTATCAGATATTGTCATTACTAATGTATTCAGGCTGTTATTGTAATGTTATATACTCTAAGTGGATCTTTGTTGCCTTATCACCTGGTTAAGTTCGGAACATGTATGACACTGCAGAGGTCGCTGGTACTTATAGCACAGGTTAACCTATTTTAAGTGCCAGCAGAACATTAAAATAATTAATTCTCCTGAACTTGTATTTTTTGGAATGATTTTCTTTGATATGTGTACTATTTTGTGGCAATAAAGAATTATTATTATTAAAGAAAAGTTAGGTAACCACGAAAGTCACAAGTCAAAATTTGTTACAATTAACAGTAACTGTTTCTTCGGGTTCATTTTGATTTCCGTTTCCCGTCTTTTTTATTTCCCAACCTGATCAATGTTGTAAAAATAAAAACTCTCTGTCAGCTTGTTCTGTCACATTGCTCGATTCATATGAGAATAGGCGTGAAAAGTGAATAGGAACAGGATTTGATAAATAAGTTCACCCTTCTATCAATCCAAGCACACTTTAGGAGGTACATACCGTATATTTCACAATGCAACCCCTACATAAAATAATTTCAAATTAAAAACATCTTCATTTAGCATGCCGGTCCAAGCCCGGCTCATACATCACATGGCTACCGCTGTACTGGCGAGATTATTGAACGATATCTACATATAGATATATTGGCAAACGTGCGTGTGGTTGGTCCACAATCATTGAATATATCAGTGGAATCGCATTAAACAACACTCGTGCCTCGAGTGGCTTTATTGATTTTAGATTTATTAACGCCACTGAGGATTGGACCGGTTGCCATCGTAGCACCGTATTTACAAATTAATCCGATTAACGAGTCAGGCAGCCTCGTGCTTTGATTGTATTGATTGACTAACAGCCTGTAACCATGGCCAGTGCAACCTGGTCGAAACGTCAGGCAATTCCTACTACGTGATCGCGTTAATTCCGGTCCGTATAAATTTAATTATACAGGCTGTAAAAAACACCGTTCCGAATATTGAAATAGTTTATTCGATCATTCTGAGTCGAAAATCATTGGAATTTTCTGCCGGAAATTTCATATTTTTTTTATAATTTTTTATAATTTTAATTACGCCATTACACGCTGTATATTATAGAAAGCAAAAGTTTAAAGATTCGATTGAGACTGAAGGCGAAACCGTATTTTTTCGGTTGTGTGTACTTTTAGTTAATTTAAACAAAGCGCACCACGCTTTTTAGGTTATTCATTTTAAATGAAAGAAGCGACAAGGTTACTAATAACTAGCTAAGATATTATACACCAAATATTGCTTAATACCAAACACCAAATATGTTTTTGCGTATAATCTACAATGAAGTTAAAATATTGGTAAGGATATAATGCGTAGGCATTCACATAACTATATTGTTACCAATATGTATAAGAGAACCGAAGTATTTTATGGTTTTAGCGCGAGATAAAAAGGTAAACATCGCAAATGCCTGAATATATTTATCATTTTCCCACGAATGTGTTTGGGCGTGTAATTTAAAATTACAGACTGCTTCAATTACACATCATTTCAGTTTTCATGTAATTCGTTTTTACTGTCCTTAAAATAAGATTAAATTTTTTGCCAAATGTCAGGTAAGGGGGTGCTAACTCATATTTTAATTAAAAAAAAAAACTTACTGCCCACAAATTAAACGGGTTAATCATTTTTGTTCTTTTTATTTAGATCGCCACTTATAGTATATGTTCTGTTATCGGTTAGGCTATAAATCACTTCTATTTGTGACCAGCAACCAGTTCTACCCGCATTGCACGCAGCCGATCCTTTTTTCGATAGTCTGAAATAAATGACTACTTACTTATATTACCGGAACAATGAAAAACTGTCTTGAATCGAAATTATCACCGGTAACAATGATACATTAATGTACCAAACCGTCAGCTACATTATATTTCTTCACCATTGACTGAAGTAATCATAAACTTTCAAGGCATTCTTGTCATTTTCTTTAAGGTGACATCTAGTCAGAAAATCAATTAAAAATAAATAATTCATTAGTTTACAGGCTGTGAAGCTTTACTAGTAAACCCTTATTTTATTGAGACCCTAAATTTCTGTAAGGCTGTTGAGGCATGTAAGACGTTCAGTTTAATGTATAGGCTAGGTTTGGGCTGTCTATATCTCAAATGAAGTGGTTGGTAGCTCAAGTATCCTTAGACATTTCTGATGGACATTGAAAGCAACTACCGATTCAGAGAAGAAATGGATAATGCAAACAACACGTTCGGTACTAAAAATAGCTTCTAAAGAACACCCAGAACATTCTTAAAATAGTATCCTACTAATATTATAAACGTGAAAGTTTGTGAGGATGTATGGATGTGTGGATGTATGGATGTATGGATGTTTGTTACTCTTTTACGCAAAAACTACTGATCCGTTTGCGATGAAACTTGGTATGTAAGAAGAAAAAAGAAAAAAATATTTAATTCTTAAGTGACGTTTAAAAAAATGTGTTTACAGTACAGCGTGATAAAACATAAAAAATTAGAAGAAATACAAATAGAAATAAAGGAAAAAAAAAAAAAATAGAGCCTAATGTAGATAGTTGGAGACCTCGATTAACACATAGGCTACTTTTTATCACGATATTCCCACGATAACGGAACTTACGCGGGTGAAACCGCGGGGTGCAGCTAGTATTTAATACAACAGAGGCTTTGTTTAATAATTGAATGTATCGGCACAGTTACACACGTACGTTTAATTTCGTTATGAAATAATGTATACGTGCCTTGCCAAAACCACCCACCTATAGTCGGATACATGCGATGTTACTCGAGTATTAGCTCGTAATTTGTGCGGTTAATATAACATTACATACATCCAGTTTGTATTTATAGTGTAAATAGAGATGATAATGTTAATTTTGTTTGTAAATAAGGAATAAGGACCTAACATAGGAGAAGCTGAGTGACGTACATCGAACTGTTTTTAATGTCTACTGTGGTCAAATTCAGGGTTACGCTAATTCAGACGGGGTTTATATATTATTCTGTTGTACCACAAGGTGAATTTCAGCTGTGGTGGTAGTTCGCATAATATATGCTGCAGATTCTTGAGGATGCCTCGTATAGAGGCAAAATACTTATCGAAATATTATTTTATGCTTTGCAAATTTTTCTGCCACGCCTTATAAGCATACCTCACTGTGAAGGGTGTTCGGTATCCATCACTTGTCTATGTCAATTCGGTGAGGTTTATCCTTGGCTGTTGTCATCGTTGGGGTCTACAAACAGAGAGTGAGATATGGGTTTTGCTTCCTCAATTACTTTTTATTTATGAACGTAGGCGACGTAAGGCCTAATTTAATTAATTATAGTATAGTAAGTCATCTATGGCAACGATAAGTTTAGCAACGCGTTAGTGTCACTATTGATGACTACATTCGTATTTGATGACCTCTGAGGCACGGAGGTAGTACATTCGACTTCCACGCTAGGGATTGCGGATTCGATTCTCTCTCAGTGCAAATATTTGTTTGCATTATTATGTCTAGGCTGATAGTGGAACTCTTGAGTGGCTACTCTTTTTTACTTTTTATTTACGCTATTTAATTATTTTTTTGTTTTTATAACGTTATTTATTAATAACTATTTTCAACAAAAAAAAAACATTAGCTTATCATTTGTTAGTTCACTTGTGATTTCCTCCGTTCACTTACAGTCGCGGTGTGTCCCCGTTGTTATATGAGCACGATACCACGGTACAGTTATCTATACAGTATTGTGACTCGGCCCTGTCCTTGAAATAATTACCTATAGCCGGACGGTACGTAAACACGCAATAGGGCTGCCCATAATTTCATCTACCTACTTGAGTTTCTTTCTAGTATTGTGATTGTAAATATTATAATTTGTTTTTTATTTAAAAAATGAAATTAATTGTGAATTAAATGATAAGTGTTAAATTAAAATACATGATTAGAAGATTTAATAAAAAACACACACTAAATTTTACTAGGTACCTCCCATTTTTTACTCTAATGATATTTCGTTTAATTCAATATTATTTGTAAGTACCTAAATACATAAGTAAATAGATAGCTTAGCCTAGTGAACTACCTGCTAGTTCTTTTTTAACGCGAGCGTGGGTAGTCACTCGTGGGTCGCTTTTGTCACCCTATCTATTTATTTATTTATTAATTTAGGTAATATACTCGGTGGAAAAAGCGAAATGCCTACCTATTAAAAAAAGAAACAAATTACATACTAGGAGGTCTGTACATAAAAAAATATTTTATAGTCTTACCTTTAGGAGTTTCCAGGTAATTTAAAAAATGTTATCTCTAGGCGTGTAGGTATGTCTCGCGATCCGACCGTTTGTATGAACATACAATACTGTATATACCAATACTGTGACGATACTTACGCCGTGTCACTACACGTACATACGTCTCTGCGGCATGTCATTGTTGTATCGCGCTTTTGTCTTGCCTGAATAGTTATTTAGGCAAGGCCTAAAGACGACGCAGGATTTCATTGTTTTTCCATTAGTGAAATACTGCTATTGTATACATGAATGCAGTTTTTCATTGCAATGAAAATTAATACTTTTAGAGAGTTTATAACAGTTTTGCAAATATCAGGAATTGGTGACTGTAAACAATGTTCAGTACCATTACAACCAGTACCATTATCAAATGCCCTAGAAAAAAAGAATTGAAGCTTTAAAAAAAAAAGTGGGAAGTATTTATGGTAGTAAATTTTTTGTTGTTGCCATCACGAACAGGATCCTTGCTTGCGCAATCTCACACACGGCCGTCTGATACTAAACTATGCAGAGCCTGTACTATGATAATCAGACTGCTGATAAATATACTTATATATTACCAAATGCACACTTATATTATCTATATAAATAAAAATTAATGTTTGTATGTTTGTCCTCTATGCGTTCCGAAACCATCGATCAGATTGTGATGAAACTTTGGTAGGTTGTTATGGGGATGCCCGCGAGGGTTTCTGGCCAAAAAAATCTATTTAAAAATAAAGAAAAAAATTTCATTGCATTGCATGCCGGGTACAGCAAGTTATAGATAAATTACACACAGTCACAGATCAAATGATCATGCTCAACACACAATAATAAAAAGAAGCTTATTTGCGAGATAAATAGAAGTAATTTATAGATACACACACAAATACAAACATTGAATTCTCAATCACAGTGAATGGGTTTAATATAAAAAAAATACAACATATTATTGCCGTTTTTATTTCCTTTTATTTCTTATTGTTTTTTCATTTCCATATCAATCCAATATACAAGATCACACGATAATAATTTGTAGAATATGTAGCTATGTCGTCGCACAATGCTATCTATCCGGGTCTTTCTAGCCAGACTTTTGTCAATTCAGTCTAATCCGAATTTGATTGCACTCGGGTATTCTCACATCTGCTCATTAATATCGCCACCCTGTGTAGCGAATGGGAGCGCTATTTTTTATTAGAAGTGCTACGGATATGAATCCGCTGGCTAAGCGAAAGGATTAATCGTTTTAGTCTGAAAGGCTTATGAGTATTGATTTGAAGAAAACAAAACTTATATCTTGGCTTTAACTGAGTAATTATACAGTTTTTGGTTTCTCTCTTACAATTCACACTCTCTGGCATCTGCAGGGTTTAAAACTTGCTAATAGTAAAAAATTGTGAACTGTCATATTTGATGAGCTGCTGTGACCTAAAATTAGGCCAATATAAAAACTAAATTTTAGCAAAGTCTTGTACAGGCTTAAAGAGTCCATATTCCATGCAGTTATTGCGCTGTAATTTTTCATAAATAGTAACCATACAAAATTCCAAGTACCTAATTCTTTTTAAATAGCCAAACTTCGCATCAGCAACAAAACCTTATCCTACATAAAAGTACTTACTCTTAATCTTCAAACTCCACGAGTTCCATTATCGTTTAACTCTCGATTACCTGAACATAACAGCCAAGTAGTTGCCGAGCAGTTTACATAGGTGAAGCATTTCCAATAAGAAGTGGCCAAGTTAAATCGAAGTGAGGTACTAATGCTCGAGTATGAGCGCTATGGCACTCCTGAGGCCAGATATTGTAAAGTTCGCATCAAACTGCTACAGCCAGAGCCATATCAGCAAGTCAAACATTAAGCTGAGGATGTTGTAACGCATTGAGCGGGGAGCAAAGCGGAGCGATTCAATTTTGTTGTTTTGGGGAACTTATTGTTCTTGGGTTGTTGGTTATTGAAATTATGTAATCGCCCTGAATGAACTCAATTTAGTTAATTAATCATGTGACATATTACATCATCCTATTTAGACAAAAACTATGCACAGCGAAAACTAAGGATCCTAAATTACGGATAAACTTACTCAGATTATCTTAGATTGTTGTAAAGCAAATTTCAAAAATATATTTATTCATATTCGGAACATTTGGTGGCATTGTAATATTTAAAAATATATTTTTTTAGGCCATTTTAAAAGGTTATAGGACACCGCTTTCGCTAACACTCATCACAGCAACCTCGGCCTCAGATCGGGTGGTCTTCAGGGACGCATCATCGTTACACTTGCCAGAATAATTTCCATTGTAAAAGCAAACAGAGGCGGAGCGCCGGGAATATCGCCCGCTTCGGCTCGCGCTTAGATACGAATACTTAATGTATGTATGTACCAAAACGTGTGGGGAGGGGAGGAAGGCTTCATTTACCTCTTTTTTTAATTTGTACAGCGTAATCTATACGCGTTTGTAATTCTTGTGGGTGGTTATTTTATCAAAAAATATTTCACGTTTAGTTAGAGTTCAGTGATTTTAGCAATGATAACATAATATGTAAAATGGACTGTGTATTCAGGATGTTCCAAATCAATATTATTTTTATCCCGCTTTAATGAATCAATCAATATCCGGTTTCGGCGATCATATTGTGAACATGTAAATACGTCAACGTCTTCAACAAATAATAATAAATATCAGTGTAAACAGTCTAACTTGAAGGTGCCTCGATGCAAAATCTATTGAAATAGACAATTGAAAACAACATCGGAAAGTAACAACCAAAGAAAAACACGTTTCTTTGTAGAAACTGCGATAATTGTCATTCAACAACAGAAAGTAAAAATGCAAAATCACTCAAAAGGGTAACCAACAAATTTGTTAGACAAACAGTACTCTCTCTCTCTCACACACTGACAGTTTTAGTATTACCAACGATAATATACTGAGTACCGTTAAAGCAGTGTTACCATAACAAGGAAATAAAAGACTCCAAATATGGAAACACGTATGGAATTGCTGTTGTCAAAACTGGATTAAAAATTAAACCAACAAACGAAACTTATTATTATAGTCACCTTCGGGAAGACGACCGCTACCCTTAAGCAAACAAACCATAAAAAAAAACAAATAATAAGTATACATACACAATACAGCCAACTTAAACAAACTTCCCCTAAGAACAATAAAACTTAAATGTTCGGTAAGGTTAAGAGATCGGTAGAGAAAATAAAAATACATGGACAAGGAACATAATAGAGTGGACTCCTAGATTTCAAATAAGAAGAAAAAGAGGACAACAAAGAAAATGCTTTACTGATGACATTAAAAATATTGCAGGACCATTATAGCAGAGAATGGCTAAAATAAGAGAAGATTGAAAAAAGCTGAAGGAGGCCTATGTATCGCAAAAGAATGCTGACAAATTAACAAATACAGTAGTTAGTGTTTCTACATATAAATTGTACCAAAATTAGTTGGCAATAAAGGCTAATAAATAGGTAAACTAATCAATCGGTAACGTATATAGTCGACCAGATATTGACTTCTCCTAATCTAAATTCCTTAATTTTCTCATCCAATCCATCGCAGGTCATTTTTAGGTTATATTTCTATGTAGCAGGTATCTACGTATACCAATTCACACACAGTCTTCACAATCAACAAATCTAGACAAGCTTGATGGGATAGTATATTATAATAATCATGTTGTTTAAGAGACTCTTTATAAATATACTTGTTTAAAACGTGTAAGCGTATAAAGTATAAAAAATAATAAAATTTAGTAACACTAAAAAATACGCTGCACGCTGTTATGGCGAACCGAATTAAAAAGCAATAAAGAGAACCTTAAATAATGAAAAAAGTTAGGATTAGTAAAAATAATAATTAATATTTGGCTTAGCTATGGGTCCCACATTGTATATCAGGTTGCACATTTATTCTAATTGACCGATTTAACTAAGCTAAATGACAGCATTAACTGACTAGGCTCCATATGCTCCTGGGGGACTATTAAAACCTACATACAATCCCTAGATAATTAGTGTACTGCCTTGGCCATTCCTCATCGCCGCTGCCTTTTGTATATAACTAAATGGAAGAGGTATATGTAATTTTTTTCAACAAGAATATTGAACCTTTAGTTTATATGAGTTGTACGCGTACAACGTTATCATAATACTATGATAACGTTGTCCGCCGTATTCCATCTGTTTGGTGACATAAAAAACTGTTGTCAAAAACATCAACATAAGGTCGATTTTCTAATTTTGCATAATGTACAATGTATATCATTTTGGAGTCCTTATTTTATTTTGTGCTGTAAAAAATAGATTCATATAGATATTTTTATTCGAATATAGCAGAAACTCGGTTGTAAGTATTTTTTTGCATTTAACAAAATATGCAAGATAAAGGTCGTATATATATAAATTCTATTCACAACAAGCTTGTTGTTTTACAGCTCCGAGAGACCATAGATCTAGGTTCTTGATACTAATTTCTACTTGAACTCCAACGTGTTTCTAAGATAAATCTCATCTCAACAGACAGAAAACGTAGTAACCCTGTAAGGGTTCCACTTTTAAAGTACGGAACCCCTAAATGTTGACTTGGTGGAAAGGCCTTCTAAACACTACACATTTTGATTGCTATGCCATAATTGAAGTCTTGACGTGTGTCAGTTAGTAATACAGGTTACTGTCGTGTGCCCACGGCTTCGCAGAAAGTTATATTTCTAACCTATCTCTAGAGTGTATGCAAACAAACTAACACTCGCATTTATTATATTAGTTAGCGTTCATTACAATGTCAGATTTTTTATAATTAGTTTAACATTTTTAAACTGAAGTCAAGAAGTGTTAGAAGTATAACTTTATAACGGAAACATCTCAACATCTTTTAACCTTTACAATTTCATCATATAGTTGAACAAGTTAGAAAAGTTTTTGGGTGAGTACCTATAAATAAGTGTTACTTACCCTTTAACAGATTTAAAATATCGTATAAAATATAACAAATACTGCACCTATTGATATTTTCATTTCATGTAAAAGGTGTTTTAAAAACACCTTTTATATGAAAGCAGAGTTTTTTTTATTCATGTCCGGAAGGGGAGCTACCCTTTCGGGATTCGCTATGGCCCTTATTTGATGGGGTTCTTAGCTAGAAAGACTGATAGTGGAATCCTTTGCAACGGTAGCAGTATCGTTTTCCAGTAAAACCGTTGCTGTTTCCAGCTAATATCCTGCCAAGAAGAATTATTTTAGGGTCACTCGGTCTTTTCGCGTGTTTCTGGTTATCAGTGTGTATCAAACGACAAGGAAGGGGACAGATTCGCTGATGTAACTCGAACTCTTCAATAATTATTCTTCAAGTATAATCTGCAAATTCGATGCCTGTAAGTTTCGTAATTCGGTCTAAGTGTAATTATTATCAGTCTAATTAAATAAAATAAAACTGGTACAAAGAAAGGCTCTTAGCTAGTATCGTAATTAATTCGTATCTGAACAGAGAAATGAAACTAAGCAACGCTAAGCTGGTTCAATATTAGTTTGTAAATCCATTTGTGAATGAAATCTCTCGTATTATGAATCAAAATCAAAATCACACCATTTATTTCAATTAAACCAATAATATGTATTTTTGAATTGTCAGGAGTAGGAGTCAGTCAGACTAAGTCAGTCGTGAAGCTAGTTGCCTGTTCCAATACGTAGATCCTATGGAGAAGAACGGCAAGAAACTCCAAGGACACTCTTTTTGAAAATGTTTTTTTACAAATTTCTGGTTACATTGCTTATAAGTGTAAATGAAATGTGAGGACAATGTAACATACCTATCATTCTAAAATATAAATAGTTATTATTCACTCGTGACCACGATCGGTGCAAGTCGATCGAAATGGCGGGTAACCAAGAGGTATTGTACCTTTTTTGAATATTATCGCGATTAAGTCCCGTGTTAATTATCTAATACACATCTAATAGTTATTATTACTACTATACGGCACCCGTTCACGAGCATGACGCACACGTCAGCCATCGTACAGATCAACCATACTGAAGGGAACCGAAAGCTCCGACATATACGCCACCATCGGCAATGTACTTGTAGTAATGGATGTAATGTAGGATCGGAAATCCCACTAATATTATAAATGTGAAAGTTTGGATGGATGGATGTTTGTTACTCTTTCACGCCAAAACTACTAAACCGATTGCGATGAAACTTGGTATGCAGATAGTTGGATATCTGGATTAATATATAAGCTACTTTTTATCCCGATATTCGAGGAGATCGAGGTTTACGCGGGTGAAACTGCGGGGCACTGCTAGTGTAATAATAAAATGTAGTAACTAAATATCCTAATGTCTGAATCGTTTTTCTTCTTTCATACTATAACCATAACCTCTTATCTAATAAATACACTGTATATTGAGCATTGGTCGTTCAATCGATCATTGGCCCAACGTTGCCATATCTGTGACGTCACAGCTATTTATCATTTAGCGTTAACTCATCTTATACAGATAACTGGACGTGAACGTTTGTATTGTGTTTCATACTATTGGAGATTATAGAGAAGATTGGGTTTAGTTGTGCTTATTGCGGACATATATAATGACATCTGGTGTACAGATAGTTGAACACAGAATATGATACCCTGATTAAGGTTCTCCTTCACAGGATCTACGTATTGGAACAGGCAATAAGCTTTCACGACTGACTTTGTCTGACTGGCTACTACTCTTGACAATTCAAAAATACCTATAATGGTTAATTTGATTTGATTGGATTCGATTAGGGAAAAACGCTTAACCTCTCGATCAAATCGATTAGTTCCATATCTGTTAATACTATTTTTATTATCCAACGAGTTTTCATGTCAGCATACCTAATACTCTACTCAAATATAATACGAGCTGCTGATATACAAAGAATATGGCGACTTGCAATGGTGAGTTGCATATTCCAATAAATACCGTCGTATACCAACACCTAACACAAGAATTTTAATTTATAATATATGAAGATGTTCATAAGCATAGTAGTAAGTAATGTACAATTGTACAAGTCATCGCATCAGCACTGTCTTTATTGATCCAAGCTTATTACCATCATGATTTTTAAACAAAACTAGATGAAGAAACTTCGACGTGACAGACAAATGAGGGCGTATGCCACTATACCAGTCAGCCTGTCACGACAGCCAGTGTAACTTTGTCAAAACGTCACGCTATTCAAAGGTATGTAATATAGAATAGTGTACATACTTAAGCATCGCATTAATTACCGTTAATAGAATCATTAATTATTAGCAACATTTATACCGGCTATATTTTTGGTCCCACGGAATATAGGACTGTAATTAGTAGTGTTGTTAAACACTTCGTAATAGAATAAGAAGCTGTATAATTATGTAACATGGTTGCTGTCAGTCACTAATATTCCACGGGCCATCCATTGATTATATCGAATCTACACAAACCTACGGTCATTCAATATGAAATATGTGACGCTGCCTTATCTTAGCGTGACATCGGAACATCAATCATGAGTTATCACTGGCAGGACATTGATAAGTGACGTGACAGCCGTGGCTTGTTGCGCTGCTGACCCTCTCCTGTGCGCCATGAATGTTTGTTCAACACGATTAAATATAATAGTCACGTGTGGTTATTGGACCGTGGGTATCTTTGATTGTTATGAAAATAATATTTACTCGGAGCCGGTTGCGCTATAATTTGATTAACTGTGTCTATGTCCCTTCAATTAGAGTGAAATTTGTCACATAGCCAGCTATCAACAGCTGGATATCTACAAAATGTAGTGGATTGTTTGCAACGACGATAGACATTAATCTAAAACTTATAAATCTGAAACATTTTCTTATTTCCATTACTTTTCAACAGTATTCTTCATTATTATCTGTTAATTTAATAAAAATGTGTTTTAATATTTACAGTGTCACATGATTACATGATTCAAGGCGCTTGCTAAACCTACTACTTTACCTATCATTGTACTGTATTCAATATATCACTGAGTTAAACTACACCCGTATATTAGTGCTGATTGATTGATTGAGTACATAGGGATACTTTTTTTGTGACTGGGTGGTAGATCCTCATGGATGTATGCTCTCCGCCGTTGGCAGGGCAAAGAGGTCTGTGGGGTTCTTACAGACTAAAAACTTGGTAACCCGATATTCCTACATTAATAATACCAGGAATTGTCCAAATTCTCACCAGAGTAGTATATTTCCCAGTTTGCAGCTAGAACCTTTACTTGCCTTATGATTACGGGACGTGTAACTAAGAATTGTCAACTCATTATGGTCTAAAACATATATACACTTTACAAAATGTTTCTCCTTCCTACTACATGTTGAAAAAATGAAGGTATGTGTTTCATATACATAAATGCAACACAAAAAAAATGCAGCAGAGATTAAAGTGATAGTAATACTGTAAACTTCTCATTTGTAAAACAATGTAATTTCAACCATAACCACGTTTAATAAAGTAGTGAATGCAATGTTAAAACATAAAACCGCGAATTTCTTTTTGAATTTGCACTCAGACACTATGATGCGTGTAATTAAAAAGTAGGGCATAGTTACACATGGATATTCTGATGTATGTTGAGATTTCAAAAACTGTAAAATTAACCTTACCGCTATGTGTAGATGGTTCATTTCAAATCGTTCGATGAAAGTAGTTATAAGTCAAACAAGGTGGGGCTTCTGTCGATGAAACCGCAAAACTTTGGTATCACTATGTCGGCTGGCTCTGATGGATATGTTCTCTGTATTGTGGGAAATATTTTTTTAACAAAGTTGAATGTATTTGTTCGGTCGGCATTCTTCTTCGATCTTCTTAAACCTACATAGTGTTTTTTTTTAGTAGTATAGTAGGAAGAATATGCGATTTTTTTTAAAGAATGGGGGCAAACCCAGTAGACGGGTCACCTGATGGTAAGTGACTACCGCCGCTCATAGGCACCTGTAACTCAATAGTTACAAGTGCGTTGCCAGCCATTAAGGTGGGAGTAGGGGAAGGGGGAGGAAGAGGAGAATTAGATACTACAGAGAACTTTTGCAAATTCATACGCTTATCACACTACGTTTTGGACTAATAATAGTTAAAAAACTAAAAAACAACATACAAAGAAGGAAATCTAATTTGATTGTAACAAAAGAGCGTGGAGTGCTTTTTACAGTGGTTTCATAAATAACTGTATCTTTATAATACGGTAGTAGACTGTCTAATAGTGAAATCTGTTCTTCTTTATTAAACGTCAAAAAGATACATTCTGTATGTTGGTGACGTCATACCCCGCTATTGTCAAATCATTGACTTTTAATATATCTGATTTATCAAAAAACACTTACATACATCATAGTTGGCCACGTTCAGTTGGCGAGCGTTTTGCAACGGCGCATTGACACGCGTCAACAAGAACACGCATTTTGTTCAAGTCGTTCACATGCCACCGCGCGTTTAGATCCGACGCTTGCTTGACGCGGTGTCAACGCCCATGGTGGCGACGCTCGCTTTGACATCATTGGTTTTCTGTACATTCGTTCACATGAGCGTGCGTTTTCAAAGCATCGACAAGTGATTGTAATAAAAGGATTCGGCCATTTAAATAAAAGTCCGTATACCATTTTCACAAAGCATGATTTCGGTGACACTTAATTGTATGCAGTTTATTAAAATAAATATATAACATACAAGAAATGCCAAAAGCACTACTACTTACTTTTATTTTTATTTTACATCAAAATTTAAAATTTAAAATATTACTTCATTCAAAACTCACTAATATATAGATGAATAAATCAATCTATAGGTACATATAAAAAGCTTTTATTCAGCTTCCGTATGTTTATGGTCTCAAGTGCATGCGTTTGTAATGAATTGTCTTCAAATTTTCAATTCAATCTATATGTATGTTATGTATATAAAAAATTCAGCTTCCGTATATTTCTTGCCACAAATCTCGGAAAGTGTTTGATGAATTATCTTCCAATCTTTATTTTTTCGACGCCCGTGAAACGCTTGCTATGTGAACACTATACGGGCGGTCGCCGCGCGTCGGGCGCGCGGCCCCCGCCCGTCATCTGAACGAACTCTTAATTTCAAGAGGACTGTAATTAAACAATTTATTTTAACCTTAAGCTGGTACTCTATTGAAAATACTATTATAATTCCAAACTTAAACCACCATTATAGCAAAATAATGTCGGTACAAAGTATATGAAATTCCTCTAGGTCCTCTAGGTCAAAAAATACAACTGGTAAGCAGATCTAAAATACACACAACAAAAGGTTCGGCCCATTTAAAGCTCCTTTTAGAAATAATCGAACTCATTTGAATATACATACAGAATTTCTAAATTCATCAAACGTTAAACATTTAAACACAAATAGTACATACTCAATACGTACACTCACACAAGTTCAATAGAAATAGTAGAACCATACCAAGAACAATCCAGGCTCCAGCTCTGTGGCGGATATAAGCCTTTAATATTAAAACCAATCTCTCTCGCGATCGCGACACGTTCTAACTACATGATTGTGACATGGCTTAGTAATGTGCGAACTTGTATTGTAAGAGGTAGCGGTGGAGGTTCAATAAGGCTGCTACTTAGGTTTACATTCCTTCTATGTAGTTGGAAACGCATTGTGCTTCGGAAGCAAAATATGTTTTTTTTATACAAGCATATAATTAAATTTGACACAGTGTTAAAATATCATAAAAGTCTAAAACTATTGGCAAAATAAATTTCATTATCGTGTTACATTTCAGCTAAATACAGCGAAATTATGCAATAAATATTATATATTTAGTTATGCAATAAATCTTTATTTAATCCCGGTAATATGTTCCTGGTAAAAGGTAAATGATACCTATTTGTTTTCCCGACGACGGTACATGGGTGAGTTATGTTTTTTTTTTATTGAGAATACCCGCAATTGGTTGTTTGTTTCGTCTTCGTCACACTATAAGTAAGCTGTCCGCATGTTCTTTCAATAAATATAGCATTTGCTGTGAATGAGATTTCAAAACGCTGAGTAACAGTCTTCCTGATTGAATATACCTAGTCTATTTCTTGTTTTCAATGGCTTCACATGCTTATCTAGAATTACAGTGGTTTGTTAAATTGGGGGTTTTTAAAAGTTCCGTTCCGTTATTATGCATTTACCAATGTACGAACTACAACAGCTGCAGTCTACCTCATACGCCTTAGACTACGTAAGGACTTAACTATCCTTGAATGCTGATTGCATATAGTCTTATTGGAGTACTTATTTCGTACTGTTCCAATTTCGCTCGTCTTCCTTTGACATATAGCAACTGAATAGTAAGCATTAGCGATACTCTGTTTACATTTACTAGTTGCGTGTTCCTCCTTGAGCGTCTTTAATAATAAATATAACCGTTAAGCTACCTCCACACTCTATACTAATTCCACAAAAAAAAAATAGGTACACTAATAAAACAACCTGAAATCACAATGTAAATTGCAACAAAGAGTTACAGCATTGGTTAATTAAGATTTTTTGAGTCTATGTCAACAATTTAGATGATAACGAAATCTCACAAAAAAGCTGTAAAGATCTATACAGCTTTTTCAGTTTCCACTACTAAATCTGAAACAGCTAAAAGCTAAAATAAGAGCTCTTCTGAGTTATACTTTACTTCCTTAAATATAATACTAAAGATTTAGTTAAGTATTCAGTTACAATCGCCTCTATGAAAATTTTTGCGCTAAAATTGGTAATTCTAAGAAAACCGGTGTGAGTCCGCTTCTCTCTTCATCTTGTCCTATAAACCTCTGTCCTCCGAGCGGATGTTACTCTTTCATGGATAAGAGAATATTCAAATCATCTGTACATGCAGCCTTCCGGTAGTAGCGATCTAAGTAATGATATTATCTATTAGTTCCTACATCTGCGTCGGGACGTGGTCGCCGCGGTCGGTGGCTGGCTTGAGCGAGCCGTATCTTACAATGCATCGATGCTCTCTTTAGATAATAATATTTGCATAGCTGATGTTTATATCAAGCTCATGACATAGAAATAGCGATGTTTGTTTGTGTTTAGTTATAATAGATTATGTTAGTCATATTATCGTTTCTGTCTTCATTAGCATCATTGTTTAAATGCACAAAATTCAATGGCCACCTGCTTGCCTGCCATGACTTACCAAACTATCCTTATTAAGATCATGACGAAATATTACTACTATACAGATAATATGTTATGTTTACAAGTAAATGTGTATACATTTATTTATTTAATCTTAGGAAGACCAACAGCAGATAATAACATACTAACAATGCATTATATATAACAGATAGCCAATTACAGGTTTTCACGCTTAGCTGTTGTATATAAGATAATGCGTGAACACTGTGAGTTACACTGTTTAACTATATAATAAGTGTGAAAGTAGATATCAGTGATTTTAAAATGAAAGAGTTATTGGTCATTGTTGATTATGAGTTTGAAAAAAATCAAGACTGAGCATCCGCCTCACTGAATCGGGTTTAGAATTGAATACGTCAAAGTTATGTATTTTGGTTTGTTTATTTAACGTTTTGCCTGTATATATGAATACATACAGAATTATGTGTATAGCGGTAACTTTAACGGTGCGAAGTTTCCTAGTACGTGAATTGGCCAATTCTATTCTCCATACAATTAAGGTGGAAACCAATTTGAATATCTTATTCGTTTGGTAAGTACATTGTTTGTTATGCCATGTTATTGTGAATAGTAGCCAAGTTTAAAAATATAGATATTGAAGTTCTTTGCCAATTGCTTGTTTCTGTGTCTTGTCTAATCAGGAAAACAGGATTTGAATAATCCAAACAAGAAATGTAGACTTGTAGACACATCCGCACTTCACCTATCAATCAAATCCAAAATTCGTTAAAAATTTAAAAGAATATGTAAATATTATTAGAGTGATATCAAAATATTTCAAAACATGTTTTTAAGCTGATAGCAAGTCCATAAACACTGTTAATCTTCAGCAAATTACAGAAAAAATTCAAACGAACCCATCAAATATTTTACAACTATGCTAATATATAAATGAACGACAAGATCAGAACGACAGAGTTGATACAAATCGTTATGTAAATTTGTTTAATGCGAAATATTCCTCTCGCCTCTTTTACCTCTCTTTAAAGACTTCTCGTCACTCCTGCGACCGTTGTTAAATTAATTATGAAAAACAGTTCATAATTATTTTTACTTTTAGTACTGGCTCTGGTAATGGCACTGGTACGAATGGAAAAACTCTTATCGAAACTGCTGGAAATATAATCCATGGAAATTGCTTCAAAATTAAGAATATTTATTTCCCATAAGCCTGGTCAAGGTCTTTGAAAGATGTCGTAAGGATGGCAGAGCAGATTAAAGAAGATCACGGTTAACTTAGGGTAATGTTGTATTTCTATTGGTAAATAGGACAGCCCGTGTCCTTGAGAAGAGACGAGAAGTATATGGTAAGCAAAGCGGCAGTGACACATAACTAGAGATCGGATATTCGGATGCATATTTACCTAAAGTTGAGATGTTGGCTATTATGGAAAGCACTTTTTTATCGAAAGAATCCCGCGCCCATGTACAACTTATCTATCTTTCATTTCTCTTCTATGTAGTTTCTGTGTGTACAACATAAAAATATTATGTGATGTAATGAATAAATAAGTTTATATTAATTTATGTTTTCTTATTTACCACACCACCATTTCTCTTACACCTTACATACGTACATACTCGAATGGTAAACACCTTAACTTAAAAAGAATTAACTTAAAGTAAATATCCATCCGATTAGTTATGCAATCCCGGAATCCCGGGATTTTATTTTAAATAAAAATATACTTAGAAGCCGCTTCCATAATTTGTTATTCAAAAAATAACTTTAGGTAAATATGAATCCGATTATCCCATCTCTACACATAACTGAAGAAAAAATCGTGGTAACTTCCCTAAGGTGTAAGTGCAATATATTCTATTAAAGCCCTACCATGGACGCTAGAAAGCCATAGCAGATAAGCAGTATAAATAAATACGCGCCTGCGATTTGCACTTGTAACAATTTTGAAGAAAAGACGAAAAGCATAATGATCGAGACGTCAAATCCTCTGCATAATATGTTTTTACGACTTGAAGTATATCTTAGGCCTTAGAAAATATATATATATATATGTTACTATCGCCGCAAATAGCTTCGTAGTATATTAATACAGATATCCAAATAATTTCTATGTTTTCGAACGCTTCGATTATCAAAAGTTAAATTAAACGAATGCGACAAACATAGTTTTCCTTAACGTGCCAGAATGCTGTAAAAACTCGATTTTGAAGAAAATTATTAATATGACAAATAACACAACTGCAAGAAATGTCTCCTCAACACAAGTTTAATTGTATAATAAAGTTAATGTATAATATCCATCAAAGTCAATCCTACTAATTATGCGGTGTACCGGTGCGTGGAGTGGCCGCTAAAGCTTCACAATAACTTTTATATGAGTTTAGCGATATTGAAACACACGTGACTATAATTAACTGGCCCACTTACTGCGAGATCCACGTACCTAATTTGTCAATTTTTTTTTTTTTTTATTTGGGAACTATTATTTAAATAAAATCTTAAAACATTTTTTTTTCTAACTGTCGTATTAATTAAGGTATAGCACTCACCAGCCACGATGATTAGTAGAAGAACGTACAGCACGTTGGCGAGCATGTTGGTGATTAACGCACAACCTGTACATAAACAAATTAGGTTACTAATAGGATCGTATCATGCATACATAAGTAATATTAAGCCCAAACTCTAACTACTACTAATGAGTATTTGAGAGATTTCGCAATTGAAACTAATCAAACTAATCCGTTACTAGTATATGCAAGGTTTACGTGGTAATTACTGTTAGTATTAAATTAACTACTCCCTACATTACTCGTTCTGTACTGATTTAGTTACACTATATTTTGAAAAGTGTATACAGAACAAGCGTTGTAGGTAGTATTGCATGAACTAATCAAAGTTTATTCCAAGCAGTACGTAAGCTTATACTTAATACAAGCAGTCAATTAAGTTGGTTATTTCGTAGTGCACTGAGCTCAGATGTTTCAACATGTTTGTTGTTTGGTCAGGTTGTATGTATGTTATACATTATTATGCATGTACTGCACATGTTTACATTGTTTTTGGATTGTATCTCACTTAAAAGGTGTACAATAAAGAGATAAATAAATAAATGTTTATATACTTTGTACATTGCTTCAGGGGGGGGGGGGGGGACATATCAATGTCTATTGAAATAGTGCCGTAAAGGTTCATTCGATAGTTTTTTAAATACTATTGCGTACAACGCCCTTAGTACCACCTCTGTAAGTCGAACCTCGATAAATCGCAAACCTCCATAACTCGAAAAAAATTTTTGTTGCCTTCTCTTCAAGCCGTAAATCTTCCATTGCTGGAAATCTAAATCTTCCTATAAGTCGAAATAATCCGTGAGGCCTTACAATCCATTTCAGTACATATTTTTCATTCATAACTCGAAAAAATCATATCGTATCTCGTACATATATGCGATTTTACACCCTTTACAATTCGAACATTTGAAACAACATATTGACCTCTATGGTTCAAAGAAAAGGAAAGTAAGAAGTTATCCTCATTAATAATTTACCTATCTATGAAATGATTAAGGATTTCAAGGCTAACGTTAACACGTGCTTGTTTCCAAGGTGTCAGGTATTTAACTTTGGGTGTTGTATTGATTTCATTTGAACATGTGCTCTATGGGTTTCTGTTAAAGAGGCAAGAAGACTATTAAATGCTTTAAGGAATTTTATAGAATACACCAGAAATGCAGAAGAAAAATAATTTTCTGCGCTTTATACCTTAGACAATGCAAAAGATGCAACATCTAAATTATATAAAACAAAATAAATAACTTTTTTTTTTATATTTAAAATTTTACGAATGTTTTAATTATGTTATTTAACCTTACAAAACCCGCCTAAGTCGAAACCCTTCATAAGTCGAAAACTCTATACCTCGAAGTTTTAGGCGTGTCCCATTAAGTTCGACTTACAAACACTACTGATTACTGTTATTTATTAAAAAAAAGAGTATTACACGAGTCATCACTGGTCTAACAGTGATTGAGTTCCTCGCAATGTAATAACTTTGAATATTATTTTTCATTCTTTTGCTCTCTTGTTTTGTATCCAAAAGTTCTAAAGTTGTGAACTCTTATCTTCTGAAGTTTTTAGAATAAGTTCGTTGAGGGATCTTAAGTAACTGCGATATTTTTTTAAAGATTCCTGTTATAAAAGTTGTACAAATTTTCTGAGAGTTTGAACTTTTTTTACAATTAACATATGCCTCACAATAAGTCAACCTTCTGGACAGGACTCAAACCCGTGATAGCGTCTAATCGTAGCTGCGACCAACCAACTTAAGACCTGTTTATGCATATTACACTTCATAGTAAAATTAGGACGCATTTTTGAAAATTTTTACGTTTAAAAATAATTAAACAGGTTTGTTATATTTTTGCTGAGAAAATAAAGTATTTTATTTAATTGAATGTACAATAGTCCAGAAAGCAAAACAAGCAGAAGTACCCATGCATACTTATATGTATACTTACAAAAAGTAATGGAGTTCTTGTCTTTACCAAGTCAAACTTTTAAGTTCCTTGAACAAATATGTCGTAGCACTCAGTCATAATAAAAAATTCAACACGAAAGTTCACCCGCGATATTCTTTTCGATATCGTAGCCTCGTAGACGCTCTACGCCGTAGCGGAGCACCGCGCGCCTACACATCGAACACACGAATGCCGGGAGACGTATCAAATTTGTCCGTCTCGAGTCACAGATTAAAATATTTCCGGCACGAATGTTCCATTAAACCAGTATACACATTGTCCTTCTGTTATTCAATAATTGTATATATTTTTATAGTTAAGTTGTATATAGTATGTTCCTCATTTCGTATTCGCTTGTTTCGGACATAATTGAATATGAGACCGTGTTCTGCACAGATTAACGTGGCTTTGTTTTATTCCTATTGTGCGAATTTCGATTAATAATTAAATTAGGCAGCCCGGTTGTAGGTGCTTATAAATGTTTGAAATTAGTTTTCGGTCGTTTCAGGAACATCGTTGTTGAAGACGAATGTTTTGCAATACAATTGAATTATGGACTGTGATATGTAGTTTTAAAGGCGATAATGGAGTGCATAAAATTAACTATTGCGGTGATGCGACTCAGCTATATTTTAATAGCGACCTCAGTACTGTAAAAGTTTTATCTGTAGAGGTAATTAGTAACCCTCGTGGAAGTCACCACAGACAGTTATCAATGTTACGCATGAACAATGGTTGCTGCTAATGTTGTATGGCAGTGTATTGGTACAGATATCGTTCTGGTCATAAAGACGCAAAATAAATCAGAATTTAAGTTTACTTGTTGGAACATTACTTTTTGTTTGGCAGTTCAGTTCTAATTTCTATATTGGTCATAATCTACTCCAACGCCTCTTTGGCTAAGTAATTTTTTAGCTATCCAAATGTCACCCATGCAGAACAGTGTAAGTCGCAAGTAAGAATAACTGAATTTTTCTGACTTGGTTTGTTGTAAAATACTTTAACCATTTTGATTTTATTTATCATTCCAAGCGTTCCTATAGAACTCTGAAGCAAAAAGTAACTACACAACTACAAATAATACATCCATGGATGTAAAGATATAGTGCAATAATAAACCACGAGCAATAAATATCAGATGATATATGAGGGGATTAATAGGGAGGATGTATCAAACGAACATAAGAGGGAGCGGCTCAACCCAGCATTCACATTGCAACGTTGCTAATTGGTACACGCACTACATCATCATCATCACTAATTAACTCAAATATTTATCACATAAAGTTAATTTATATAAGTATCAATTTTAATACCAAAGCTATGTGTAAAGGGACAGCTACGCGCAATTGCAAGTGTCCGTAGGCTACGGTAGTCGCTTACCATTAGAAAGGCCGTATGCTTGTTAGCCACTGACGTGGTATTAACAAAATTACTGCATTAATAAAAAAAAAACTTAATAACTTAACTTAATGATCGAGTTGAGCTATATATTATTCCCAAAAACGTACAGCCCGATTATGATCATCAATATAAATAAATAAAATTGAATCTCGTATTGTTATTTGCCCGATACCTATGCCTAAAACTCAGTTTCTTAAATTTTTGTCTGTCTATCTGTCTGTTCGTTCCAGCTAATCTCCGGAACGGGTGAACCGATTTCCACGGGACTTTCACTGGCAAATAGCTGGTGTTATAAGGAGTAACTTAGGATACTTTTATTTTGGAAAAAGGATTAGGGTTCTGCTCAAAATATATATGTACACACGAGCCAAGCGCGCAGGAACTGCTAGTTTTTAACTAAGTCTCAAGAGTGCATTTACAAATTTTGTAACTTGATAATGAAATACATACCTATATTCATTTGTGGATGGAAGACAAAGGGAAGATCTTACGACCAGATTTAAAGACCATGAACCAATGCTTTGCAGCGGTCGATGTGGGAACGGAAGATCATACATATAAATATTAGGAAGCGTGAGAACTTTCACTTCGCAACCAGTAGAAGCCTGTAGTTCGGTGCACTTACAACATTACTCTGCGATATTTAACTATTTAAATATATATAGTTTCCACAAAATTTTAAATCAACAATTATAATAATAATAAAAAACTTGAGACACCTTACACCTTAACCTTATATTTTACTAGACAAAGAACAAGTGATTTTTTTTTATGTATTATAGGGGGCAAACGAGCAGACGGGTCACCTGGTGGTAAGTGACTACCGTCGCCCATGGACACCTGCAACTCAAGAGTCACAAGTGCGTTGCCGGCCTTTGAGGTGGGAGTACGCTCTTTTCTTGAAGGTTTGAAGGTCGTATCGGTCCGGAAATATAGCAGGCGACAATTGTTCATCACACAATTATATGTCCTGGGTAGGAATAAAACCCACGACCTCTGGCTCAGTAGTAAGGATCACTAACCTCTAGACCAACAGACCCGTTCATAATTCGTTGGTACTAAATACAAAATATTAAATTTACGTTTTCTGCGTGTTTTCAAATATTATATTGTGATTATTTTTCGAAATAGTTATGGTTGTAAGAGAGAAAGGGAGAGAGAGATCCTTAGTACAAATTAGTTCATCATTTTTCTATACACGAACTCAAAATATTGTGATACCGCGAGACTTTTAAATTCACAAGTCATCTACATAGATTACTACCAGAATTGAATAAAAGTAAGTTTGTTTGAAGTTCCGACCGTAAGTTGTTTTACAAAGGATAACGCACAGAATGGTGGGAGGGGGAAGGGAACAGCGCGGGGTGAAGTTCCCGCGGGATCCTTCAAGTAGTGACACGTGATTCGCATAGAGCTACAAAGTATCTTTTTCGCAGATGCGAAACAAGTCGCCTTAACGCTGATTGACGTGTTCTGAAATTAAAATAAATTTCTCTCTACCTGTTTCCCGATGTAGAAATGACCTAGGACAAAAAGTCCAATAAATGTAGGAGTTCCAATACCAAGTTTGGTCCAGAAAAGTTTAAAATACTACCTGTAGAGAAGTACACATACAGACAGAATAATTAAATCTAAGTCGGCTAGATTTGAACATAATTTACTAATGTAGGAGATAATGGATAATACATACTAGTCCATAAACCTAGTCGCTGTGGCAATTGATTAAGTCAGGCTTTAATTATTTATTATTAATTTAATGGCTTTAATTGCTTTAACTTTAAATATTAATTAATTAAAATTTATCAATAATTTCTCAATTAAATGGCTATCGTTGGGATAGCCATTTAATTGAGAAATTATTGATAAATTAAAGCTGCACATATTAAACGGGACCTCATTCACATGGCCAAGCGTTTTGTTATACAAAGATAATTACAATGGATTGAAACTCAAAGTAACTCATTTCAATATCAATCTCACAGAATCGTTGGCTTAACATAAACTTTCTGAGTCTTTAGTAGCTGTGGTTAGTCTACGAAAGTCATTGATCTTTGAGTTTTTATCAACCGCCGACAGCGCCTGCTGGCCGCAGATACGACTAACCGAGCGGATTCAAAGATATTTTAACTTTCAACACTTATTTTATACACTGTAGGATTCGCGCACTCATTCTAACTGACGAGCTGATAACACGATTAATTACATCCGTTATAAGCCGGTATGACTTTAGCTTACTTATTTTTCTTAGAACGAAATATACAAAACATTAATTCTGCGTTGAAATTTTTTTCATAGAACTAATTTGTCAAGCAAGCCTATAGTCAGCAGCAGCAGATAAAACAGCAGTATGCTTGAGGCTGTTAATAATAATATTACCTAAACCCTTTCTATTTTGCTTCATTTATCGATACAATATCGTCCCCATGAATAGAGACGTGTGCGATTCGGCGGCTTAGCGCGAATTATGCTCAATTTAAAGTTCAGCGCGATTCAACTCGCTTGCCTCGTCGCCTAACGCCAAGATACCGACACTAGTAGGCTCATTTTATTTTTGTTACGACACGTCCTTATTCCTTTTAGACGAGATAGGTATAATACTTACATAATTTTGCAGAGATTATGATATTTGTAGTTTGATTTTTTTGATCTTAAATACAATCCGTGGCCGGATTTTCTAGAAACTACAGGACTTACGAGCAATAATCTAAAAATCTCTGTTCGTTATAGTGACTTCTAACGTCATCAGTTTTAAGATCCTTTGCACCATAAATATTATTCAGTAGTCCCGAATGTTTTAAAGCATAGATAAATTTGAAATATATATGATTTTGTATTGCGTTAGTCGAACTGACGCTGTGAGTGCAGTGCTCCAGTGTTTATCTAATGTTATTGTGAGTGGCGCGTATTGTGGGAGCAAACACGGAACGTCGACGTCACACATCGTGGCCCTGAGTGAATCCTGAATATTCATGTTTGGTCACAGTGCAAGGATGTGTGGCGTGTTTAAACCACAATGCGCAATTATCCCTCTATCTGAAGGCATCCTGAAATTCGAAATGTACGGAATAAATTAAGAAAAGAGAGAAAGAGAAAAACCTTCAACGTTCCTATCCAGTATCGGTCAAGGCTTGTCTGGACAAAAGGTCTGTTACAAACCATGTCCACTCCTCGGAAATCATGAGACTACACCTTCTGATTGGTAAAGAGTATGTCTCATTGCCATTTTCGTAGGGATCGCCACGAGAAGGTTTTTAGGTTAACATTATATTATTGCATACGTAGTACTCAAGATAATACATAATACGTATTTAAATAAAACTGACAGTTTATCTACATATATATTAGAAACACCCTTCGACAATACTTGGACTGCGGTTGAGGCTCAAATCTACGCTATAAATGCAACCACACGCAATTCACCACCAGCTTATATACACTGATTGGTTGTTTCCTGCGTTCGGATTTAATCGAAGTGATTTGAACCGATACTGACCCGATCCTTAACCCTGATTTAATTGAATTTCAATTAATTCTGTGGGAAAGAGATAATTGAGAGAACACAATAAATGTTCCATTTTCTTTTATTTTATACTTACAACGGCGAGTTTCGTATTGTTTAATACAACCCACCTCTTGCACAGTGATTTTAACCTATTGCCGTACCGAACACGTTTTCAAGACTTACTAAGAGTTTCCTGAGAAAAACCAAATAACAATTTCCCCGAGCTGGAAATCGACCTCTAGCACCTCACGATCGCACGCAAACATAAGCGCCACCTATGCAACGTGATCAAACTCGAAATCGACTAACTAAACTATATACTATGTATTCCTATAAAATAGGTAACCTCTCTCTGTAGTATTAGCATAATCTGTTGTAATTCTATATATTATCAATTCGTGAAAATAATACTTTGTACCCTCTTTCAAGCAAATTTCGGGCACGGAAGAGTGTTATATTTGAAATACTTTTGGTTTAAATGTAGAAAAGCTAAAATTTTTAACTGATATGTATGATACAAAAAGCTTCAGGGATCCAGGATACGTAAGTGTATACAATGACAGTTCAAGTTATACTGGTCATCGAAATATAACAAAACATTTAAATATTAATGAATTATGTAGTCATAATAATTGTTGTAGTATTTTGCATGCCATCCCACTAGTGTTATAAATGTGAAAGTTTGGATGGATGGATGTTTGTTACTCTTTCACGCCAAAACTACTGAACCGATTGCGATGAAACTTGCTATATAGATAGCTGAAGACCTGGATTAACATATTCCCACGGGATCGGAACTTACGCGGGTGAAACAGATTTTTATTTTCAGTATCAGATTTTTTCTTAAAAACTCAGGGAAGTATCACTTAATACGTCCCTAACTTGTTGAGTAAATCTAAAATGCTAAATATAAAATACGTAGGTTCTATGGTTACTAAGATGTGTAAAAATAAAGCTTCTACATCCACATTGCTATGACGTGGATTTAGAAAGAAGCCTTGGCATGTGATATTAATCAGAAAAGGATAATACACATAAATGTAGATAAAAATGTACGAAACCCTCAAAACACGACTGCTACTAAAACGTGTTTAACCGACTTAAAAAAGGAGCTTCTGTATTGGATTCCCAAGTTTTCTTGAATATTAATGGACCAATGTTTATGATTGTTTCACTACCGTCTTCTACTTATCTTAAGGAAATTGTTAGTACATACTAAGTATTTATTAGTTAATTTTATTAAAATATGAGTATTTATTATAATCATTATTATCGGTCATAATTGTTTTGCATTGATTAACATGCCAACAATGTAGAGATATTCCCATGGCTCTTCAATAAAGCATGGATTGACAAATTTTGTATCATGTATCATTAAAAATTAAATGAAAAAGCTACTTATGACAAAACATTCCTTCCAACGATAATTGCGAGTTACCACAGCGTTCAGCACAACGTAATGCAGCAATGCTATAGTCGCGCCGCCCGCGTGGCACTACACACACAACTTACACCAACAGCACGTAAATCGCGCGTATTGTTTAAAACGAGAGCGCTTCACAATTGTTGTAATTGTAAACTATCGACTATAGGGCTGTCACAAAAACGAACGCGTCCTTTTATTAATATTGTTTATTTAATTACTGTCGTAGCATTGGGTTTGTACATTCTGTATGTAACAGTTGGTTTTATCCCAATTAATATTATAAATGTGAAATTAAGTTAGATTATTACTCTTTCATGCCTTAACTACTTAACTGATCATGGCAAAATTGGGTTCTTAAACTGTTCCCGAAGGGTACTTGGATTGATTGATAAACTCTAGATTAAGTATAACATGTCATGTGAAAAATGATTCGTCTTAGACTTACTTTTATAGAATGATGAAAAGGCTGATGAGGGAAAATAAACGATACACCAAAATAAATATCAACAGTTTGAATTATATACTTTATATTTATTTATTTATTTGTGGAAGGTACGCTTACAGATTACGGCCATTACACGACAGAAAACATTAGGATATAGTGTACATATTAAGACAAGACAGTGATCCAAATATAGCATACACAACATGAAAAAAAGCAAAATACAAGATACGTGGCCGGTATAGTACATTATAATTTATAATGTTTGTTCGGGTAACATTACAGTCGTCAATTACCACAATAGTCGTATTTAATTACCGAAATTACACAGAATAGTAAAGTAACAAAGTTTTAAATTAATAGAGTTGAGTTGTTTCGGTCCTTAGGGAACTGCAAGCCAGCCTCTCGCACAGCACAATCATATTAATTAAATGCAAATTCTTCAGAACATTGTTTCGAACAATAAATATTATTGTGCAAATGCATATAAACTCACGATGAATGAACTATATTTGTGAAACATAAAGCATAAAGTGAAAGAGCCAATATTATCTTTAATGATTTGACTTTAAAGTGTGTTTCATTTGGAGCACTGTAATAATATCACTAAAATGAAATAATCTGCCGACACGTGGTCTGTGATATTTAGACTCCTCAGGCCAGAATTTGCTTCATAGAGTTGATCTATTTACACCTCCTTATTTAAACCTAATTTAATATAATCCCACTAATATTATCAATCAGACTAATATTATAAATGTGAAAGTATGGATGGATGGATGGATGTTCGTTACTCTTTCACGCAAAAACCACTGAACCGATTGCAATGAAACTTGATATTTAGATAGCTGGAGATCTGGATTAATGCGTAGGCTACTTTTTATCCTGATATTCCCACGGGATCGGGACACATATTTGTTTTGTTAAATTGTGTACAGTATAAGTATTTATGTAAAGTTAAATGTGTTTAGTATATGATTATTTATATAACATTTATTAATATTATTTATATTAAAATTATGAATATAAAATATGTATATATAATAATAGTCTTAGATATTTATTGCTAATGTTCTTATTGTTATTGGGGCCTGCGAGGATACCAGCGTTGCAGAATGCAGGTACCTTATTTGATCTTCGATGCCCAAGTGTTGAGACGTATGTTTATTGCGTTAACTTGTAGAAAATATAAATAAAATATTTTTCTTTCATTCTTTCTTTCTTTTCTTAACATAAAATTTAGTAGAAATTATGACACTATTACTCTGTTGAACAACCTAAATCTCTGTTGAAAAACTAAACAAAACAAAACAAATCTTGTCAATCCAGACCACACTTTTAGATAAAATGTTACCCACAATGTAAAGATATTATTATTGTACTCTAGTCAAATATTTCAGTTCAATATGTGGACACGATGGACATTACAAACATTATTCTATATCTTTTTTTAGTTTTATGACCCAAAAACAAATACAAAAAAAAAACAGTTTTAATCACATAAACACGATCCATATATTATGGTCGTCCGGTGCGAGTTTATTTGTATTTCAAGTGACGTGCAACCCTAGTGATGTATTGAGAGCCAACCATAATTCACGTTAGTAATAAATGGGCTCTGAATATTAAACGAAATAGGCTTTGTTTTGCGCCAGATCAAAACTTTTTTACATGTTATACATTCAGCGACGTTTTTTGGTGCTATAGGGGTACGTTAATCAGCCGTACTTAAGATTATATATCGGATGGTTTATAGAGTAATTTAATAGCACTATACATCGAGTACTAAAATCATTACCTTATTAGTGTTAGAAATTGAACTCCTATATATTTATTGAACAAGACGATAATGTAGATTTAGAGGAAAATTTATACAGGCTCCTGAAGATTTAAGAAGGTTGGCGACAGTCTCCAAAATTCCACCTTGAATGTACTCGTATGTCTTTTTTATGAGGAGCACGGTTTCTAGACAATATTGCAAAAGTTATAGTGAGTGTTGGTTGAGACTGATGATAAATGCTGACTCTTGCTGTTTTTCGTATTAAGATAAGCATACGTATACTATCACACAACGAACTGTCGTACAGTACAACACCCTTCACATAAAATTATGATTCTCACTACAAACATTATTACGCAGTTTGATAGTTTAGGCCATTTCAATGTTTGTCTTTCCGCTGGAACCCTTATTAACATAAAGGATGCTGAACGATTCACAGTTTGTATACTTTTAGGGATTATTGCTGTATGCGCGGACTTGAATAACTTTAAGGATCAATCCCTTATCTCCTCTTAAATATATACATATAGGTATATATGTACTACGCTTTTTTCCTTGAGATTAATATTCATAATGACTGAACAGAAAAAAAACTCAATGTTTTGGAAATGGCATTCGTTTGTTTGAAATGTGGCCAAGTAAGGTGTTTCTAAACTAAAATGTGTGGTGGTCCCAAAATAGAGTCAAACATACTAATTACAGCCATCTTGTTCAAGATTGTGTTCATGTTAAACAAAATAAGCTGAACTTTAGTCCTAATATTCGCTTTAATCGTTGAAGTTTTGCAGTTACGAAAAAAATTTTAACTAAATTTTGGAAGTTCCAGTTTAAGCAGTGACGGGGCGACGGCCGAACAGTAGCGAGAAGAGGCGAAGTTTGCCGAGTAAACAAGACTGTTATGAGGTGGATAGCTCGCCAAACATAGCCAGTCGCGTCTCAATATCGAGTTAGCGCCAAGTCTAAGCGCCCGTGCACATTGCGCTGAGGATAGTTGAGAAGTTCGCATGTTTTTTAACACGGTAAAAACTTTTTTACGTTTTTCGTATACTGAAAATGAAACGAGTTGGTCTCATTTGCAATACAATTTTCTACGAATAGTATTCCTTGCATCTATTTCTTCTTGTTATCACTATGAGAACTACATTTATGAGATGTGTATATAAATTATAAAACATCTGTTAAATAAAGTATAACTTAGCTAGATAGCCTTATAACTCATGGCTAGTTATGACACCTGATTCTAAACAAAAGACTTATGTCTACCGCCGCATAATAAACTTGCCGTATTCTTAAATTATAATAAAATTAGCAGTTCAATTTAATGTTTTATTAGTGCTAACAACATTACTTCATTCTAAATATTTTTTACATGTTTTCCTACAGTTGAGTTTCTGTTTTTGATATCGCTGTTTCTCGGGACATCATAAAAGTTTTCTTGTCTTATTTTATAAATATAGGTCAGCTAAAGTCTGTGAAGCAGATAGCGCAAGTAAATGCACACGATGTTTTACATTTAATTTCTTTCTGTTCTAGAAACATTGACCTCAATATGGACCCAGATTGGGTGGAAGTCAATAAAGTGTTTTTGGTTTTTTGTGTTAATTATAGCCCAAAACAAATAAGTTCAACATTTAATTAACATGCTTTCATTAAATATTGATGCTTACGTTGCCGTAAACCTATCACTATCTATGTTTGGCAGCGTGCAACTGATCCGGGCATCGTCCAATCCTCGACGTAATCCCCCTGTCTAGCTGTATATTACCGTACCTGGCGTTGTGTATTGTTTGTGTACCGTGAGTACATGCGTTGTAATGTGGGATTACTGTTCCAAATAAACGTTCCCTTGATGAGAATTAGTACGATACTTCGTTCTTTACTGCTAAACTTTAAAATGGCGATTACATAAAAACTATGGCATGGAGTAGTACTTATTGATACGAACTTTGCATATATTTGACAACTAAAATAGCCAAATCAAGAATAGCTGTCAGTGCTAAGGCCGCCCTTGGAACATATCAAGAATAGCTGTCAGTGATAAGGCCGCCCTTGGAACATATCAAGAATAGCTGTCAGTGATAAGGCCGCCCTTGGAACATATCAAGAATAGCTGTCAGTGATAAGGCCGCCCTTGGAACATATCAAGAATAGCTGTCAGTGCTAAGGCCGCCCTTGGAACATATCAAGAATAGCTGTCAGTGCTAAGGCCGCCCTTGGAACATATCAAGAATAGCTGTCAGTGCTAAGGCCGCCCTTGGAACATATCAAGAATAGCTGTCAGTGCTAAGGCCGCCCTTGGAACATATCAAGAATAGCTGTCAGTGCTAAGGCCGCCCTTGGAACATATCAAGAATAGCTGTCAGTGCTAAGGCCGCCCTTGGAACATATCAAGAATAGCTGTCAGTGATAAGGCCGCCCTTGGAACATATCAAGAATAGCTGTCAGTGCTAAGGCCGCCCTTGGAACATATCAAGAATAGCTGTCAGTGCTAAGGCCGCCCTTGGAACATATCAAGAATAGCTGTCAGTGCTAAGGCCGCCCTTGGAACATATCAAGAATAGCTGTCAGTGCTAAGGCCGCCCTTGGAACATATCAAGAATAGCTGTCAGTGATAAGGCCGCCCTTGGAACATATCAAGAATAGCTGTCAGTGCTAAGGCCGCCCTTGGAACATATCAAGAATAGCTGTCAGTGCTAAGGCCGCCCTTGGAACATATCAAGAATAGCTGTCAGTGCTAAGGCCGCCCTTGGAACATATCAAGAATAGCTGTCAGTGCTAAGGCCGCCCTTGGAACATATCAAGAATAGCTGTCAGTGATAAGGCCGCCCTTGGAACATATCAAGAATAGCTGTCAGTGCTAAGGCCGCCCTTGGAACATATCAAGAATAGCTGTCAGTGCTAAGGCCGCCCTTGGAACATATCAAGAATAGCTGTCAGTGCTAAGGCCGCCCTTGGAACATATCAAGAATAGCTGTCAGTGATAAGGCCGCCCTTGGAACATATCAAGAATAGCTGTCAGTGCTAAGGCCGCCCTTGGAACATATCAAGAATAGCTGTCAGTGCTAAGGCCGCCCTTGGAACATATCAAGAATAGCTGTCAGTGCTAAGGCCGCCCTTGGAACATATCAAGAATAGCTGTCAGTGCTAAGGCCGCCCTTGGAACATATCAAGAATAGCTGTCAGTGATAAGGCCGCCCTTGGAACATATCAAGAATAGCTGTCAGTGCTAAGGCCGCCCTTGGAACATATCAAGAATAGCTGTCAGTGCTAAGGCCGCCCTTGGAACATATCAAGAATAGCTGTCAGTGCTAAGGCCGCCCTTGGAACATATCAAGAATAGCTGTCAGTGATAAGGCCGCCCTTGGAACATATCAAGAATAGCTGTCAGTGCTAAGGCCGCCCTTGGAACATATCAAGAATAGCTGTCAGTGCTAAGGCCGCCCTTGGAACATATCAAGAATAGCTGTCAGTGCTAAGGCCGCCCTTGGAACATATCAAGAATAGCTGTCAGTGATAAGGCCGCCCTTGGAACATATCAAGAATAGCTGTCAGTGCTAAGGCCGCCCTTGGAACATATCAAGAATAGCTGTCAGTGCTAAGGCCGCCCTTGGAACATATCAAGAATAGCTGTCAGTGCTAAGGCCGCCCTTGGAACATATCAAGAATAGCTGTCAGTGATAAGGCCGCCCTTGGAACATATCAAGAATAGCTGTCAGTGCTAAGGCCGCCCTTGGAACATATCAAGAATAGCTGTCAGTGCTAAGGCCGCCCTTGGAACATATCAAGAATAGCTGTCAGTGATAAGGCCGCCCTTGGAACATATCAAGAATAGCTGTCAGTGATAAGGCCGCCCTTGGAACATATCAAGAATAGCTGTCAGTGCTAAGGCCGCCCTTGGAACATATCAAGAATAGCTGTCAGTGCTAAGGCCGCCCTTGGAACATATCAAGAATAGCTGTCAGTGCTAAGGCCGCCCTTGGAACATATCAAGAATAGCTGTCAGTGCTAAGGCCGCCCTTGGAACATATCAAGAATAGCTGTCAGTGATAAGGCCGCCCTTGGAACATATCAAGAATAGCTGTCAGTGCTAAGGCCGCCCTTGGAACATATCAAGAATAGCTGTCAGTGCTAAGGCCGCCCTTGGAACATATCAAGAATAGCTGTCAGTGCTAAGGCCGCCCTTGGAACATATCAAGAATAGCTGTCAGTGCTAAGGCCGCCCTTGGAACATATCAAGAATAGCTGTCAGTGCTAAGGCCGCCCTTGGAACATATCAAGAATAGCTGTCAGTGCTAAGGCCGCCCTTGGAACATATCAAGAATAGCTGTCAGTGCTAAGGCCGCCCTTGGAACATATCAAGAATAGCTGTCAGTGCTAAGGCCGCCCTTGGAACATATCAAGAATAGCTGTCAGTGCTAAGGCCGCCCTTGGAACATATCAAGAATAGCTGTCAGTGCTAAGGCCGCCCTTGGAACATATCAAGAATAGCTGTCAGTGCTAAGGCCGCCCTTGGAACATATCAAGAATAGCTGTCAGTGCTAAGGCCGCCCTTGGAACATATCAAGAATAGCTGTCAGTGCTAAGGCCGCCCTTGGAACATATCAAGAATAGCTGTCAGTGCTAAGGCCGCCCTTGGAACATATCAAGAATAGCTGTCAGTGCTAAGGCCGCCCTTGGAACATATCAAGAATAGCTGTCAGTGATAAGGCCGCCCTTGGAACATATCAAGAATAGCTGTCAGTGCTAAGGCCGCCCTTGGAACATATCAAGAATAGCTGTCAGTGCTAAGGCCGCCCTTGGAACATATCAAGAATAGCTGTCAGTGCTAAGGCCGCCCTTGGAACATATCAAGAATAGCTGTCAGTGCTAAGGCCGCCCTTGGAACATATCAAGAATAGCTGTCAGTGATAAGGCCGCCCTTGGAACATATCAAGAATAGCTGTCAGTGCTAAGGCCGCCCTTGGAACATATCAAGAATAGCTGTCAGTGCTAAGGCCGCCCTTGGAACATATCAAGAATAGCTGTCAGTGCTAAGGCCGCCCTTGGAACATATCAAGAATAGCTGTCAGTGCTAAGGCCGCCCTTGGAACATATCAAGAATAGCTGTCAGTGCTAAGGCCGCCCTTGGAACATATCAAGAATAGCTGTCAGTGCTAAGGCCGCCCTTGGAACATATCAAGAATAGCTGTCAGTGCTAAGGCCGCCCTTGGAACATATCAAGAATAGCTGTCAGTGCTAAGGCCGCCCTTGGAACATATCAAGAATAGCTGTCAGTGCTAAGGCCGCCCTTGGAACATATCAAGAATAGCTGTCAGTGCTAAGGCCGCCCTTGGAACATATCAAGAATAGCTGTCAGTGCTAAGGCCGCCCTTGGAACATATCAAGAATAGCTGTCAGTGCTAAGGCCGCCCTTGGAACATATCAAGAATAGCTGTCAGTGCTAAGGCCGCCCTTGGAACATATCAAGAATAGCTGTCAGTGCTAAGGCCGCCCTTGGAACATATCAAGAATAGCTGTCAGTGCTAAGGCCGCCCTTGGAACATATCAAGAATAGCTGTCAGTGCTAAGGCCGCCCTTGGAACATATCAAGAATAGCTGTCAGTGCTAAGGCCGCCCTTGGAACATATCAAGAATAGCTGTCAGTGCTAAGGCCGCCCTTGGAACATATCAAGAATAGCTGTCAGTGCTAAGGCCGCCCTTGGAACATATCAAGAATAGCTGTCAGTGCTAAGGCCGCCCTTGGAACATATCAAGAATAGCTGTCAGTGCTAAGGCCGCCCTTGGAACATATCAAGAATAGCTGTCAGTGCTAAGGCCGCCCTTGGAACATATCAAGAATAGCTGTCAGTGCTAAGGCCGCCCTTGGAACATATCAAGAATAGCTGTCAGTGATAAGGCCGCCCTTGGAACATATCAAGAATAGCTGTCAGTGCTAAGGCCGCCCTTGGAACATATCAAGAATAGCTGTCAGTGCTAAGGCCGCCCTTGGAACATATCAAGAATAGCTGTCAGTGCTAAGGCCGCCCTTGGAACATATCAAGAATAGCTGTCAGTGCTAAGGCCGCCCTTGGAACATATCAAGAATAGCTGTCAGTGCTAAGGCCGCCCTTGGAACATATCAAGAATAGCTGTCAGTGCTAAGGCCGCCCTTGGAACATATCAAGAATAGCTGTCAGTGCTAAGGCCGCCCTTGGAACATATCAAGAATAGCTGTCAGTGCTAAGGCCGCCCTTGGAACATATCAAGAATAGCTGTCAGTGCTAAGGCCGCCCTTGGAACATATCAAGAATAGCTGTCAGTGCTAAGGCCGCCCTTGGAACATATTCACCGGATATTTCTTGTTTACATTAAACATTTTTATTCGTGTACAATAAAGTTTATTTCTATTCTATTCTATTCTTTTTTCCTTGTAAAAATCGGAGTCTCAGAGTCACACTAGGTCACACCGGCCAAAACCAACGGCGTCTCGGATATCAAACCTATTCCTAGTAAACAAACGTCGAGGCTACTAATACCCCCCGGAGGATCCTTTCTACCACATCCGGTGACTTCGTCTAATTTGAGTACAATATTTTTACATAGGTTTTATAATCACCACACGAGTTATCGTGCATATCTGTTGCAGGCTAGGGTCAAATCTAGGCTGGGCGGAGGTTTGAGCCAGACCTCTTGTTTTTCGTTTGTCTTCACGGCCCCCTAAAATGTGGGTCAATCCCACTTTTAAATACCTTTAAAACAATTTAAAAACACCTTCATAAATGAAAAATGTTTAAGTACCTGTTAAAACTTTTCTTTGTATGAAATGACACTTTAGTAATGTTAATTAAGTTTTATTAGTAAGACTAATGATTAATTCAACCCACCCTATAACATTAACATATAAAAGAGCTAGACGTAGACGACGGCACAATGGTTCACTACATTTTTTTCTTGATTTTGAATAGAGCAAGGTAATAATTTCATGAACGACACCTCTTTTTTATTCAACCAAGGTGGCGAATACAGTACGGACACCGTGTGTAACCGATGTCTGTAAATATTGGCTAACAAGAAGTGTCGATCATCAACCAATATCTGTTAGCTCCTAGTTCCTTACAATTTTAATTGATAAACAATATTATTATGGTGTGTTGATTGATTTTTAATGTTATAGCCATAGGAAACACAGTTTTCAATTTAGTGCTCCTACAGAACAATTTATTAGAGACCCCAAATTAAGCTTATTTGTACAAAGCTCTAATAGCAGTCCTGTGTATCCTGTGTGTTGAGCCACAGGAAGTACCACGGTAATATAATAAAGAAATGTTATGCTTTTGAGACTAAATACTAAAGTATAACATTTCGAAATATTTGTGAACAATAGCAATGATTTAACAAATAATCACCTTCATTCTTCAACTGAAAGTTATTTCAGGCTTTATGAACAAACTTGTTAATTCCCACTGAATGTCGCCCGATGGGTAAACAATACTGTGTTCTGTCCCTCTCGCACGTATGTTAATTTAACCCAGTTTCACAAATTAGACCACTTGGTACTCGTTTAGCGACGAACGGAGCATTTCAAGCGTTGCTGCTAGTACTATTTTGTGAGAAACTAAACTATCGCGGTGTAGATCTTAAACTAGCTGATACTGAGTAACTAAGTACCTTAACAGAGGGTTCATTACATTATAGACTGTATATATATAGTATGATGTAGTATTGGTTACGTTAAGTATATACTAGTTGTAAAACGAGGTATGGCAAATTTTAAATGAATGCCTAGGACTTTACGAATTAAAATATCGTTGACAAACTGAAATCCCAATTTCATTCCTACATTTTACACATAATACTAGTCTAGTGGCTGTCCGGTATATATATGTATGCATGTACTATAACTGAAATCGGCATAGTTAGTACATATATACTCCGTTGGTCGATCGTGCACCATCTTTTTGTCCTTTAAATATTTGTTTAAAGTTGACTGAACTACGAGCAACAGCAACGTTTTCTCTAATTCAGTTTCACCTACTTCCAAATGCTTTGCAACCGAAGGGTTTCATAGGAAGTTGAAATATGCACGTGGTAAAAGTTTTACTGCTTTGCCAATGATTATCAACAATAACGATTACCGAAAACCCTATTAGCGGTTATTTAATAAATTCTGAAGCAGTCTTATGCATACAAATGCTATCAGCATTTATATTAGTTCATGGGAGAGCCATGTTTCGGTACGCATAGGTCGGGTCGACCGGAGTGATACCACGGCCTCTCAGAAAACCGGCAGTGAAGCAATGCTTCATTGCTTTTCGTCGAGTGAGTGAGGTTCTGGAGGCCCTAACCCGTCTCTCTCCCCATCTCCCCTCCTCACCCCCTCTTCCCCCTTCTCCTACTCCCACCTTAAAGGCTGGAAACGCACTTGTCACTCTTGAGTTGCAGAGGTACCTGTGCATGCGGTAGTCATTTACCATCAGGTAGTAACCCGTCTGCTCGTATGCCCCTATACCATAAAAAAAAATATATTTTTAAACATACTCATTGTTTTAGAAATCGACGTTCAGGTGATTTTCGCCAGCCATGATGAGATACGTCACCTTAATTTGAAAGAGTAGCATCGTAAGGTAGCAGGATAGCAACATTGATTTTACAACACTTTTCTTTTCATTTTTAGAACTTTTTCTATTTGTTCTTCCATTTGGAACCGGTATTTTTATTCTTATCTCTGCTTTTTGCAGTCTAAGAGCATTGGGTTTCTCTTCTTCTTTAGTAGATAGTCATAGCAGGTCAGTAAAATAAATTAGAATGACAAAGGGCTAATTGTTCGAATCTGTTCAGTTAGTTACATTAGTGATTGTTCAAATGAAATGTTGCAGCAGACTCCCCTCCTCATCCCCTCCGAGGGAGCCTCTATGAGGGGTCGATCCCATTTACAACCATTCCTCCTTAAGATAATGCCCATGGCTGTATTTTCTTATTTGTCACCATAGTGATATATAAACTCAAAACTCTCGTTCATATCCTTTTCCTAGACAGCCTCAATGTTAGAATAAACTTGTTTGAATAACACAAGTGGTCTGCTCACAATTGGCCATTGGACTTGTCCGGCTGTATCTTCGCGCCCGCCTTACAACTCTTTTGAGGTGGCTGCTACAAAAGTTATCGGCCCTCGAGTCACTCCAAATGTAAAATTTGCACACAAATTGCTGTTTGCTCGTGCAAATTTTATAAAGGTCCGTGAACACATCCTTGCAAGATTGAATGCATCTACTTCAGCAATCTGGTCTGTAGAGTTTCGATTTATATGTTCTGTGAAATGATTAGTTAATACAATTTTCTAAATTATTGTGTTATAACTTGTATACATTAAAAAAAAATATTTTCGTGTCCATTAAAAGACATGTTTTGTTCCAAAAGAACTGGATAAATGTAAGTCTGAGTCGCGCCCCGAGGGCTCCGTTAGAAAATAAACTAGTATGCAGATATTTTGTCCATCGCATTCTCATTTACCCGATTTTAACGAAAGACAAACATAACTTTGCAGATTGCAAAACATAAGTTTGTACACAACAAATCAACAACTTTCGGGTTTTATACTTTACTTGGGCTGTGGAACATTGCTTCTTGCCAAGTTTGATGATTCTAGGTAAATGGGAAGTACCCTATAAGTTTTGATTTACCTTTGATGTACCTAAATGTTAAAATTTGTTAAAATCTAAGGGTTATATTTTGATTGCGTGGGCTAAAAAGCTTGATATTTTTACAGCTTCAGAGGAACACTGACATAAATATTAAGTATTATTTTCAATTTGATACATTCACACGTTCGACGAATTATTATACAACCATTGACTTTACACCTGACCCGACTTTGTTACACACACATACGTAGTTCTAATGATAATACAACATGACGGAGACCTATAGTTGATTTGGTGAGGAAGCCAGTGGAGGGAACTCCTCAACGGGTTACAGCAGCCATCTCGTGTCTGTGCTTGTTCATTCATCTTACTAACAACTTTAAACCTAATTAAAGGTTGTTGAATATCTGTTGTTTAAATATTTATAACAAATAACAATGAATATATAAAGTAGATAACTATATTATACGTAAATTAATTAAATAAGTTAGGTAAGTAAATAACTATTAATTATAATTATATTTTAGCCACAAAAAAAAAATATCTCGACGTAATAATAAAGTAAACGAAAAGTAAAAAATTCACTTGTTAGCCTAATGAAACTCCTATACTAATAATTACCTAAATAATTATGAGTAGGCGCCAATAAAAACCTAAATTGTTTTGAGTCGGCGTCAAACATACAAAAACAAATTTAACTCTAACAATTTTGGTATTTACATTAATGTTTTTTTTTTTCATGGAATAGGGAGCAAACGAGCAGACGGGTCACCTGATGGTAAATGACTACCGCCGCCCATGGGCACCTCTAACTCAAGAGTAACAAGTGCAATGCCGCCCTTTAAGGTGGGAATAGGGGAAGAGCGGGAAGACAGGAGAGGGGGATTAGAGGGGAGGAGGGAAGGACGGGAATAGGGGAGAGGGTAGGGTTAGGACCTCCGGTAACCTCAGTCGTGCTGCGAAAAGCAATGCAAGCATTGTTTCACAGCCGGTTTTCTGTGAGGCCGTGGTATCGAGCGGAGTCGAGCCGGCCCATACGTTCCGAAGCATGGGTCTCGAAGTGTAGGAGTTTAGTTATGCTAACATATTTATTTTTCGCAAAGGGCAATGAAAAGCAAAAATAAAAATTGATAACAATTTCATAAAAATAAATTATTTATTTTAAAAGCACTAGGCTACTGGTCTCTTTGAGATTGGTGCCTATCCTAATAGGTACTTGATATGTAGTATGGGTCCAACGCGGCGGACAAAATTGCCATTTCAAGAGATATAAGCAACGGATACCGTCGATGGACGGACTTTGCTATCGTCGCATGGGCGTAAGGTAAAAAATTTATTCACTGTTCGTTGCTTTTCTGTTATACAATAGTTCTTGTAGTAACGAAACGGCCAGACTACATGCTTTGACAAAGGTGTAGAGTTTGTGAAGTTAGGGCTTGTAGAGTTAGGGCGTGTAGAGTTAGAAGCTTGGCTCTACATGAGATCTGATAACTTTTTTGACAGTGCGAGCCATATGGTCTCCTCATAGCAACATTTTACATTAAAATGTTTGTAGTGGGATTTCAGTTCTTTTTGTAAGTTGCATAAGACAATATTTTTTTATTTTGTTCATTTTTTTTATTTTTTTGCGGTGTATTTCTTGCATCATAATTTGTACGAAGTGCCGCGAGTCTTTCACAAAAGACGGTGTTTTGCCTACAAGTGGTTGCAATACTGACGCAACTATAAAAGAAAATTATAAAAGATCTCAAGTTGGAACCTGATGACGTCATGGTGAGCTTTGACGTGGAATCACTTTACACCAATGTTCCAATAAAAGAATGTTTGGACGTCGTAAAAGACCTGCTGAGAGACCACGAGTTGCCGTTCAATTATATTGATCTACTTGAACACTGTCTAGTGGGCAACTTTTTCCTTTTCCAAGGTCAACATTACCTTCAGATTGATGGTTTTGCAATGGGTAGTCCTGTAGCCCCTGTCCTAGCCAACATCTGGATGGAGCATTTTGAAAAGAAGGCGCTGAGTCTCGGCCCGAAGACCGTTAGGCTTTGGAAGCGATTTTTGGATGACATCTTTAGTATCGTCAAAGGAAATAAACAGGAAGTAGATCAATATTTACAACACCTCAACTCTATTCACCCCAAGATAAGGTTCCCATATGAGGTGGAGGTGGATAGGTCGTTGTCATTTTTAGATGTCAAAGTAACCGCGAGATCCGATGGGTCCTTGTCGCACTGTGTGTACCGCAAGCCTACTCATACACATACACGCCACATCTCATCATCATCCCCGTCACCTGCAATCTGTTTTGACTTCACTCAAGAACAGAGCATACGATCTTTGTGACCCTGAACATTTGGAGCGAGAGCTGGATCATGTTCAGGAGGTACTTAAAAGTAATGGAAAACTTAAAAGTAATGGACAATGAGACTCAAGCATCCGGAGGTGAACAGACAACCAGCCTATATGCCATATGTCAAAGGAGTAACGGATAAGATCGGCTCCGTATTAAAGAAATACTCCATTCCGACAGTATACACACCAGGCATAAAGGTTCAAAACATCGTGGGTACACCGAAGGATGTCTTGCCGTTACAAAATCTAGGTGTCTACAAAATAAACTGCAGCTGTGGTAATTCCTACATAGGCCAAACAAAGCGGACTATTGCTGAAAGGGTCAAAGAACACATCGCTGCTGTGAAGAACCGACAGATTAGCAAATCAGCGATTGCAGAACATGCACTCGAAGCGGGCACCAATCACTGGATTGAATTTCACCACGTTTAAATCAACGTATTTTTTCTGTATACGACGCAAATTTAGGCATTCAAAATCGTTCAGTGGCAAAATAAGCTCAAAATAACAGAAATACTGACGCTATCATAAATGAAAGGATATTTTGTGTCAGCCTTGTTTTATTACATTTGTTTCAAAAGTTGTTTTATGTGTCAAAATGTTTAGTTCGTGTTAAAAGTCAGACAGGGCTGCCACGTATATAGTATTTGTTACCAAAGTACTTAATGTTAACAAGATTTGCATCGCCGGGTCATAGCAGCGCGTAAGCTCCATCGCGCCGAGCCCCGTATAAATCAATTTAGCCATTTTAATACAGTTTGTAGCGATTGACGGCGGCCGATAGAGAGCGTCGGACTCCGCCTCTGATCCAATACACCTTCGCGTTATTGCGTTAACGTGTATCTTGGAAAATATCTTCTACAGGATCGTCTTTGATGGGTTTGTCGTTAACTTCATAGTTGAGAAAATTATAGGTACGGCACATTGCTTGGAATAAAGTCCAAAAATAACTATTGCATCTTAATCTGCTTACCGTATACCATGTCAAACAAAAGAAGAATTTTCCAAATCTGTACAGGCGTCTTTGAATAATCGGTGAACATACATAAAACAGATTTCGAGGATATGAGAACCTCCTCTTTCTTTTGAAATCGGCTAAAAGTCAGTTAAATTGAAAATGCTCTCATTCTAACAAGTTTCATACATTTTGAACTTAATGAGACAGAAACAATCTGTTTGAATTTCGTATAATATTTTCAATCGATGAAATATAACAAAAGTACACCAATGTTAAGTTACGTAATGTTACAATACGACAAAATAATATAAAGGTATGTGGTGGAAACAAAAATGAAACCATTACATGCGTAATGAACTAGTGCCGACAATATTGGTAACGAGTCAGACATATCGTACGAAACGTTGGTTTGGTATATTCCGCGGCAATATTTGCACCGGGCTGGTGATAAGCGCCCACATTAATATTAACGCATCGAACTATTTCTCTATAACACGTCTCGCGGATAGATAAGCTTCTACTACGTATGAAGTGAGACGTGTTACGTCAGGATTTTGAAGTAAGTACTAAATAGTTTATCTTCAAAAGCATGTTTTTACTAGCTTTACCAGCTACAGCTTTATGAAAATAAAGTAACATAGTTTTCAATTCATTTCTTTTTTTGTGAATTATGGGTGAAATGGTGTGAAAGGGTTTTACTTAATGTCTTGGTTTTTATGGGGTAACACTTATCAGAAATTACACTAATATAAAAAATCTAATTATGCATAATTATATTATGTGCTATGGTAAATCCACAAAGACAAATACAAAATTTAAATCCATAAAGACAAATTAAAAATTCCAAACGCATCCTCAATATAGTCTCTTTAATTATTGTACCTTTTCATCAGCGCAAACGTTGCACGTAAATAATAATAATAATAACTCATTTATTTCCATTGTGCATAACATTTATATGAACGCTTTATATGTTGGTAAACTGGTTACAGGTAATCAGCCGTGGAATTGGTTTAATAGGATTGTATTAGCGGATAAAGGCCAGTTAAAAAATATAATTATAATTTCCTAGCACATACATCATAAAAATAAAATAAAGCGATTTTATTTCTTTCATTGTGCTTGCTGTGGTCTCCTGTAAGTTAAGCAGTACACCAACTCAATACCCCTTGTTGTCAATTATTGTCATTAATTGTGTATATCTTTTGTTGTAGATTCCAATAAATAAATAAATAATAAAATAGTCTTATTTTTTGAGATAGTAGTAGTTTTGCTATAAACTATTTATTTACAATGACTAGATCTTCGAGGTTTTGGCAACTTCATTGACAGCACGGACAATCGTATTAGATATGTAACTCGGGACTTACAATAATATTTATAAGGTACAATACCTATTTTGGTTACCCGATGTTGCGATCGAATTGTTCTGATCGTGGTCACGGGTGGACTGATGCGGTGAGAGCTCAGCGACGCCTCCGTGAAGTGCGAGTTTCAGCACTACCCGCATTTATTCTTTATTATTTTTATTTTTATTCGCACTATCGGTACTTTGACACACTACACTTACGACGTTCTCCGTTAAATACCATCGAGTGCGTACCCGCTGACGATAGCATTTGCTGATGACGGAATTCCAAGGTGTTGATAAACGGTACCCATCTTCTCGGTTGAAATTTTTATGGTTTTAGATTTCAACTGCTTCACGTACGTCGCCGTCGGTGGAAAGAACTTGTGATTGATGTAGTTCAATTCAGTCGTTGGGGCCCGACTCCAGCAAATGCTTTGATCGCTGCTTTGTTCATTTGCTGGAGTTTTACAGCTGTGATGTGTTCTTCGACCCGTTTCGCGATTGTACGTTTGGTCTGTCCGATGAACGACGCACAGCGTTGAACAATTATAGTGCCCGCCCGCCAAATAAATTATTCCTACTGTGGTATTGGTGTGTGTATTTTTAAAGATAAACAAAAAACTTACTCGATGTTAAATCACAACGATGTGTTCATCGATTAGATGGTTTTGTCTCTACAACTAATTTGATCATTTTACTTTAACGTCTTACAGAGTAGTACACAGCACCCCCATATTAAAACGTGCTTCATACGTCAGTTGAGGGATATTTCGTCCACTGTTCACAAAGATTACGGGAAGCTCACGACCCAAGAGATTAAGATACAAAGGGAGCTAAAGTTATGGGTGAGTCACAATATATTGGGAAGGACCTAAACAAAGATGCTGTTGTCATTGGATTCATTAGCACCAGTTTGTTTTAAATTAAGATGTGACTACTGGAATCATAATGAGAGATATTGTTGTTTGTTAAAAATACCAAAAGATTATTAAATATAATGTGTCGATATTGAAATGAGCCTTAAACATAATTATTGTCTCCTCTGTTGTGTCATTCGTTGAGTTTAAAACAATGTGGGTAGAAATAATTTTTTACCATATTGAATAGACATATATGTAGTTTGTTTATATATGTTTCATTAAGTAAAAAAAAAGATTCACCTTTTACGTACGCACCTATGTCATGTAAGTACATGAAAGTGAGTATATATGAATAATAATTATCAGTTGAACTGAAATTAGCAAATTCCGTGATCTCTGTGGCCCGGGCGGTAGTACATTCGACTGCCCCAGGGGGTTGCGCTCAGTGCTAATAGTTGTGTACCTATTTAAATTGGTCAGGGTGTTTCTGTGTATAATGTATACTTACAAAAAAAATCTAGAAAGCTCTGTGTAATTGAACTGAATATTATTATTCTCTTTATCTCTTACACGTGTGTCCGATTATCGAATGTACCGACTTCAGTATTTATTTATAATCATCACATCTGTCTCTCAGCTTTAGACAAAGGTTCACCCTAACCTTTTCCCGAGTAGTTTTGGTAAACTTAATTGAATTTTAACCAGTATTTACATCGTTCGGTAAAGGTCTGCTCGTTAGTCTAACCACTGTTGATAGGGCTAACATAAGATTATGCCAATTTAAAATAATTATCGCGTTCCTCATTTCAAACAAAATTTGTCCCTTGTAGCTGAAACAATGAAAATAGCCTTTGTTTAAAGGTTAGAGTATTGTTATTGTTATCTAACGGTTTCGGGTTTACCCGAACGCACTTAGGAGATAACAAATAATTAGTTTTACTGGTAACAACCTTAGCAAGAGCTTTGAGAGCTTTACAGCTGTTAGTGTCTCTGCCACTTCAAAAGTAAATAGTAAAAAACAAGGTATTTTATGTATTGTTTATAACAATTTAATCGAATAAATATAGGCATGATGTTTTTTATGAAGTTTTGTGTTTAAATGATAACTATACTAACTACACACATCTCACACACGGCCGCCTGATCCCAAACTAGGTGGAGCCTGTACTATGGTAACCAGACTGATCCTTTTAAATTAATAAAACTGTTCTTTCAACAACTCTTTAAATAATAACTTAAACATATATAAAGTTGAGTCATTTTTAAATACGTAGTCAACGTGAACTGAACTTGACTGACTTGAACTGAATTTGACAAAATACTATAATATAATATTGTGTTTTTTTTTAAATAAATATAAATAAAATCTCGTACCCTTTGACATCACTTTAATATTTACTATTAATTTTAATAATTACAAATCAAATTACAAAATTTCCTAATCCGTCAAATAATCATTAACCGACTTCAAAAAAGGAGGAGGTTCTCAATTCGTCGGAATCTTTTTTTTTTTTATGTATGTTCACCGATTACTCGATTTTTTTATTTCAATGGGTATACTTTCCAGGTGGTCCCATTTAAGTTTTATCGAAATCAACAACGTTTAGTTGGCCTACCCATATTATATTTAAACAAAATACATCTACTTTCTACTAGAGAGAGATGAAGATGTCTTCTCTTTCTTTCCATGAAGATTTGAACAATGATTGTAACAGTGTATATCTGTATAACAGCAGACAACATTGTTGGTTTCATAGGAACTATTCAGTAAATAAGTGTATCACTAAGCCTTAGATGCAGCGTCGACGTTGCTCTGACATCGCGGTGCATACACACGAGCTTTGTACCTTCAAGCGACAAGCGCTGTAGGCAGTTAATTAAGGCGCTGTCATTTTACGACCGGTAAAACAAACGTAAACGATGTTATCTCCTTTAGATGGCGCCCGCATAGACTTTAACGTGCCATGTCGCTGACAGCAGCGCGTAATGGCACAGTATTGTTCTTAAAATATTATTATATATGGAGCCTTGAGTCATAATTCAGGGGAGCTCTTCTCGTGCATATGTTGCCGATGATATTGATAGAGCATGTATCGCATATGTTTAAGTATGTTGTGGCATTATGATTAAAGTAACTAGGAGTAGATCAGTGTTTACCAAATTTTAACGAAATTTGAGAACCGGCTTAGACAATGTTCTGGTAAAGAAGATAGCAGGTTTAAATTTTGTATTAAGATTCGATAATTTGCCTATTGACGGTAATTTAATTATTAGAATTCCACCGAGTCTCATATAATTAGTAACTAATATATATTATAATTATAAAATAATTTTATTGTATATGCAAACTATTCTCCACAGATGTCCACAGTTTTTATATAAATATAGAAGCACCAAATTTGTTTAGGAGGAAACATTTCTGTAACATGCATAATTTAGAAACTTAGCCTTTATGAGTTTTCTCAAACAGAGATAAAACAATTCGAAAAGAAAACAATTGTTTTTGATTTAAAATATTTAACTTTGCTCATTCCTGCTTTTATGAGAAACGGGTGAAAATGCCTGGCAATCCATGCGGTCATAAGTCACTGAATACAATAGTCATGCCCTTTTATTGATTTAAGTAAGTATGTATATATACCTAAACATAAATTGAGTCAAGTCAAGTGAATATTAAGCGTATAAAATTTATAACACGTATCCGTTTGAAATGTTTGTAAGATCAATCTTAAACAAGACATGCTCCATTCATACCTTGCTACTGATAACTTTTTCCTTTTGAAAATTCCTATATTATTTTGATATTATACTACGCGTAGTAAAGTGCTCCAGAATTAAAATAAGTACCCTGAAAAAGTGTTTGAAGATTGTTAGTCATTCAAGTATGTTGTCAGACTCATGTTAGGTGTTTTGATAATACTGTAGGAAAATTTTTGATGAATTGTAAAAAAATACTACACACATCAAAAAAATCTAAGTAACACGCATCATTTGCAGAAACTGTATGTTATTTTTTTTTTTTTTTTGATATTTTATTTTTTACTTAGCAAAGTAGATTGGTATACAATCGTTTTGGTTCTCGGAAACATATACTGGCTGATTTTAAAAATATAAACTTTTCGATTGTGTTTTGTTTTCATGAACGTAAAAGCTAATTATTTTTTCCCAATTCATGTGTTTTCGTTACTTGATAAATTTGGTATTTATCTCACTTTTATAATTTTGAGATATACAGTTTTATAATTTTGAAAAAAAATTGTGGTGAGTAATTTTTATGTCATGGAGCGACGCCATTTGACTGCTGATGAAATGCAGAGAGCTATAGGAATGCTATAAGCGGGAAGAAATTAGTCTCAGGTATCTCGGCATTTTGATGTCAATAGGAGCGTGATTTGTAGTCGATGGCAGCGTTATGTTAATACAGGGGATCTTGCTTAGCACACCCAGGACGTGGAAGGAGTACAACTGCTCGACAGGACTGATAAATACAACTGACTGCAAGATCTCAGCCAATGTTAACCACCCGGGAGATAGGTTTAAAAGTACAATTCTCAAGCGGTATTGTTGTTAGCCACCAAACCGTGAGAAATAGGCTACATTAATACGGCCTACGAGCATGACACCCGATTAGGTGCCCACCTATACGCCATGGGAACCGCATGGACTCAGAAGCAATGGGATAAAATTTTATTTTGCGATGAGTCCCGGTTTGGATTTAGACCTGATACGAGAAGGTATCGTCGTCCCGGTAATACTGAACGGCTGAGATTCGTCAAGGAAGTGGCTCCACAGTGATGGTATGGGCGGGTATTATGAAGAACTGACGAACTAAGTTCGTTTTTGCAAATGGCAATATCAACGCTGAAACTTACGTTGAAGATGTCCTCGGGCCTTATGTTCACCCATTTGCACAAAGTCTTGGCTCAGATTTCATGCTAATGCATGAAAATGTGCGTTCGCACACAGCTCGGAGAATCAGATAGTACTTGGCATTGGAAAACATCCGGGTATTGCCGTGGCCTACACAATCACCAGACCTCAATCAAATCGACCACGCATGGGACATGTTTCATGGAACGTAAAACATGTCCCATGCGTGTAAAACGTGAACAGTTTAATTTCCTTTTATTTCATACTACGTTTGACACGGTACACATACTATGCATGCCTTTTAAGTTCTGTCGTTTACATATTTACCACCAATTTGAACTTGGAACTGTTCAATATTCGAATTTGTTTCAGTTTGGAATCTTAAAAGAATTGAAAGTATTAGGATTAATGCTTTTTTTTTCAGTTACAGCGTTCTTTCGAATCTGTAAGGTCACGTACGAAAATGCATCTTTTTAAGGAAAATGTGTGTGCAATAATTTTTTGACAACTTTAGGAGACGCTTAACACTGCTTCAGTGTTTCGAAGAGCTAACATCTGCGTTCCATGATCCCATGTCTGCGGACTGTCAAACGCTGGTATTTAGAATTCCAGCAAGGACATACCACTTTTAGTGACAAATCACGTGAAGGACATCCAAAATCTGCCTTTACTGAAGATAACACCATTGCTGTGAGACAATTAATTCTTGAAGACGGTCATGTGACATATCGAGAGATAGAGGCGTTATGGGGCATCTCGGGGACAACCACTCAAAAGCTCTTGCATGAGGCACTTGGTGTAAGAAAGCTTATAAGCCGTTGGGTACCGCATTTGCTTTCCGAAGATCAAAAGGCGGCCCGCGCCAGATGGTGTAAGAAAACTCTTCAAAGGTTTAACCGAGGAGAGTCAAATCATGTCTAGGACATCATCAGTGGTGACGAATCTTGGATCTATGCCTACTATCCTGATTCTAATCAACAGTCTACAATCTGGGTCTTGCAAGACGAGCCAAAACCAACTAAAGTTGGTCGCTCTCGAAGCACTTCCAAGAAGATGGTGGTCACGTTCGTTGCAAAAAACGGTCATGTTGCGACGATTGTATTTAAAGATCGTAGAACGGTTAATGGAAAATGGTATACCACAGTTTGTTTACCACAAGTCATCGCCGAACGTCGGAAATCTAACCCAAAGCGACACATCATCCTACACCATTATAATGCAAGCTAACACAGCGCTCATCAAACGATTTAATATTTGAAACAGGAAAACGTAGATATTCTTGACCATCTTCCGTACAGTCCTGTCCAAAGCCCTAGCGATTACTTTACATTTCCTAAAATTAAGAAAAACCTCCATAGTTAAAGGTTTCAGTCCAGTTCCAGCATTACGGCGCCAGTCTGTCTAGTGTTTAAGTTATCACTTCTGTCGGGCGTCCCGATACGCACAAATTTTTATTGTCGCCATTATTTTATACCCAACTGGGATATTGTATAAATAAATAGGAATATAATTATTATATATGTATGTGTGTAAAGATGTATATATGCGATAGTGGCTGTTCATGTATATATATGTGTATGTGTGTGTGTGTATATGTGTACATGCATGTGTGTATGCGTGTGTATGTATACGTATGTATATATGTGTATGTATATGTATATATATGTCTTTATATGTATGTATGTGTGTGTGTATGTATGTGTATATTTGCATATATATTTTAAATGTGACAAAATGTGTAATTTTTGTTTTTTTTATTTTTTATTATGTATAAACGCCCGTGACGTCCCTTCTTAAGAGGCACCATCTGAAAACCAGCGCTGCACCCGTTGTTAGGTGCAGCATTATGCTGAGATGGTGACCTTTTCAGGCCCGCACTAATTGGCGTAAATCCTTTTAAATGTATAAATTTATAGTTTTTTTTATCTTCTTTCTTTGTTATTTATGTTATGAATGTTGCGGGTTGTGAATAAATATATTTTTCTTTTCTTTTCTTTCTTTCAGTGAAGAAGCAGTCGACGCTTTCAAGTCAGCAAAATTGAACACGCCTACTTTGGAGTGAAATAAATATTTTAATAACTTGTTCGAGTGAATGGAAAAGTGTATTAAACTACGTGGTGAATACTTTGAAAAACAATAAAAAGTGCTATAAGGTTCTAGTTGTGTTTTTTCCTCAAACGACAAAACTTAAAAGGCCATGTCTCGTATTGTTAATTATTGTGATTAAATGAACAATTGAATAAAGGATTTTGTTGCTTTAGCCACTAACGCATCAAAAATGCTTAGATATTATTTATAAAAGAAATATTGACTGGCCTGTTGGTCTAGTGGTTAGTGACCCTGACTGCTAAGCCAGAGGTCGCGGGTTCGATTCCCACCCAGGACAAATAATTGTGTGATGAGCACGATAATTTGTTCTATGTCTGGGTGTAATTAATCTATAATATGTATATATTTAGAAATATATAAGTATGTTTATCAGCAGTCCGGTTACCATAGAACAGGCTATGCCTAATTTGGGATCAGTCGGCCGTGTGTGAAATGTGTAGAGTTATTATTATTATTATTTTCATTATTTACTTAATATACATATAAATTACATTTTTAAATACATTCACTATAAAAAAATAAAAACAAATATATTTAAAAATATAAAAAATAGTGTCCCACCGGTATCGGGTACAGAGACCAAGCTACCGGTGGTTAGGGTTCCAGAGATAGAAACCTCCTCACTATGCGTGCCGTATCAAGGAGGACTGCTTTCTGCATCAGGCTCTTAATTCAGCTGCCTAACGTGAGCCTCTGAAGGTGTTGGTCGAGGCTCTTAGCAATTAGCCCATGGGCCGAAATGACTATCGGCACAATGATTGCTGAATCCACATCCCACATGTCGACAATCTCGTGGGATAGGTCCAAATATTTTATTTCTTTATCTTTTTCGGCTTTTAAGAGATTGTCGTCATGGGGAATGGTGATGTCAATAATCATTGTTTGGCGCTCTAATCGGTCTATCACCACTATATCAGGCTTATTGGCAACAATAGTCCTGTCAGTGATAATAGATCGATCCCAGTACAATGTTGCACGACCATTTTCGAGAACTGGGTCGGGCACATACCTGTAGTACGGTAACTCGACAGCCACAAGATTATATTTAACAGCAAGTTGCTGATGGACTATCCTGGCCACTTGGTTATGTCTATGCAAGTACTCGCCGTTGGCAAGACGAGAACAACCAGAAATTATACGCCTGAGGGTTTCTCCGGGACGATGACACGCCCGACAAATGTCAATTGTGCCGTCCTTCAGGATATATCTCCGATAGTTATTCGTCATAACAACTTCATCTGTAATTGCACAGACAAAACCTTCAGTTTCTCCGGAGAGGTCACCGAATCGTAGCCAGGATACTGATGCTAATAAATCTATATCGGGCCCATTTAAGTCCCGAGAAAAACGTCCATGCAACGCCTTGCTCTTCCATATCTCCCTGCGGTCTATAATAGTAAGTACTGCTGGTTTGCGCCAGTTCTCTTTTCCTAGAGCTAGCGGAGTGAGTCCGTTGTCAACTGCCACCACATCCCGATACACATCCAGGTCAACGGAGAGGAAGTAATCTCTAAGGTTGCATACCTCGCGGTTATGGAGGGTCTTGGCATTTAAAAAACCACGACCCCCACATTTCCGCAGGATATACAATCTCATGACCGATGAACGTGGATGATGCATTCGGTTCGCGGTAAGCAGTGTACGAACTTTTCTATCCAGGGCATCTAGTTCAGTCTGAGTGCATCTAAGTATGCCAAAGGAGTAGGTTAGGACTGGTATGACCCAATCATTATAGGCCCGCACCTTATTACCACCTGACAAAAGACTTTTCAATACTTTTTTCAGGCGGCCAAAGAAACGTTCCTGTAACGATTGCTTCATAGTCAATTCATTTATACCTAACGCCTGTGTCATACCTAGATACTTGTAAGTTTCGTTGGCGGAAAGACATCTAAGGTGTGTGGAATCTGAGAGTTCCATCCCCTCAGATTCCACAATCCTGCCTCTTTTTACATGCATGACTGCACATTTATCCACACCAAATTCCATCCTGATACATTTACTAAAGGTTTCAGTTACCTCAAGTAATTGTATCAATTGGAAATTGTTGCAGGCAAACAGTTTCAAATCATCCATGAAAAGGAGATGGGATATAACCTGACCTTCTTTCCGTAAACGATAGCCTAGCCCTGAACGCTCCAGTAAAGTGCTGAGAGGATTCAAAGCTAAGCAAAACCACAAGGGACTCAAACTGTCACCCTGAAATATACCCCGCCTGATCTTAATATACTCGCCGTAACCCAGAGACCGCCGACATCCTGGATAGTAGAGCACCGTTCTCCATTGCCACATACATGCCTTCAAGAAAGTGCAGTGTAAAAAATCAAGTTGTATCTGCCTTGTACAACTCCATCACTCTCAAGAGCCACTTATGCGGTACAGAGTTATAGGCTTTTTTGTAATCTATCCAACATGTCGCCAAATCCTTTCGATTACGACGAACTTGTTGGTTAATGGTCGTTTATTATTATTCTCTTTATTTACTTAATATACATATAAATTACATTTTTAAATACATTCACTATAAAAAATAAAAACAAATATATTTAAAAATATAAAAAATAGTGTCCCACCGGTATCGGGTACAGGGACCAAGCTACCGGTGGTTAGGGTTCCAGAGATAGAAACCTCCTTACAATGCGTGCCGTATCAAGGATATTATTATTATTAATATTATTATTATAGTATCCGTTTATTATTATTATTATTATAATTATTAATTATAATTATATTACAATAGTAAAAATCGATCAGAGTTCAAAATCGTACATGTTGCTTAGACTTTGATGTGTGTATAAGATTAAGGAATTAATATGAATAGGCCATTGAAATCTAACGTCGTTTCATTAAAATGCAGTGATCGTAACGTGACAAAAGCTTACAATCTATTTAAGATTTAGTAGTCCGACCACGAAATTATGCTAGTTACAGTATTTATGTACACAGCTACACTTACACCTACAAGTTTACTATAGTGAATGAACATACGTACCAACTGTACGTGTATGTGCTACGAGAGGTTCACGTCATGTCGGCGTCATCGATCCACTCGCATCCAATTATTCATGTATGTATATGGTTATGTGAATTTCAGGATACCATAAAATCTGACAAAAAGAGACCTTCGTATTTATATATTAATGTAAAGTTCGCTACGATATATATGAAAAGTAAGGCAGCTACCCATATGGGTAATAAATGTTATTTATATAGATCTTGCCAAAGTTTCCAACTGAGTGGATCGAATGTACTTAAAAACAATCTTTATGCAATAGACATTATATAATATAACTAGTAACGCGTAAGTCCCGGTACCGTGGGAATATCGGGATAAAAAGTAGCTTATGTGTTAATCTAGGTCTCCAACTATCTACATACCAAGTTACATTGCAATCGGACCAGTAGTTTTTGCGTGAAAGAGTAACAAGCATCCATACATCCATACATCCATACATCCTCACAAACTTTCACGTTTATAATATTAGTAGGATAATATAAAAACATATTTTTTTTAAGATTTTTTAAAGTATGTACAGCTTGTAATAAATCAATAAAAAATCAAGTAGTAATAATTGAATAACCAAATATTTCAAAAACTTAAAAATAATAATTGAATTGCAGCGTTAAAGGAGGAAGAAGGGACAACAAGGTATCGGGTTCTGAAAGTTAATACGTAATAAAGCAGTACTGCACTGCAGCTTTGGAACCTTGCGTCTGTCTATATCAAGTCTTCGTTTGTGATCTTAATAGCTTCACTCTCCTTGGACAAACAACACTTAAATGGTAACTGTTTATAAGCGAGTTGAGAGTCTATAAATTTCATGATATTCAAGTTATAAGTTTATTTACCTAGGTTTCAGCAGACCGGGTGAAATAACATACACATATATTCACTCACATTACTCACGCCTGTATCCTCGAAGAGGTAGGCAGAGGTGTATTAAACCCCCACATTTTGCCAATTATAATAATTTGGTTCCAATCACGTAGTAGGGAGCAAGCATATTGCAGTTAACCAGTCACTTTGGGAATTAACGATTTGAAAATTGGAAGTATATTGGAAAGTAAAAAAAGTTAAGAAGGGAAAGCAATGTAAGAAAAGGGATTTTGGGGAGTGTCGCATACCTAAAACTTTAACTATCGCAGGGACGCCGGAGCCCTCCAATACCAGTATTATAAATGAACTTAAATATTAAAAGTAGGTAAGTAAACTTTGTCATTGAATAACAAATTGTCATTGAATAATAAATTTAATATAGAATATCTGTGTATGATTAACCGACGAAAAAAAAAGGAGGTTCTCAATTCGACCGTATAATATTTTTTGTTTTCATATTTATTAGAAATCACAAATCATTATGATTTTAAATATAACACCAACTGCCATTGTCTCTCCGAATCACATTGATCCATCCTAAGGTTGCCTGGAAGAGATTGCATCTAGCAATAAGGCAGACCTTTGTACATTATCTGTTTAATGAAATTATGTAAATGTATCTTCCACTGTAATGCTCATGTACAAATAAAGTGTTTTCTATCTATCTATCTAACAATTTTAATGTCAAAGCGTAATTATTTATCCTCATTCTCAAAATATTTATTCAATTGAAATAAAACTATTTTATTCATGTAGTGTCTATGGCAAAGTCCACAAATAAACGGTGTATATGAACTGATGGTCACCGTACTTGCAGTTTGGAGCAATATACCAACGTAATGTATGCGCTACATGTAGAATTAAACAGTATATTATGTGCACTTGGTACTCTGGTCAACTATCTTTACAATAATCATCGAAATGTTGCATATTCACTGCGATATTAGGATAAGAGAAAATACCTAATGTATGCTTGTTGGCCGACTTAGTAGTAAAATGTTTTATTTTTCTAATATAATACTATTTCGGTACTGAAGCACAACTAGAAGCGGGTTTTTTTTTTCAGCTCCAAGTAGACTAATGTCTACTAACTAATTGATTAATTGAGACCTTAAAGTAAAATTGAGGCGACACATCCCCGAAAAAAATTCAAAAGGATAATTATATTCCATTCCATTGCATGCCTCTGTACGGGTGGCATGTACATATAATTGGATTGTTGTGTATTAAGACATCTATGGGGGTATATATTTTATTGTAAAAGGCCAGAAAAAAAATAATATAGTGTGATAATTTAAGGCGCTCTGGGAACTTTACTCATCGTAGGAACACAAAGAGATTTAATTACTTTTCCGTAATATGTAGGAAATACCGCAATCTCGCTTCTATCCGAGCGAGAACCCAGCACCTGCCAGAAAAAACGTGGAAAGAGCTAACCATCGCTACCAACATAGGGGAGGGATGAACTTGAGTAGTTGATAGAAAAGCCCCTAGGTTAAACTCAATTAATACAAGCTATGAAGATGACAAAATAAAAATGTGGACACACAGAGTTTCCATGAGTTTTGTACACGCGGTGAATATCATAACTAGAGATAGATTACCTCGGCCCATGTGAGGCCGTATACTTACAAACCAACAAGTAGTTTTTTCGATGGCTATGTCGACTCCTATGATGTCATTTTAGTCTTATAAAACTACTTATCCACATTAGATAAATGTAATAAAATTTCCTGTATACAAAAAAATACACATTCTATTTAAAATTTGTTTCGAGTTACTTGCGAAGTCGAAAAAGCACACCATAGAATTCATGTTAGTCGGCTTCATTTCAGTTAGGTACTTCCTTCCATCTCGTTCCGTCCTCGACTTCTCTCGGTTTATTTGTTCCCAAGAGATCTCTTTCCTACCGCCTGGCCCACCACTACCTGTCAAGGTTATCTGCTTCGCTACAGGAAATATGGCCGAAACACCCGAGAAAATACATTGGTCGAAAGACTCTTGATCATCTGTTACCAATGTATGCCCGGGTCCCGGTCATATCATTTATCATTATACTTATTGACCTTTGAAAAGTAACATATTATAGGCTCTTTCAAGGAACTAAATTATTTAAGGTTTGATCTTTATATCTATCCTTAACTTTCCTATCCATCTTTAACTTTTTAATGTTTGAAAGTATTTCAAACTAAGTTACTGAGAGACCTGTCGAGGTACGTTTTAACGTTTAATATCGACCTCGTGCTTCTGACTGATGAGGAGTAGTTTATTATGATAGATAAAACTGATTACCTTCGCAATCTTAATTTTATATTCAAGTTTAAGACAACACGCCGAGAAGCTCTGTTTATGCTGTACTGCATCTTGCTTAGCTGTTCCGTAAGCTATGTCGTCGATAAATGCTATATATACATGTGTATACATATGTATAGGTAGATGAATAGTTAAAGTATTTGTTAGTAATATAGTGTCATCTTTTAGTCCTCGATGTTGCGTCGAAATAATATGATCGTTGCAAAGACCACTAAGCTATTAACTAGTACTAAGTTACAGCAGCAATATTATTAATAATAATTAATTTATATATTACTATTTGAAACAATCGATTGAAAGATAATTTTTTTTTGTCAATAAATTTATTTGCTTCTTAGATTTACTTCAGTTTCCTTTCAAAATCAAAGTCAAAATCAAAACCATTTAATTCAATTAAACTAATAATAGGTGTTTTTGAACTGTCAGGTGTAGTTTCATGTTCCAATACGTAGATCCTATGGAGAAGAACAGGCAAGAAACTCCAAGGACACTTTTTTTCAAAATGTTTTTTACAAACTTCTGGTTACATTACTTATAAGCGTAAATGAAATGTGAGGACAATATAACATACCTGTTATTCTAAAGTATAAATAGACGCTAATTACTACTGTACATATTTAAATAATAGCAGTCCGGAGATGACCAGCCCCTACTAACGGCACCCGTTCACGAGCATCACGCACACGCCAGCCATCGTACAGACCAACCACGTAGGAAAGCAATGCTTCGGCGCGTTTGGGCCGGCTCGACTCCGCTCGATACCACGGCCTCACAGAAAACCGGCAGTGAAGCAATGCTTGCATTGCATTTCGCCGCATGAGTGAGGTTACCGGAGGCCCTAGCCCTTCCCTCACCCCTATTCCCGTTCTTCCCTTCTCCCAAGTTAACACTCTTCCCCCCCTGCCCCTCTTCTCCTACTCCCACCTTAAAGGGCGGCAACGCACTTGTGACTCTTGAGTTACAGGTGCCCATGGGCGGCGATAGTCATTTACCATCAGGTGACCCGTCTGCTCGTTTGCCCCCTATACCATAAAAAAAATCACTACAGATACATAAACGATTTTAAAGTAAATCAAGTAGATAAGATTAATATAATGAATACTTAGGTAGCACTATCACAGCCAAGTGTGACTTAGGTAGCACTATCACAGCCAAGTGTGACTTAGGTAGCACTATCACAGCCAAGTGTGACTTAGGTAGCACTATCACAGCCAAGTGTGACTTAGGTAGCACTATCACAGCCAAGTGTGACTTAGAAGCCGAAATTAACCACCGAATTAGTACGGCAGCCGCAGCGTTTGGCAGACTGCGATTGAATATCCGAAGGTCACACGATCTAAAGCTCTCTACCAAGGTCTCCGTGTATATGTCTATTGTTCTCGCAAACTTATTATACTCCTCTGAAACGTGGGTCATATATCGGCATCACATCTGTACGCTCGATAGATTTCACATAAAATGTCTTCGTGACATAATCAAAATCAAGTGGTCGGATCGGGTGAGAAACACTGATGTACTTAGATGAGCAAATTTCTGTGGCATTGAAGCGTACCTGATGCGGCGGCAGCTCCGATGGAGTGGTCATCTGTCGCGTATGTCCGAAGATAGACTAGCAAAGCGCATACTCTTCTCTGAACTCCAGAACGGAAAACGTAAACAAGGCGGTCAGTTTCTATTAGTCATATAAGGGCTCATTACAGGGCAAACCACTGCAGCTCCTCAACAACTACAAACAGGCAGCAGTCACCGCAGCCGAAATCGGCCAGGGGCACACACAATATATATTTACATAGTGTACAGTATTTGGTTGGTGATATGATCTGGAATGATTCGCTCAAAGCGGGGCGCCATTACACGCTTCACGTGTCAAAGGCTCTCTGCTGATGTATAATTATCAATAAAATATATGTCAGATACGTGTTAGACCATTTTTTTTTTTCACCGAACGTGAAAAATTATATACGCTCGGTATTATTAATAATATTTCCTTTTTTTCAACCGACTTTTAAACCGAATAGTTCTATAATTAAATTTATTCACAAGCTACAAAAAAGAAAGAGTATATCATCCGTCATCTATGGACCGATTTTAAGCATTATTTTTTTGTTTGAACGGGTATGCTCCTAAAGTACCTATAATATACCTTGGTAGATAGCCATCTAGCCCATCTATCATTGTTCATAACGTAACTCTCTCTTTCAAATAACAGAAATAATGGTTTACGAGATTGCGAAGAAGAAAAGTTCTAAAAAACTTACCCAGCAGGAAGCAGGAGCGAGTTCTTTTAATCTGCTCTCAAAAACGAACATTTCAGCCGCTTCATAGATATGTTATGTCTATATTTTAAAATAGGTGATCAACGTGTATTCAGCCTTCATTACTTTGCACAAAAATCTTGAATGCTATTAAATTTAATGTTTCAGACACAGTTGAGTTAATAGTTTAAGATTTAAAGTTAGAGCAATTCAAAGCACCCTCTGCGAATCATGATACAAACAAATAGCTAAATAATTACTTAAATTTCAAGGGATAAGGTTTACCCTACTAGGTCACTTAACCGGGCTTCTAGAGAGAAAACACCCCCTTCGAGGTTTTTTTTGAAAACACTCAAATGTCCAAGTTTCCTTTATTTTTTCTTCACCGTTAAAATAAGTGGTAATTTAATTTGTGTTTATACGCACATATACTCTGAAAAACGATGTACTCATTTAATTCATTCACACGAATCACACAACTTGAATCCGTCTATACTACTATTAAAGAGTTGGTTTATTTTAACTATAGGTTGCGCGGTATTCTTAAAGTATTGCTTCAGAATTGTACGCCTAGGTTAAGAAACCTACCAAGTAAATTTCTATTTCAATTCTCCTTCTGCACTGAAGTTGTTCATATTACAATTCAATAAGCTAAGATAATAACATTTCCATATTTACAGTACGTTGCTCAAAGGTAAGTAATGTGCCAAAATATTTCTTTTTGATTACCTCCAACGTTGCGGAGAGAATACTTAAGTAAGTATGTGACTGTGTGACGAGTTTGGAGGGTGTGTTGAGGACGCGCTTGTGTGAGAATTACTGAAGCGTTTTACAAGTTGATATTGGTTACATTTCAGAATCATGTCACAAACAAACATTGAATCAGCGTGTATTCTTTTTCAGATTCTATCCTAATTTTACATCGCCTCAGCTACTTAAACGATCACGGTTGTAAGGGGTACAAAAAAGAACATAGGGTAAATAGAAAAAATACTATTCCCGAGGGATACCTGTACTTAATGACAAAATCTATATCAACGCGAGCGAAGCCGCAGAAAGAAGCTAGTTTGTTAATTTATATTAATATTAAGACTATCACACCCAATGACCCACCTAAGACATTCACAAACAATGCTGAGAGAGAGTGAGTCCGGACACATAGGTCAGGCAAAAAGACAATTTCAATTCTTAAACAATACTTGAGCAATGGACAACGCTATGCTTTCATTAAAATTAACCCTCATGTAAAATAGCTAGGCAGTTATTTTTTGTGGGAGTGACAGTTGATGAAAATTGCTGCTTTGTTTCATACTTTTGATTGAACAGAAGACAATAATTACAAGAATAGTAATTTGAGATTTTCAAGTTCCTTACAATTACTACAGTGAGGAAACATTCAGTAGACGCCATAGATTTGCAAAGAATACTGTACTTCTCGTACTCTTACCTCTTACTTAACGTAAATCTAATAAAATTAACTAAATGAAGCTTTCTAATGCCGGTGAACTTAAGATTTTATTTTTATTTAATTATTTTCACCCTCTGCATCCTTATAGAATGTTCAAACACCGATTTATTTGAAGCACACAAAAAATCACCACATGATATTAGTACGGGCGCCCACGACCAAGACCATGTCCATTAGACAGACGCAATGAAACATGCGATCAGGTCAGACGTTTCGCGAAAAAATTCTGAAATTACTAGGTATTTTTGGGATCAGAATAACCAAATCTATCGATAAGATACTGTTTTGACTGTAAACCGATCAGGGAAAAGTTTTGATCATGGGCTCTCGTACTAGTGTTGTATTTATGTCATTCACACATCTGTCAGTGAAATATCAGAGAGACCTTACCAACGGAAATGGACGAATCACAGATCAGTAATCGATGCAGTGCGTTCGCTTAGCAAATTGTTATTTGAATATTGTTTGTGAATGACTACGCCGCAACGAATGCTATGAGAAATACCTTATTTAGCTTAGCATTGCTTCCATTCTACCCAAAGTATTGTTTGTGAGTATTCACCCACCCACAGTTGTGGGTTAGTGTCGCGTTCCAGGCGGTGATTTCTTTTGTCTCCTTTTCGATGTTTGGAAATGAGGCTGAAATACTGTAATAGACTCGTCACCTGCCTATATAGATATCATATGTCACATGTCACATGTCTGCCTCCCCCCTCGGATAATAAAGGTGTAAGATTCATTTTATGTGACTTGTGTTAGTACTAAATATTTTGTGTTCAATTCTTCCTTTAAATTTTGTTTTATCCGTTTAATTTATGTCTAGTCGTCTATTCATTCTTCGATTTACAATTTACCTATTAAGAAAAAGAAATCAGCTTGGTTTCTCAAAACTACGTTAGGGCGTTCGAAACTATTCTAAACCTACGGAACCAGTATGCATAGCATACACGTGTTCTTCCAACTCTACGGCTGGATACTCTTGTTTACACTATTGTTACTGGTATATATGGGATGAAATTGATGTTATTATAAGGTCTTCTATGAAAATAGTCTACGTCAAGTTTAATATAAAATCTATTTATAAAGCAATCTGAGTGTCACCTGACGCTACTGTGACGCGGGCAGATCCTCAGGTAGTGCTCTTTGATTATATAGGACGATTGCAAGGAGGCAAATAGTAAAGGAGTCAAATGTAAAATTATTTGTATACAAGATGAATGGTGTCAACGTTTTTCTTCGTAGTTGTGGAGATGTAAAAAGAAATACAAAGATGAATGGTCTTTATTACAGCCACATTGAATTGCTCTTGATAATTATAACGACATTTATGACTTTTCCTAGTTCTCTTGGGTTTGGACGTTATTCGCACGCTCAACACTTCCAGAATCTTATTCTAAACTGACTGAACTATTTTAGAGGATGTACTTTAGTTGTAAGTAATTTTCTTGACTCTAAATTCCAGAGAGGATAACTGTAGGTGTATACCATATAGCTCGAAGAGTTATTTACTCAACAGGGCAATGTGGCATGCTACCACATATTTTCTTGTTTTGTAAGTTTTAGAGAGCGATTTAATCCGTAATATGGTTTTAGTTTTTAAACATAACTAGCTGCGCCCCGTGGTTTCACCCACATAAATCCCGGTGCCGTAGAAATATTGGGATAAAAAGCTATCTCCAGCTATCTACATACCAAGTTTCATCGCAATCGGGTTAGTCGTTTTTACGTGAAAGAGTAATAAACATCCCTACATCCTTATAACCTTTCACGTTTATAATATTAGTAGGATTTTAGCTAAAAAAAATCTTCTGAACTATACTTAGACGACACATGAAAACGTGTCGACGCAATCATGAACAAAAAATTTCAGTCAGCTCAGTGCAATTGACAACGAACTCGGCACTATTGTATGGTTACATTGCAACAAGCACGACGCTAGGTATTACAAGCGTTGTAGGTATTTCAGTCAGCTCAGTGCAATTGACAACGAACTCGGCACTATTGTATGGTTACATTGCAACAAGCACGACGCTAGGTATTACAAGCGTTGTAGGTATTTCAGTCAGCTCAGTGCAATTGACAACGAACTCGGCACTATTGTATGGTTACATTGCAACAAGCATGACGCTAGGTATTACAAGCGTTGTAGGTATTTCAGTCAGCTCAGTGCAATTGACAACGAACTCGGCACTATTGTATGGTTACATTGCAACAAGCACGACGCTAGGTATTACAAGCGTTGTAGGTATTTCAGTCAGCTCAGTGCAATTGACAACGAACTCGGCACTATTGTATGGTTACATTGCAACAAGCATGACGCTAGGTATTACAAGCGTTGTAGGTATTTCAGTCAGCTCAGTGCAATTGACAACGAACTCGGCACTATTGTATGGTTACATTGCAACAAGCATGACGCTAGGTATTACAAGCGTTGTAGGTATTTCAGTCAGCTCAGTGCAATTGACAACGAACTCGGCACTATTGTATGGTTACATTGCAACAAGCACGACGCTAGGTATTACAAGCGTTGTAGGTATTTCAGTCAGCTCAGTGCAATTGACAACGAACTCGGCACTATTGTATGGTTACATTGCAACAAGCATGACGCTAGGTATTACAAGCGTTGTAGGTATTTCAGTCAGCTCAGTGCAATTGACAACGAACTCGGCACTATTGTATGGTTACATTGCAACAAGCACGACGCTAGGTATTACAAGCGTTGTAGGTATTTCAGTCAGCTCAGTGCAATTGACAACGAACTCGGCACTATTGTATGGTTACATTGCAACAAGCACGACGCTAGGTATTACAAGCGTTGTAGGTATTTCAGTCAGCTCAGTGCAATTGACAACGAACTCGGCACTATTGTATGGTTACATTGCAACAAGCACGACGCTAGGTATTACAAGCGTTGTAGGTATTTCAGTCAGCTCAGTGCAATTGACAACGAACTCGGCACTATTGTATGGTTACATTGCAACAAGCATGACGCTAGGTATTACAAGCGTTGTAGGTATTTCAGTCAGCTCAGTGCAATTGACAACGAACTCGGCACTATTGTATGGTTACATTGCAACAAGCACGACGCTAGGTATTACAAGCGTTGTAGGTATTTCAGTCAGCTCAGTGCAATTGACAACGAACTCGGCACTATTGTATGGTTACATTGCAACAAGCACGACGCTAGGTATTACAAGCGTTGTAGGTATTTCAGTCAGCTCAGTGCAATTGACAACGAACTCGGCACTATTGTATGGTTACATTGCAACAAGCATGACGCTAGGTATTACAAGCGTTGTAGGTATTTCAGTCAGCTCAGTGCAATTGACAACGAACTCGGCACTATTGTATGGTTACATTGCAACAAGCACGACGCTAGGTATTACAAGCGTTGTAGGTATTTCAGTCAGCTCAGTGCAATTGACAACGAACTCGGCACTATTGTATGGTTACATTGCAACAAGCACGACGCTAGGTATTACAAGCGTTGTAGGTATTTCAGTCAGCTCAGTGCAATTGACAACGAACTCGGCACTATTGTATGGTTACATTGCAACAAGCACGACGCTAGGTATTACAAGCGTTGTAGGTATTTCAGTCAGCTCAGTGCAATTGACAACGAACTCGGCACTATTGTATGGTTACATTGCAACAAGCACGACGCTAGGTATTACAAGCGTTGTAGGTATTTCAGTCAGCTCAGTGCAATTGACAACGAACTCGGCACTATTGTATGGTTACATTGCAACAAGCACGACGCTAGGTATTACAAGCGTTGTAGGTATTTCTTTCCTATCTTTTTTTTGTGGAGCTTCTATATTTCGGGGTTTGTAGGTGGGGTAGTGGCTTTTGGCACCTTACGACTCCGTGCTGCAGTAAGGTGTATTCGATAGTACCTTCTAAACTAGGTTTCTTGGTGCAAAATCATCAGTGATATGCTCCGAACTGTTCAGGCGCGTGAATACACGATCACACTGAAACCATCTAGAAATAAATAACAATTTGCCCAGTAAAGTCTAGACTTCAGAACTTCAGTTAATTTAGTATAACTTAATATCATCCATTTAATCTTAACTAGGTTAATATATGTAGAATCTAGAACGTTCCACAACCCTTCACCTACCTACTTAAGACAACAGCGATCTCATACAATCTACGATCAGCTGCCGATGACAATCGAAGATGCCTAAAGTACATAAATATTACAAATCTGTAGTGGTGACATATGACTTATTCGAATAGGGAACACAACCATCCGTAGTTTCAGTATCAAAGGGGTTGCCAGGAGAGGGGGTAATGATATTGGCGTGGGAACCTTTCAAATTGAATTGTTAATTAGTTCGGAAATTATTTCATATCTCTGTGATGGAATTAATCAGACGTTTAATTAACTACCACGCCTGTAGCAATGTTTGGATTTGGAAACACTGGAGCAACATCCACATTTCAAATTCAATTATCTCATAATTCATAATTTCATAAAATCGTTAAAATAAAATTATTTGTTAATAAAAAATAAAATATAGTGTAAGACACAAAGCAAAGGAGGTTTTTTTTACCTTGACAAAACTATAATTATTAAAACAATAGATAAACAAAATGGTACGGCCATTCATTTAAATCACCACTTAATTATTTCAATATTTAGTAAATAGTTTTTTCGGCACTGTTTTTTTGTTATATTATCTGGGATCTTTACATCTATATCTATAACATCGCACACATTGACCTCGAAACGACTTGTTACTTTTTTGAAGGCTTTTTTTTCGTGAATCCACGGGTCAACAGCAAGGTGGTATGTCTGACTCGAACTGACTAAAACCAAACGGTCTTCCGTCACGGGGTTCTAATGCCGGGGACGCAGGTGTACCCCAGAAAGGAAATCCCTGTAAGCCCCGCCAGGCTTGGGCGCCTCTTCAACAACCGGTGACCCCACAGTTTGGTGCCTTTGCCTGCCGTGGGGGCCTTGCCTCCTAACTAGAGAGGCATAACCACCTGCGGACGTCGCAAAATTACAACATTATGTGTGTTAAAAGAGTGTATCCCACTTTTTCTAAAAATAGCTGCTCTTTATTTTTATGAATGTAAATAAAGTTTCCATAAATATACTGACTTGCCACCGTCATTATGGTTATTTTTTTTTGAATTTGTGCGGCTCAGTGTCTTTCTCAGTAAATAACAATTACCTAAATTACAAATTGCTCGGATAGTTTACTTTCAATCTATCTCCGTGCTGTAACACGCAGATAGATTGAAAGTAGCTGCATTCCCTCAATCAAAAATAACTAAAATGGACTAATCTGGCTGTCTCAATATCGGGTTGTTTGGATTCTTTAACGGTTATAGTGGTTTTCACCTGATTCAAGTTTGGAGTAGTGATTCGTATACATTTAGTATCTCCATTAAGAAGTAAGGAAACCACTTTCGAAATAGCGCTGTTTATATCGTCAAACTTTGTAGTCATACGTTTTATCACTACATCACTACATATTATAAATAAAAATCTTTTTAACAAAATATTAAACCGACGAAAAGAACTAAAAAGCAAAAAATAAATAAACTGTAAGTCTTAAATATTGAGCTTATTTACATAAACTATCAAATTTATATTTAACTAATTTTGAGTCGGTGCTAAACAACAAACTGATTAATTATCAAAATTTTATATGTCCCTACGTGGGCTCTACGTAGGTAATTAATCATTTTATTATTTGGCGCCGACTCAAAATAAGTTTATATAAAATGAAGCCGAATTGTGCACCTCCTCTTTTTTTCGTCGGTTAAAAAAGTCTCCCGCCGCGTCTGTCTGTCTGTCTTTTCGTGATAAACTGAAAAACTACAGAACGGATTTTCATGCGGTTTTCACCAATAGACAGAGCGATTCATGAGGAAGGTTTAAGTGTATAATTTGTTAACGTTTTGTGTAGATCCTATATGATGGTACGAGAAAATAAAAAGTATTTTTATTTCTTTACAAATAAATGTGTACGTACCTACATATTAAAAAATGAATATGATTTTATCAAGAGAAATCAAATATTACAGATATTTAATAAAATTAGCAAAACTTGTGAATGTGTCCTTATCAACATGCGCTTTGGATTTACCAACGTAATTAAGGCCGCGGTTATGAAGAAAGCATAGATGAAAATTACTATCCCATTCGATTTGCTTTCAATTCCGCTAAAATTTTCGATTTCTATACATTTTTGTAATCAGAATTTTAAATGTATTGTGCTCTAAAGCAAGCACGTAACTATGACATAATATTTTTTTGACTATGTTAAATGCATGCAATGCATTGCAATAAAAATAAAATAATAATATGGTGCAGGCTATCTATTGTACTATCTTCAGCATCGTAGTAATCAAAATTACGTATGCATAAACGTAACGAGGCCACACACTCATTACCGGTGCAAAATGGATCCATCAGGCGAGCATTTCCAGCGGCGATTGACACTTGATTAACGCATCACACAGCTATATTAGTTGCACCGAACTGTGCGGGAATAAGCTTGTACCAGTAACGACTGTTCTTTATTGCTATTAACGTTTGTGCGCTTAGGTTGTGAGTCTGTAAGATACAAATTGTAATATACGGAATACGAGTACATTAGTATATTTATTTATAAATTAGCTATATCCTTCTAGCTTTGCTCTAAAAATAATTAATCAAGTTGATGTTTATAACAGTAGTAACTAGTAACGCAATCACATTCTAACGAATAAATTACTTTTAATAAGGTTAGATTGCTTACAAAATTAAAGTTTCAAGCTTCAGATGAATTACAATAAATCTTCATATTTAAGCTATACTTATCGGTTAACATTCACAACACAGAACTATATCTGCACAGCAATTAGTTTAGTTTACATACATTTATTTAATTCATCAAAAATTTAAATCTCAATAGTAGAAAAACTGTTGTTTCGTTCTTATTTTACTTTTTACTCATATGTACTGTACCTATGTAACTAGAAATAAAAAATAAATAATATTTCTTCAAGATCTGTTCAGCGGTTACACGATCACACTGATCGAGTAACATACTCGTACATCTGAACATCTTCACAAAACAGGCCTCGAGGTTGCACGTCTGCGACAAGCCGGTGTCGGTTGCACTGACCATGAGCGGAGCAGTGGGCACTTGGGCAGACCTCAACAATTATAAATAAGCTAATAAATGACGTAATGCATAGACATTCTGTACAAACACTATGTATATACCTTCGTTTGTTTTATAACGTGTAACGAAATTCTATGGTAACACCTAATAAAATATACTGTTGGAAAGAACATGTAACGTCTTCTAATATTACATCTTAAATAACAGGCATGTTTAATTGTTTACTTTTTACATTATAAATATTTAAGCAAATCTGCCCGTTTGTTACCTTTTCACGATCTAAAGCTTTGAACTTGATATTTGTTTAACAAAAAGCCTGGGGAAGAAAATTAAACAAATCAACGCAAAATGATAAGTGGATGGGAATATTCATTTAATTTTGTCTGCATAAACTCTTATGTGGCTGCACCATTTGTGTACACGTTTTAATATTTAGAATATTTTTTTATAAATTATGCTTACAACGTATAACATATAGATCCAAAATAAATGTCTAATTTATATGTTGTACCAATACAACACAGTTTTGTTAACTCATAAAGTTATAAGGTTTATGAGTACATCCTTCTTTTCTACAATTAAATTATAGAAATAGTACTAAATCTTTAAAGAAAGAAGCATTTCTTGACTAATAATACATAAGTTATGATATAGCCTTTAAAAAAAAGTTTCAAGAGAAAAGATCCGCTGTGTGTGCATGGATGACAGTGGATTAGTTGGGTTGTTGGTCATCACTACATATCATAAAATAAACAACAACGATAAACTGAAAATTACTACCCGGTTTTTTATGCGGGTTTCACTAATAGACAGTGATTCATGAGGAAGGTTTAGGTGTATAATTTGTTAAAATTTTGTGTAAATTGATTGAAATATGATGGTGATTGTTGAAGATGTCTCTGTTACCTGTGCAAACCCGGGGCGAGTTGCTAGTATGTACTATAAAAGTCTTTTAATCAATTATTATAACTCTCTGCTTCTGCTTAGTTTAGTTAATAAATAATATAATCGCGAACTTTTCATTAGTACATCATGATATAAAACTTATATAATATATCAAATAAATAAAATCAAATAAGCCTTTATTGTTACAATACGATTGACATTAAAAAAAGAAACAAAGTCATACAAAAAACCCCTTTTCTTGGCGATTTTTTCGCATTCAAACGTTAATAGGGAATATGCATGTTGTTTAAATTTACTTGATTAATTTTCCCTTGAATCTTTATTGTCCAGATATTATCCCTAAACAATTATTTTCTTATTTAATTCGTGTTTAATTGCAAAAAATATTAATTAAAATATGCAAAATAAGGGCGCGAAATTCAACTTTGCAAAACGCTTCACCATTGATCGAAACAAAACATGACGTGACATTCCACGTTCTGTCATTTATCGGCGCCTATATTCGTAGTGTTACGGAGAAAGATAGGTGTTCCTGTGATTTTTGCTCTTAGCGAGTGCAATTTAAGCATTTTAGTGATATTAGAAATCATCTAGGACAATGACTGATGTAGTTTTGTCAAAGCACAATCGGACAATCTACCGAAAATAGGGTGCATTCATGATGACTATATATTTTCCATCAAATCCAGATTTTACGTCTTTCTTTATTGACAAAACAACGAAAGTACAATAACCACAAAATGATAAAAAAGCTAACTCCCATAGAATTAAGGAGTCCTAGAACACCAAATTAATATCCTAGGTTTTGCCTAAATCATACATAGCGCTAATCACGAATAACATCGATGAATTAGACTACTAATTGTAAAAGAATGCACTTAGTTCATTTCCTTTAGATTATAATCTTAATCATTTACTTATGTTGTATAACGCAACTTAATCCTCTTCCTTTCGTAAGTCGGCTTATAAAAGGTCGGTATTGAACAAAATCGTGGGTTGTGGCTAGGCTAGCGGCTAGCGGCGAGCACAACTCGTTTGTCATCGTCGTTCTGCTGTCACACCGGATCCGATTTAATTAAAATTTATTCATCTAAACTTGCGCACCAACCACTGCCAGACAGTTTTAGTATGATCTGAACTGAAGTCTTTATAGATATTATTGATAACGTCGGGGAAAAAGTCTATTTGTATTTTGTATGTATAAACTTGACACATTATGTCGTTATCGATTCCTTTCGGAAGTTCTTTCATAGTTGTTTTTGTACCTACCTAATTCAAGCTTCACGGACATTTTGGCAATCATTTTGATTAGTCACAAAATCAATTACTTCCACATCTACTATCAATTTTACAATTGGGATAATAACATGGGAAATGGTTGTGTTAATATAAATATTAAAAACCAGTTGTTATGTATTTTTTCTTCTTTACACAAACTGCTACCGTTCTGTTACAATATATAATATGTGAAATCGGAAAAGGAAAAATAAATCAGTTTCCATTAATTCTCCGCAACGAACATAACATAACATAACATAACATACATTATGTAACGTGCATTACTTTCTACCATTATATTTTTATACAAAAGTCACTTGTTAGTTGATTTGCTTACAACGTGTCGCTTTGGTAATCGATACATTTATCGACTACAACTGTCATTCGTTCTTTTCAACTAACACAGCACAAGTGCCAACGTTTCTTAAAACCGCATTTGGACAGTCAGTCAACCGTCGCCATTCGAGAAGCTACTAGCTTATGTCTTATGGCTAGAGCTTATGTCTTTGATTTTGCTCTTTTCTTGCTATGCCCTTTCAATTATGATGAAATTAAGCTGGTTTTACTTCAAGAGAGAACTAACCACTCAAAGAAAATTTCCTTAGTTTTCCGATTGTGAAAGAGACGGTAGATAAAAAATAATTTCATAATTTCGTTTGAAACAAACGTCCGCACATTCCCTGCAAACTATAAAAAAAATTGTTTTCTTTACTAAATCATAAAACCAGATTTAATCTTTAACCGACGAACTTTAAAGAGGGTGTCAATTCGACTAAACGTTTTTTTTTGTGAATGTTGCCATATCTTCACCAAATGAAATCTTCATCAAAAAAAATCTGTAAATTGAATTGGTTGTACTCAAGGTGAGTCTCATTTAAATTTGAAGAAAATTTTCTACCTCTAACGGTGGAAAATAAAGGGATCAAGAATACAGCTTATTACAATTCATTATGATATTTAAGTCGGTCATACCTTTTTAAAGTTAGTTATGTTTTCTACATGTAATGTAAAGGTTTAGATACTCGATGCATATTTGTTAGAAGAGACGAGCGCAGATTGTATTAGGTAGGATTAAATTAAATTCCAGAAATACAATGATGCGCAAATACGTGTGTAGTGCATGTACCGGGCAATAGGGCGTCACGGCCACTCCTGGACAGGCGGACAAGTTCCCGGGTCGACCCACACGATTCAATTATTCCAGCCCGTAAACACACAGCGATTGATATGTGCCGGGCCGTGACCTCCTTGTTACTACGAATGGACTATTCATTTTAAATGTCTTGGGGTCGGGTAAAGATATGTGTTACGCATCTAAATGGTTATTTACCCGGGTCTTAAGTGCATGTTTTTTACGTGTCCCATGTGCCTAATATATTGTTTTTCTGAGGCTACGAAGGTAAACAAAATACAGCATTTATTACTAAACATTTTATTGACTTGAAATTGAAGTACTCAATTACTTATTTCGTATTTTTGTAAATATGATCATAGGTGCTTGGAAGATAAAACGAGTAACATAAATCTGTAATATTTCAATGCAAAGATTTTTATAATTGTCTAAAACTGAAAGTCTGTTATCTGCAGGTATGGAAATCATTTGAAATCCTACAATTACAATGTTATATTTTTATTCAAAAAATGTTTATATTGTTTATTTCACTGCCATCTTACATATTTTCGTAGAAATATTTTAAGTATTGCAGTTAGTAACACGAATAGGTAATTCCTCAACTTTCCGATAGAGAGTCCTGTACGCAGTAATCATATTGTGTATTTTGAGTACAGCACTATCTATCGGAGGGTAGAAGAATTAGTCCCAATAAACAAAGTATGGCTGAACCTTATGCGATGTATTTAGGACTGTAAAGCCTAGATGGCGTTATTATAAATTTAAAAAACGTGCTTGTATATTTGAAAAACTAAATAAAACCGATACAATCACGGAGCAGATACAAAGGATACAATTAAGCTAAGCTAAGCCAGAGGTCGTGGGTTCGATTCCCACCCAGGATAAATAATTGTGTGATGAGCATGATCATTTGTTTCGTATCTAGGTGTAATTTATCTATAATATGTGTGTTTAGAAATATATAAGGTTGTTTATTAGCAGTCTGATTACCATAGTACAGGCTAGTTTGGTATTAGACGGCCGTGTGCGAGATTTGTGAAGTTATTATTATTAATTAATAACTAAAACACACTATTATGTTTTGAAATCCTAAAGACCGGTCAGTTTGACCATCAATATTAAACAAATAGCTTTAGAGAGACGAATAATAAATAAATATGATTCAGTATGATAGTTATAAAACGCAAATAGTTGTTCAAATCCGACTGATAGTTGTAGCGACTAGCGCTTTCGACCAAAAGTACAAACTTTGCAGCTTTACTACACCAGTATACCGAGGACTTCAGAGAGAGTTGTATCAACAGAACTTGTCTGTACCAACACTAATACCTCCAAACACATTTGGTATTTACTCCGCAGAGTGCGAAACTGTGTCCCTAATTTTTCAACTCTTAACTTAAGCCTGGAAGTAAGTAATAAGATTTGCTACCTCAATATTTTCGAAGTAACTTTGAAGTTTACGGTGAACACAATTTATTGCAGAGGTACAATGTTATTTACAACCTTATACATTCGTATCCCATTTCGTTTATTAACTATAGTTATTTGATACGTCACTAAAATAGCTAGGGGTCGATCTCGGCGTTTTATGTATTTATTCATATTTTTTACAATTCTAATTCTGCTGTGATGTAACCTTTTCCAAAATGATGTTATTTATCAAAGTGGAGCAGGAGCCTGCCGTGCGGTATTCACAGGAGCCTGCCGTGCGGTATTCACAGGAGCCTGCCGTGCGGTATTCACAGGAGCCTGCCGTGCGGTATTCACAGGAGGTAGTTTACAACAGATTTTTGTATTTGCTTTCCTTTGCTAAAAACTTGTTTCGGTTCTGAGCATTAATCGTATTTGCTTCTGCACCAATTGCAAGCAAGACCAAGAGAACTATTTGTGTGCACACTTTTAAAAGACAATAGTGATGTGATTAATATCCCTCTACCGCCGTCATCCCGTCCTCTAGGAAAGTTTCAGCCGCGCCGATAAATCCTTTCAGTTAATCTTCGTCATTTATCTCTTTCACATGACTGAACTACGCCGCACTCTCTTTCCAATTCGGTCACTACATCATTCTACTGTCAAATTTTTACTTCGGTGAATTCCAAAGGCGTAGTATTTGGACTTTATTTTATTCATTTATTTTATTTATTTATTTACTAAACTTACAACTATTATTACAGGTTAAAAACCTAATGCAATAGCTGAGCAACTATCCTACTTTCTGTATTCCGAATTTATTATCTATAACATAATATGAATAGTGTTATCTTAGTGAATTCACTCAGTGAACCATAAAATATGTCAGTCTCCTCTGCAACGAGATTTAGCGTGCGAAGCGCTCGAGACAGAGGCGCCTCATTGAGAAGATTAGTGTTAGTGTTAGTGGACTGACTTAGTTTGTATGGTTTATGGGTGTTGGATTATAAAGGTAACGGAAAACGAGTTTTCTCGAAAACGTAAATAAAATCCCGTGCTTGGTATATTATACTTTTACTAATACCTCTACTGTTTTGTTATTCATTCATAATTTCACCTAACTCCACTTAGTTCATAGATTACCTGTTTTAGTTATGAAGCTATAATAAAGCTTTACCGTTTCTGTAAAAGTCAAATTACTATTTCCATAGTACAAACCTGTAACCTTTAAAATAAGACACTTCATACATATGCAATAGTAGGAGTTCATATAATGAACTTTTCTGCCAAACATAAACCTGCGATTAGACGGACAAGTGTGCAAGAATCCGTAGGTGTTTGTTCAAAGTTCAAAGTAAGCAAAACTTGGATGGTACGTCAAGTGTTCTCGAAACTTTAGCGTTTGTTATTAGTTCTCTCAGTAAAGACATTTATTGAGCGGATTTTGAAAATTGAACATAATCGCACATTGTTGTTTAATGCCTTAATCTATTCTTAATATTATACAGCTGAAGAGTTTGTTTGTTTGGTTGAACCCGCTAATCTCAGGAACTACTGGTTGGAATTGATTTTTTTTTTTAGTGTTGGATAGCCAATTTATCGGCTATATAACATCACGCTACAAGTATTAGGAGCGGAGCATCAATTAAAATTTTGTAAAAACGGGGAAAATTTACAAACGCGGACGCAGTTGCGCGGGACAAAAAGTGTATAATATAGGTATGTAGTTTAAGAGACTACATTTACAAATAATAATTTGAAACTACCCTTTTCTTTGTAATCTTATATTAGATATCTATATATATATATATATAAGATATAAGACTTATTCATCTAATTTTACTAACTGGATCATTCGTCAAGTATACCATTACGACGATAGTTCCAATCAGAGGTCGTATGTGACAATGACCGCTTAACTAAGGAGTAAGTCTAGTAAGTAAGTAGTCAGAAGCACCAGCGTCATATAATAAGACAATGTAGACGGGGTGAATACTAAAATTGGATTTCATACTAGCTATTCAACCAGTACTTGCTTGCGCTGTAGCCCATCGGTCTATTTTTTTATTGTGTCTAATCAATACCATTCACATACCTTTCGTTCATGACATGACTCAGGACTATTACGCAGTAAAAACCATCTGCGGGAAGACTAAGAAGCTACATTACAGATTTCGTAGGTTTCTTTTATTCAGGCCTACGCTTAAAATAGGCTTATTAACCTTTGCATCATTTCTTTAAAACTTCATACAAAAAAAAAGTACAATAATTTGGATACTGGGACGATATTTTTTACGACTGAGAGAAACGAGATTTCATAAAGTTGAGCAAACTCCTAGTTAAATATACTTAAGTACGGATGAATTGATAAAGATGGGTAAAGTTACGTTAGAAAATCAAAGTACCTACTTTCTTTAGTGCCCTTTTGAATCCGTCTTTCATTGAGAGGTCTTCAAGGAGTTGATTAAAACTCTTCGAGCGATCCTCTTTGCGCCTGGAGCTATTCTTCATTACTGACTAAAATAAAATGGTCGTTTCGCTTCTGCACTTCCGAATCAAAGCGACCAAATTCTTCTATCTTTTAATTTTATTTGGCTTAAGTCCATTTTATTATGAACTAGCTAGAGAATTATAGGGTTATATTTTTGTCTCTTTCGTTAAATATTGATTGGGTTGAGCTGTGATCGCATTATTATTATAGTGTTCTGCAAGCATCTGGGTGTTCTTTTTGTGCGTTGTTTCCATGTTACCATATTTATTTCAAGAAAAGCAAAGGTACTTATATCAAATAAACATGGTAAAGAGACCTTAATTTTTTAAATTTGTCGCTTTTTAATGTCCAACAGCGTCTCTCTCCACGTAGCCTTTCCTGTATCCACGTAAAACAAAGTCGTAGTGGTAACCGACATCAAACAAAAATCATTCGCAGTCGCTTCCCCCCTCCTCTCTTGTGGCCTTACTCGTGTTTTATCAGAGGACAATACAAGAATAAAATGTTTTGAGTGCAGCGATACTTGTGAGCCACAGAGCACTGTTTATTTAGGACTCTGTGTCGATGGAACAATTCAATATTTACTCGATATTTAGCTACGATATTATTAACGAAGGCGGTTCTAGCCCAAATTCTAAATTTCTTTTGGGAAATGTTTACGGAACGCGAGGAACCTTCGCTAAATAAATTTATTTCTCTGAAGCAATAGTATTTGGTGAACATAAGTATTCTCGGAAAATTTATTACTAGTTTACGTTACCTACCGGTTTTCTATTCGACAACTTAAAAGTGGTAGATAATGTTCATTTACTGTCTTCCTTTGACATGAGCTTTAAAATTACAACTTTTAAATTGTCAGACTCGCCTTGTCAACTCATATCTTTTAGTTTAATTTTTATTGGGCTGTTTTTGGTCAATAACCACTGTGTAGGGAACATAGTTCATTAGTAGCTATTTATAAAAGTAGAGTTATTATAAAAATATAGTAAAAAGCACCCCACGCTTTCAGCTTTCCAAACTTCAAGAAGCTTCATGAAATTACAAAATCATAGAGGGCCTTTGAATCCTATATGTTTGTTGTTATATTTATTTTGTTACATACAGTTACAACAATACATTTGTTTAGTGTCAAGCACCGTGTTCATTCCGGCTGTAATAGAGATTTTTACTGTGAGACCACCACGTATACTTACAGTATACAGTAGAACCGACGACACATTGCTACAAGGCGGAAATGACTGTAGATTGTGAATCATCCAAAAATAGTTTATCGGCCGTGTGTTATATTGTATTAAAAACATCATATAAGCCCAACAAAGACGGACAGATGTGCTTTTCACAAAGCAACCACATTTTTCTTTTTATTCAGGAATAAGGTTTTCTTTTCAATTTGTTTCTTCTAGTCTGTAATTGGGCAGACCTTTACATAATACACAGAACGAACTTTAATCGCATTCGGTAGTAGATTATAGGAGAATAATGGGCCCTAGTGCACGGACAAGGAATATACCTTTTAAACTTGTATAACTTGTGGCGTCTACGGTTTCTCCTCGACGTTTACAGTTAGTTAGCTTTATTTATTATCTTATACCGAGTAAGTTATTTCGCTGATATGTTAACGCTCGAGAGACCGCTGCAACGATAAAAAACACAGCAAAGAGGAGTCCTTGAAGACTATTAATCGATTTTAAATAGTATTCTTTTGTGAAAATGGAAATTAAAATTGAAGAAATAATTTTTAAGATATGAGCACAGCTCATAGCAGGAGCTGTCTGTTGTGTGGTAGATTTGATATGATGTCTCTGCCTATACTGGCCTGTTGGTCTAGTGGTTAGTGACCCTGACTGCTAGGCCAGAGGTCGTGGGTTCGATTCCCACCCAGGACAAATGATTGTGTGATGAGCACGAAAATCTGTTCTGTGTCTGGATGTAACTTATCTATAATATGTATGTATTTAGAAATATATAAGTATGTTTATCAGCAGTCTGGTTACCATAGTACAGGCTCTGCCAAGTTTGGGATCATACGGCCGTGTGTGAGATGTGTGAAGTTGTTATACATACAAATGAATGTAGTAGTTCAAGTTTATCACAGTTATACTATATTATATTAAACCCTTACGGATTAACCTAACAATATTTTGAAATTTACTAATGTTGAAATTCTGCCATTTTCATAAATCATTGAACAATCGTTTCCGTTTGCAATAAATAACTCCTCTACATCGAATGTAAGTACCGCCGCTAATATCGGTGAACGATATAATTGGATTCCGCGGCATCGCTTGCGGCTGGGCGTCGCCGTCGCTGCGCATTAGTGTCGGATGGTGGCGCGTCTTGTCCTGATGTACTGATGTACCACATAATGCTTTTAACCTACTTTCGTTAAAGTGCAATGCGGTTAGGACGTGAACATAGATAAAAATAGGTATATTATATTGATATATGAGACAGTAAAACAGGGTACAAACAAAGATAATAAAGACAACGTACATGAACTGAATATAACTTTTAAAGGGTAGTGAATAAGTCACCATTTGTTTTGTTTGACCATTTTTATGCTATTTTGTTTTTTTGGTAAATCAGACAATAGGGAGGGTATTAATAAAGTATAACATTTTGCTCGACTGTGTATATTTCAACTGGTAAAGACATTAAGATAGTTCTCAATAAGGTAACGCCTTATCAGATTTCATTTAGAAATATTTCCGTGTATATTGTATATTGAATATGATTAAAAAGGACAGGGAGGTAAAGTGATGAAACCTTATTGACAGTATACCTAGTATGGATGTGAATGGATTAACTACCTATTCAATATTTTCGCATTCCAAGCGTTTAGGTCGTAATCGGATGTGCGTTACCCATGTCTGAATGCGAATCTCGCACAACCGTATTGAGTTATTATATTATTGTACTAATATGATTATTCGAATGGAACGACGAGGGTATCACCATGGTACCTCGTTTTTTTCTTGTGTTTATGTAATAACTTGACATGTTTTGATATAGGGAAAAATGTTTCATCAAAGTCAATCCGATCAACTATGTAGGTATCAAACATTTACTATTTTGATAATGATCGTGGATCTTCAAAGTTAAGAAATTGTGCTGATTGAAAACATTTAGTCTCGTCTAACTAAAAATAGATATTAGAATCACTGTATAATATTACAGCATTTTTATTATTCCTTTTTATAATCTCGACATTTACAGTATAAAAACAGCTCAGAATACTGATAAAAGGGTAAACATATTAGTAAACGAGTAACCTTTTTAAATATTGCATTAGTGCTTACGTTTTGTTTGAGCGAATTCACTGTTGTGGCAACATTTGCCTAGGCTAGAACTACATGCATCAAATCAACGACCATGGAATAGAACTGCACCTGAATTAACAGTTATGATAGGAATGAATCTTTAAGTAGTTAAGAAGGTACTAACTTCACTTATAATAATATTGTCTGTATCAAAATTAACACTATAGTACTGGACTTATAATTGAAATGTAGAACCCAAAATATAAGACCATTCCTGAGTTGCCCCTTTTGTAATGAAACAATAAATGTATAACACGGTTAGAATTATAGCTCAACATAAACTCAGCATAAACATAAATATAGACATAAAATAACTAGAGACGTTCATCCTACCGTAGTTTTTCAATACGATATGTGTGTCTTAAAAATGGTCACGCATATAACTTTATTACATAAATTCAAATAAAAATCGGGAAAAAATAAACATTTTTATGTTGGAAAATAAGGCTACTGGCCCTGGAGAGATTGCTGTCGTTGTGTGCCTGTGAGAGTAAATGATGTACAAGGTGTTTACCTATATCGGGTATCTGTTCGTTTATAGGACGAACTTGATCGGCGCGCGGCGGTCGGCTGTAAACTTTGTTTTATGGCCATCTATTTTACTGCCGCTTCATGTCGTGAAATAACGATTTTTATGTGTTTCCCTGGATAATTGTTTGTGTTGATTGTAAATAAAAGTTTGTTGTTTTAGATTGAAATGATTAAATAAAGGTTTTATTTTTTACACTATGACGTTAGTATTGTTATTACATGTTACGCAACATAGATTGAAAAAGTATAACCCTTCCCTCACCTATTTTTTTAAGTTCAACTTCAATGGTTCTACACTGCGGTACTTATAACTTTGCGCTATGAGTAAATAACTGCAAAGAACATCGACGGGCTATACCTAGGTACTATTTTTTAAATAAAGCTTCACGTAGACATAATTGTTTAATGTTCAACTTCAAATATATTATTTAATGGCAATCGTTATTGTTTTATTTCTTGCCGAAACGTTATTAATAACCTGTTGTCAATAATATCAACGTGGAATATGGGCTGGTCATCTCAAAAGTGCTATTACTTACATATAGTAGTAGTTTGCTCGACTGTTTATAGTTTAGAACAATGCGTTAAATTGTCCTCACATATATTGCAATGTATCAATCATCATCAATGTAGCAATGTAACCAAAGAGTTGTAAAAAAGATGTTGAAAGTGTCCTTGGAGTTTCTCGCCTGTCTTCTCCACAGGATCTACTTATTGTAACAGGCAACTAGCTTCACGACTGACTTAGTCTGGCTGACTACTACTCCTGATAATTTAAAAATACCCATAGTGGGTTTAATTGAAATAAACTATTTTGATTTTGAACAGTACATGGGTAATAGAAAACATCGATGCTAAAATAATGTACGTAGATTTGAAACGTGTAGCCTATATGAACTATGTATTTGTATAGGTTCTGTGTCTAGATAAACTATGCGATTTAAATAAGAATAATTTACTTATTTAAAAAAGAAGCATGAAAAAACTACCTACTACAAAAAGCTAAAGGCGTACGGTATAATATACATAACAAGTCAACATATATTATATTATATTTATGTTGACCTGTTATGTTCGGAAAGTTGGAAGTCGGAAATGGTGGTTCAAGTTGTACTGATTAAAACCAATACTGGAACAAACCAAAACTTTGAAAAGCTTAACAAATTATGGTCAAATATCGACCAACAGGCGATCTCTTAGTTATTTTTAAAATTATAAAATCGAAGTCTAAAAGTATTCTGTTTTAATGTTACACAGTTTTGTTTGCAAATCGTACTTTCCAAGTGATGGTTGACAGATTAATTATCGGTGTCTTATGCTCTGAGTTTATGACAGGTTCAGTACTACCAATCTGATATTGATATCATGAGTAAGAAGCGTGATATCTACAAGAAAGTAACCACTCACGTACAAACAAATAAGAGATCACGTCCACTGCCATAACAACAAATAAAGCCGTCAGCAGAATACAGTTACACGCGCAAACCCCTCTCTCAAGTTAATGTAAATAACTAGTATATAAGTCACTGTAAATAAATCAATAATTTAATATTCGAGAGTCACAGAAGTCTTTCAATACCTCCGCGAAATTGGTGATGATCCTTATTGAGCGACGGACCAGGTTTTTGCCTGCCGGTCGCAACTGATCACGGACACAATATTGAGCGACGGGATTGGGGTTTTTCCTGCCGGTCTCAACCGATTGCCAAACTCGCGAATAGCACATTTCCGTTGGCTTCCCACAAGCGGTTTCCACCAACGGGAATTTCAAGAGGCTCATAGAAAATAGAAACGAAACATCGCGACATGGCACCAATCATTGTAACACCACTAAAATTCAGGGCACTTCGTCAGGAGAAACTAACGATCAGGTGGTAGCTGCTATATCCATTGCGGAGCGCGTTCCACAATTTTGGACAGACTCACCGCGTCTATGGTTTGCCCAATTCGAGGCAATCGTCGCTCCACAGAAGCAAGGCGACGAATACAAATATAACAACGTCATCGCAAAGCTGCCAAAAGATGTTATACATCAGGTTAGTGACATATTTCACTGCAAAGAAAAGAACGGCTAAAAGACAGGCTAATAGGGTGTTACGAGGAAAGCGAACATCGCTGCTTCCACAAATTATTATCGGAAATGGACTTAGGTGACTCGACCCCATCACAACTACTGAGAAAAATGAAGGAAGCTAGTTGCGGAAAAATTGACGACGATACCATTAGGTTACTATGGTTCCGACAGCTCCCTACGTCAGTCACTTCCATATTAGCAGTTTCCGACAACCTAGAACTGGTCAAATTATGTGAAATGGCAGATAGAATATATGAGAATATGAGATACAAAATACACAACTCGTCAACGGAATGCGCAAACGTAAACCTAATAACTACGCTGACGTCACAAATTGCAGCGATGCGCATTGAAATCAACGAACTACGTAGTAGAAACACTCGCCGACCTATGCAATGCAGCAAATTCCGGGCAAGGCCGTATTCACGGTCTCGGTCACGATCGCGATATAAGATGACGAAGCACGAACATTGTTATTATCACAGAAGATACAAGCAAAACGCGTATAAATACATACAACCGTGCGCATGACAATCTGACATAAAATAACCAGAGATCGGGAAACGAATAGTAGCACAGAATGAGACGGGACTCTGTGCCCTAAACCCCGCAAACCGTCTAACTATAGCCGACTCAAACAGTGGTAATAGGTTTTTAATAGACACAGGGGCTAACATATCCGTTTTGCAGAACACACAGAGCAAGAAAAAGGCAAGTAACTACAAGTTATACGCCGCAAACGGATCAAAAAGTGAAACTTATGGCGAGCGCATATTAACCTTAAACCTGGGGTTACGTAGACCTTTTACCTGGATGTTCATACTAGCAGATGTAAAAATGCCCATTTTAGGAGCCGATTTCCTAGAGCACCAAAAATTATTAGTGGATTTGCACGGTAAGAGATTGATCGACGAAGAAACAAGATTAATTACGCCTGCAAAAAGTTCAAGAGCAAACTCAACTTCAATAAGATCAATCGACGCATCACTCCCAGAACGTACTAGGCCCTTATTAGAAAAATACGAAAGTATCACCAGATTGACTTCGTTAAAAAAGCCACCCGAACATGGAGTGCAGCATCAAATAATAACGAAGGGTCCCCCAGTATATGCACGCGCCCGCCCATTACCGCCCAACAAATATGAGGCAGCAAAAAAGGAGTTTCAAGAACTAATAAACTTAGGGATATGCGAGCCATCAAACAGTCCATGGGCATCTCCTCTGCACATGGTATAGAAAAAGAATGGAGAGTGGAGACCGTGCGGGGATTACCGCGCGCTAAACAAAATAACTGTTCCTGACAGATACCCATTACCACGACTTTTAGACTTTACATACGTCGCAAGTGGCAATACAATATTCAGTAAAATGGACATAAAAAAGGCATTTAACCATTTGGTTAAATGCCTTTTTTATGTCCATATATATAATATTTATTTAAAGGTAGCGGAACCAGAAAAGACCGCCATTATTACCCCAATGGAGCTATTCCATTAGAAATACATGCCCTATGGACTACGTAATTCAGGGCAAACATTTCAAAGGTTCATGGACACCCTATTTCGAGATCTGGACTATATATACGTCTTTGTCGACGATATCCTCATCGCCAGCCAGAGCATTGAAGAAGATTACGCGCATCTAGAGGAAGTATTCGCTCGTTTAAACAAGAACGGGATCTCAATCAACGCAAGCAAGTGCGAATTCGTAAAGACAGAACTAGATTTCCTAGGTTATCATATAACGAGCCAACGAATGACCCCAACGTCAAAAAAAAATCAAGCAATAAACGAATACCCTAAACCAAAGGTAGTAAAGGAGCTACGTCGATTTTTGGGAATGACTAACTTCTACAGAAATAGCATCCCAAAACCCGCAAGACACCAAGCTCCGCTCAACAAATACCTAAGAAACTCAAAAAAGAACAACACACTCATAGAGTGGAATGAAGAAGCAAATAATGCATTTGAAGCCTGTAAACAGGATATACGAGACGTCACGACTCTAGCGTTCCCTGAAACGAACGCACCGCTAGCCATCATGACGGATGCTAGTTTAAAATGCGTAGGCGCAGTCCTTCAACAACAAGTTCAAGGAAAATGGAAGCCTATATCGTTCTTCTCAAAAGGGTTAAACGAAGCACAAACGAAATACTCTACATATGATCTCTCTACATGCGAATTACTGGGAATATATATGGCGATAAAACATTTTAGACGACTGATAGAAGGTCGAAACTTTACTATTTACACGGACCACAAACCACTGACGCACGCATTTGACAAGAAGGCATCAATGGATGAGTCCCCTAGAAGAATAAGATACCTAGAATATATTGCACAATTTTGCACAGAAATAAAGCACATAAACGGCCTCGACAACGTAGTCGCGGATGCACTATCACAGGTCATAGAAACGATATCATTACCTCAAATTATCGATTGGCAGGAATTAAGACAGATACAAGAAAATGACGCTGAATTACAAAAACTAAAATTGAATAAGTCTCTGAAAACGGCACTAGTACCAGTAGAAAATGAAAAAATTAAGATATATTGCGACATCTCCAATGGAAAGCAACGCCCGTACCTACCATACCAATATAGAAGGCAAATATTCGACAGTTTTCACAACATGAGTCACCCTGGTAGAAATACAACAAAGAAAATAATTACGTCACATTACATATGGACAAACATGCACAAGGATATTTATGAGATGTGTAAGACGTGCATACAGTGCCAACGATCAAAAATACAGCGTCACACAGTATCACCGCTGGGAAAATTTATGCCCGCAGAACGATTTAGCCATATTCACATTGACATTATGGGACCCCTCTCGACTTCACAAAATAAGAGGTACATAGTAACCATGATTGACCGATGCACATCATGGCTGGAAGCGTTCCCTATTAAGGATATATCAGCAGAAACGATTGCGAAAACAGTTACAAACTACATTACAACGGACCAAGGACGACAATTTGAGTCAGACCTATTCCGAAGCCTAACCAAATTCATGGGAATAGCAAAAATCCGGACCACGCCATATCATCCTCAAGCAAATGCAAAAGAAGAGAGACTGCATAGAACTATGAAAGTAGCACTGATGGCAAGAGGAAACAGTAAATTGGACACAAGAACTAGTATCGGTATTATTTGGATTGCGTACCAGTTTTCGACAAAACACTGGATACTCAGCAGCCGAACTAGTCTACGGAACAACCATAAAGTTGCCAGCAGCATTCTTTGAGAAAGGCACCGAAAACACATACCCGGAATTGATAAAGAACATACAGGAAGATATTACTCACATGACATCAATCCCACAAAGACGAAGCTCAAATAAGAGCATATTGGTACATCCACGCTTAGTTAATTGCACACATGTATTCGTACGCTGTGATAAACTGCGCCCAACATTGACACCACCCTATGACGGACCGTTCCAAGTGATAAAACATGACGACAAAGTATTCATGTTACAGCGAAACGGCAAAGAAACAAACGTGTCAATAGATAGACTGAAACCAGCATTCTTGATTAGCGAGGAAGATAAAAAAAAACCCGAAGATCAAGATAAAACAGACAAGAACTTAAACATAAAAATCACACGTTCCGGACGAAGACCACGCCCCACCATTCGTTTTAAAATATAATATAAAAGGGCGATAGAAAAACAGAACATCAGTCACACATTAATTAGCACCAACGAAATTTCAAAGGGGGGAATTCTATGGCAGTCATGAGTAAGCGGCGTGATATTTACAAGGAAGTAACCACTCACGTACAAACAAATAAGAGATCACGTCCACTGCCATAACAACAAATAAAAGCGTCAGCAGAATACAGTTACACGCGCAAACCCCTCTCTCAAGTTAATGTAAATAACTAGTATGTAAGTCACTGTTAATAAATCAATAATTTAATATTCGGGAGTCACAAAAGTCTTTCAATACCTCCGCAAAATATAACTTCTATTAAATACACACTGTTCCAAATAAAACAATAAAGTTAATGTACCTATCTATGTATGTACATATACATATGTATATAATCAAAATCAGTCAATTTATATTTTATCGTCTACTAAAGCATAAAAATTTGCTTATTGTCACCAACATTTGTATTTTACATAAAGCAAAGTACACATCCCTTAGAACGGAGCAATCAAGTATCGCAGTCACTGCGAGTATCATCCGGCTATTATCGTAAACGCCCAAGACATCGCAATACACTGCACGCCGCGCCGCTGGGGCTATGTAGGGGGTGAGCCAAGCACCGCGGGGTGGGGGAGGAGTAAGCTAGCGTCTGCCGTGCGTCGCATCCCGCTTTAATTGAATTCGTTGCAACTCCGAAATGTGGAGTGTGGTGCAAAGCAGATGTGGTGGAGTTCTTTGTACTATAAAAGTCTTTATACATATGTGTAGAATCATGTATATAATCATAAATGTAGTATGTATGTTCTTAGCGTGTCGCCGGAATAAACATTTTTCATTTCAATTTCATTTTCATTTTTGTATGAAAAAATGTTGGATGCACTGCTTTCAATTTGCTTCCGCATGATAATACTAAACAATATAAAATATGGTTGCAGGTATAGAAATGCTTTTGTTCTCTCTTCTCGATCTTGAACATTTGTTTCATTTAAGTTACGAGGTAACTCTTAGGAATGCCAAAAAAAACTAGAAGGGCCGAAAGTACCTACTTTGAACAAGAAGCTGGAATTCCGCCGATTTCCATTTTACTAAACCTTTAAGGTGAAAGTCGTATAAGGTGAGTAGACTAAAATTCCTATCCTTAAAATTATCTATACATACTAAAAGTTTCTTTAATGTGTTATGAAACTAAGTAGAAATAAAATATAAGTCGGCTAAGTTGAATCAAACCTTGCAATTCAATTTCTAATATAAATAACAACGGTAGATCTAAATAATAATGTGCTTCTTCGACGACACGGTCGAGTGCAGAATGACTGCCGAATCCTTTTCGGCGCGCTCCACTTAACTTTGGCGAAGACCTTCTTTTTCTTATTCCATATATATCTTAACAAGTGATAACTCAATTGGACAACTAGTTGTAAGGAACCCTTAAGCTTCTCTTTCGTCACAAACATAATTATTTGTCTTTACCTGACTGTAAGGAACACAGTAAGAATAAAATGTATTGCTCGACTCCTAAAAATAAATGTGATGTTTGTGGTCAAATTTTTCATCACTTGCACCATCCTCTTCCCAAGTCTGTAATACATTCACCACTAATACTGTTGTACAGTATTTGGCTGCAGTTATTTAGCAGCGCGGACTGAGCCACTTCGGCTTCGCTCCTTGCTAGATACAAAGGCTCATAACTTGCGGAATTTCAGTAGACACGTCGCTGTTGTTACATTTCATTGCTAAACAACTATTGTATTAAGAAATTATTATCTCGGGTTTCAGCAGCTGCCACAAGCATTCACTGAATGTGCATTGTATAAAGAAAAACTACCCAGATATGGAAAACCTAGGCCAACTCTGGGTTTTGCCTGTCACGCAGAAATTATAAGGATACGGTCGGTCGATATATCTGGTCTCACTAACACGCCATCTTGTGCAATATTTCATACTGCAGGAGACAAGTTTCTTGTTCGTGTAAGCTCGCATATGTTCACTTCACAAGTTAATTACCAACGTAACAGATCGTGCACTAAACATATTGTAAGTTACGTGAGACGAAACATAAAAATAATAATTATTGAAACAGAACCATAAAATATTAATTAAATACATTGAAAACGTAATGACATTACTAATTATTGAGCTATTTTATGATATTATGAATTTGAAATGATTTTTGTGATGCTTTTGTTTAAAGTAACATACTTACGTAAGTTGTACAAATGGAGAGAACGAAACATCAATATCATGACTTTATACGGAAATAATACGTAGCAATTGTTAATTTACTGTTTTTATTTAAAACAATAAAGCTGCAGGTAACGTAATATTACGTACCTAGTATTAGAGAGAAAAATCTCTCCATGGTACATTTTGTTTGCACACCTCACTGAAAACCCGAGCCGATTACCTCGGAAGCGCAGGATTATCTGTCCGCGCTAAGTACGCCAACACTCTATACCATAATACTTCATACCGTAGATTTATGTATTTTGTAAGAGGCAGCTACCAAATATCATTTGCATTTACTACATATTCCATATTTAGTGGATGTTTATAGTCTTTATTTTAACAGATTTCTAATATTTCTAATTCGTGTGGGTTGTTCACGCCGGCACTTTGCTCGGCTTGGGGATGTTTATGTATCCTAAAAAAATTGTGTTTTACGCAAGCATTGTCTTCATTTTATAGCCGTGGTTGTCCATGGTTATAAACTTTATCAACCGTCATAGTATGTATTTAAAAAAAAACACGATGATACTAACGTACAGGTACAAGAATGAATGATTAAATTTCATAATTCCTTATTCATAACATTAGGTCACAAATTCCTTTTTGAAATAACATTCAATCCTAAGAGTGATATGGTCACAGCGAATAGATGTTGCTGAAGTTTGGGGCTTAGTCTAGTCATGTCTTCTCGTATATATATACTTCTTCTATATATATATATATATAAGAAGTTATAGTTAAGTATATATATATATATATATATATAGAAGAAGTGCAGAAAGATTAAAATTTAAAAAAACATGTGTTGTAAAAATTACTTAAAACGGCTATAATATATGCATGTATATCTGTGTACCTGTTGTGGTACTTACGTAGTACGTAAGTGGCCAGTCATTGTATAGACTTCGATCTTTAAGTTATACTGGCAAATGAAATAAACCAAAAAAATAAATCATGGTCAAAATTCGAACACCAAGCGATCTCTCATTTAAATCAAAACATAAAACATTGAGCATAAAAGCTCTTATCTAAACCCGATGATGAAATATCTTAATAATTTGTATATGAAGTTATAGCTTACTCCAAAGTGGGCGGCTGTGTTGTGACTTTTGCCTTGCGCTGCAGGGACGAAACCTTTGAGATTTAATCGTCGTTTTTTAATTTTAGTTCTTAACGAGTTTTAGAATCACTCATTGGTCGGCTGAACTTCGTTCACTTTGACATTGTAGCTGATTTAATTTAAAATATTAACGTTGTCGCGGTAATGCTCTACTAGTCGAGAGACCGAGAGAGAGTCGATTAGATTTAAGTAACAGATACGTCATTCTTTCCAGATTGGATATAACATGTTTTAGTCCAAATATTACCTTTGCTTGTGTATAACTAAAATTCTATTTTAAATTACCTTAAATTAACTTCGATGGTACTAACTTGATATAGTCATTATTTGATGTCAAGAAATAAGTGCTTCTATTTTTAATTGTAACCAATATGGGCAACGACATATATTCTTGGTGGATTGTATCCGGAAATCTAAAGTGTGGTAGCCCGTGGACGATTGTGGGTCGACAATGTTCCTGTCCTTATAGAAATAAATCACATATTGTACACACCCAGTGGGTATAATATCTTCACGCAGGAATTGAAAGAGTATGAACTACTTACTTTAACCAGTTTGACACGGGTGTAACTATTGGATGAGTTCTGGACGCAGTGGTGTTTACATTTAGCAGAACTGCAACTTTGTTATGAATCTTATAACGACTTCATTTGAACCTTTTAAATGAAATGTAGCGGTTTTTAAATTATTCAAATTGATTTAAAAGTTAAATTTCTATGTTACTATAGCAACTCTTCCAAGGGAAGGGCGAATCTGATAGAAACATTTTAATTTCTCATTTCCTTCAGGAAATTGCTTTTAGAAATTATAAAAGCGCTTTACTTATAAGCAGGATGTGTATAAAGCTCGCATACGTGATGCACGGGTATAATTTATTTAATTTTACAGCGTCTTCTAAGCGGCCTCAAGGCGGCTTCAAGAGGCTATGGTAAACCCATGGCCTCTTGAGAAATTTCAAAACATTCCCAGAAAGAGGTCCTGTGTCCGGTAGTACTGTAAGAAAACATTCTACAAATTTATTTTACGAGCCTGTCGATGTTATTATTTTATTGTATTTAATATATTTTATAAACACTTCAAATAAAAAGTAAAACCTTATTTGGCTTATTTTTCCATTTTTAGTGTAAGGTACGTCGTACGTATGAGTAGATACGCTATTTACAATATTCCTAACCTTAATGTAAATGACCGAACTGCACTTCGTTAGATTATATTAAGTTTCGTTTAATAAGTCAGATACTTTATTTTAATAAGGTGATGAGATTTTTAGCTTGTCTAGCAACTTGCTGCACTTGATTGAATAAGTTAAAAAAAGATACGAGCAGCCGAATGTAGAACCACCTTCTTTTTTTAAGTTGGTTAATAACAATAACATTCAGCACTTTAAACGGCAATGTCGCTTAATTTCAAGAAAAATCAACAACCACCCTACATCTGTCCTTAATTTCTGAGAGTTTCCCTCGTTCTCCCTCAGATACCATCATCAGGTCCAAGCTTGATGACAATGGGACCACTTGGGGAGCATACCCTTCCAAACAAAAAAATAATTTATGAAATCGGTAAATAGATGACAGAAATATCGGTGAACATACATACATACATAAAAAAAAATACATACAGCCGAACATAGAAACTCCTCCTTTTTTTTAGACGGTTAAAAATAATATACATCTTTTTTAGAATAATTTTATTTAAATTTTTACTTCACACACTGATATAACAAAAATGTTAACAGTTATATAAAGGAATAAATACAGGCTCTAGGGAGCTTGGAAACAACAGATTTTTCCTTGAGTTGGAACCGCCCGACGGGTCCCTGTAACTATTAGTGTCACGAATAAAATCACATGTAAAATCTTACCATAGGATGGGCCAAGAGCTTAATCGCCAATTTAATTGAACAAAAAAAAACCAAATTTTTAAGCAATGCTGTTTATAAAACGAGCCACACCATACACCGAATTGCAATTTTAATAATATATTGGCAACTTACTATAAAATTAGTATATTCTAACTATGAATCCATACAAAAATTTAAAGAACAACGCATGATTTTACCTAGATTTGTGTACCTACACTAAACTGTCAATTAAAATTGCTTGATTATTGATTGAATTATTATTATTTGACACTTTGGCATAAAAAAAATGTACAATGGCGGACTTAATGCCATAGGCATTTCCTACCAGTCTACTTTAAGGTGATGCAAAAATGATGAATAGCTGCACTAGATTTAAGTAGAAAAGAAGACTGCAAGCACTGGTAAAACTAGGTTAAACTTTGTATCTATGTATACTGACATTGTGACCACAATATATGAAGAAGGGAAGACACTGTCTCCTGCAACACAGTTTTAATTAGCACAGGAGTCGGAGAATTCTCAATTACAAGTGTACCAACTGAAAAGTGAAATAAATTATTATTATTATTATATATACCTATACATACATACATACATACATACATACACACATATAAACTGTTAACTTATATACATACATAAAAAATATAAAGTATTACTGTTGTGATGTTTCTGCTAGGTTCTGTGAAATGTGGGTTGATATTTTACCTTGAACGAGAGGCGACTAGGTGCTATCCTGATTTCCAGAGGTAGAGCGTTCCAGAGGAGGACAGATTGAATAAGAAAGCAAGAGTGAACACACGCGGATGTATGAGTGGAGCATAACAGAATAAGATTGTTTGTAGAGCGGAGAGTTCTGTTATGATTGGAACATAAAAACTGAAATAAGGATGTTAAAAATGTGAGAGAAGTAGGTGAGTTAAGAACAGAATAAAGAGCGGTGAGAGCACGCAGCTGGCGGCGCTGACAATTCAACTCATGATAAATTGGCAGTGACAGAAAGACAAACAGACGCATGAGTGAACCGAATTCCATTCATTCCGACCTACGGAACCCTAAAAAATAGAACAGAACTTTGTAAACAAAAAAATCAACACAAAAAAGCAAAACATTGGGCTCGTTTTTAGGCGTTCTGAAAGGTGCTATCAGAACACCCTGAGAAAAAAACTTGTGCCACTACACCAAGGAGTTAGTCTTAGAGATATTCCTCAAGACGACTTAAATTAAATTTATAATTATGAAAATACGTTTTCGATAAAGAAATTATGAATACAACAAAGGAACGTTCGAACAACACAAATATTAATAGTTGAATACAGTGTAATGTAAAAAATTAAAGAGATCAAGAAGAAAGAAAACTTCTCTCTTACAGTGGAACATAATAGACGCTTACAAGTATACAACAAACAAGTAGTTTTACAGTTTAACTCGTAAAATAATGTATGGCGTCGTTTGCAGCACTCGAGGCACTAACTTCCGGCATTATAAGAGCAATTACGACATTGTACTTCTGGTACACTTCCATGGTAATGTTGTGCTGTTTCTTTTGTAAGAATGTTTAAGTTGTGCACTTATATTCTGATGTAGTTTATTAAAGTGCGCACGGTCGAAATATCATTTACAAAGTACGTATAATTCATTAAAACTACCTATGGTGATTATTGAGTCTGTAATTTCAAATTTCAATAAAAAAAATGCTCATGCTTTGGTATCGAACGGTTGCTTAAAGTATCTGATGGAGGTGTGAAACGCGTCGAAGTATCACTTAGCTTTAGAGGTACTTAAAAAACCTAGTAATGAGATTTTTGTGAAAAGAGTTCGATCTACCTTCTCTATCTGTGCTAAGGTAACGAATGTTGATCTATCTGATGTTGCCGTCGGGGTTGACTACATCGAAGGTGAGTGGTTACATTTTTTTTATATTTTTTATTACAAATAACTTATAACAAACAAAATCCTTATACTAATCTAACGTAAACATAAATCTCATGTAATTCTTTCGTCTTGTTTAAACGTATTTCATAAGAAATATCTTTCGCCTAAATAAGTGACACACCTGTTATATCGTTGTGAGGTGCGGAGTAAGGAGGGTACAAAGGAAAAATTACACGTCTCCCGGCACCCCATTGTCTGCAGAATAATGGAGATTACGTTGAATGACACACTGCCTAATACCCGGAGGTACACGAATATAACTTTAAGTTCCAGAAGAGTTTTGATAAAAATCATTTCTGGATATGCCTACATTCATATTGGCAATTGTTCTTAATTATTTATTGTATATACTACACATAAAATACGTTCATTGCTCAAACATGAAAAAATATGTATACACAGTTGTACAGGTGAGTGAGAAGAGAAAAGCTCTTTATCTCGCTGGGTTGAAATGTAAGTAGGTACTATAATTAATTTACTTTCACCATGGACGTCTATTTCTATTTTTACCCACTTTAATTAACTTTTCTGCTACTTTTTGTTGAAGATTTTTCATGTGACATTAAGTTTATCTAAGCGTTTTAGTCCATTTATAAGTCGTTTATCTTTATACAATTTTGCATTTTTTTTTACTTTGAAATATAAAAAAAACAGTTATTTTGTCTGTTGTTATTTTAGTATATCAGCATGACTTTTAAATAATCAATTTGCTTTATTGTACTTACGGTATAATTTGCACATTAAAGTCACAATTCAAGTCACTGAAATTAAAAACAAAATGTATAAATGTACAAATGTATAAATAATTCTACCCTAAAATCTGGGATTATATCGTCGAAAACGTAATGTAAGCTTGGACAGATATTGTATTGATATTTTTGCATTGAAGCGGCAATATTTCGGCAATACGCAGCTTACGCTGTATTGGGGAGATGATATAAGTCCCGGATCATTGTTGAAATCCGGATGTTGAGTGTAATGATTGTTGGCGATTAACAATAACGCTTGTAAATACAATATAATTCACAAGAAGAGTGAAAACCTTGTTTTATTTGTATATATCTACCTCTACACCAATAAATTATCCCAATGGGGACTTTTACAAGAATTGAATTTATTAACATACAGTACACCAATACTAACAACCTCCTCATTAGACTATAAAAATGGCTGCCACAAGACAATTTCGAAATTAAAAGGCAACGTGTGCAAGTTGTTAAGGTGGCCAATATAACCACTGCGTCGACGTCCTGCTGGGTAAATAATGAATGAAGAGGAAGTAGCTACTACCCTAGATTGGTTTTGAATTGTAGAAGCCGCAAATTGTTACTACAATGATTTTTGTACACTACTACAACTTGCACAAGAACACACTTAACACAACAACACTTAATCATAAGCCCGCTTCTTTAACTGTATGGTTAATATAATTATACGTAGAACTACGGAGAATCATAAAGTTGTCAATTGTTTTCGAGAAGTTTAGACCACTGTTTTGTGCATATGTGTAAAATATTAACTTATTCCAGCACTTTTTATTTGTAATTTGCACCTTTTTATATTATTATATACATAGATATACAATACATACATCATTGTTATTGAAAAAAGAAGTTATTTTCTACATTCAAAGGTAAAATTTAAAAGCAATGGAACACTATCAAAGTACTAATTAATTGTCTTTTATTAATAATTAATTAATGTTACAGAACAGTAGGAACGGCCCTTATACATAATATATATATCATGAAGTTAATTAAGGTATATTAATAGTATTTATTTCATATTTTTATGTACAGAAATGGGAACAGAGTTAAGGCTGGGTCATACAGCGCGAGGGGCAGGACGGCGACGCTTCGTCAGCAGTTATAACGTACTATAGCCGAGCGCCGAGCGCACAGTATTGCGGTGAGACATCTTATATACATACTAGCTTTTGCCCTCAACTTCCCTGTGTGGATTCCCTGTCTATAGCAATAGTTGAGGCCAAGATCCGTGAAGGTGTTTTTTTCTCCGAATCCCAAGATCTTCATCATATCTTCGCTAAATTGGCATGGTAACAAAATCGGCAAGCCTTGCCAAGTGGCTCTTCATTTTCTACAACGACAGTAGAATAGAAAAGAAAATGTATGGGATTGACATAAGCCAAAGATATATCACGTGATTAAGCGTAAAGAACTTTGAAACGGTGGACAAGTGACACTTTTTATAAACGCTTTCGGTACGAAGTGATCGATACCGAGCGAACGTCAACACCTTGTAGAAAACGAAACAAAATGGCGATTTTTACAATCGGCTATAAATATTTGACGTAGTGATAATTGTTAAAATTTCTGTAAAATGCACTCGTTGCAACTCTTGTAGGCTGCCCATATCGAGGAATTATACTTTCAATAAACTTAAAATACTTGGTACGCGAAACTCACCTTTCCAACTTCGAAAATTATTAGAGGACACAGTGCAACAACAACCGTGTGGGGTGTGACTAGGATGGACAAGGTGAGAAATGAATATATTAGAGGGAGCCTGAAAGTAGCACCAGTGGATGAAAACCTGAGGAGCAATAGGTTATCGTAGTATGGACATGTGATGCGGATGCGGATGAGCAAAATGTGATGAAAAGAGTTTTATGTTTGGATGTTAACGGGTACAAGAGAAGAGGATGACCAAAGAAAAGATGGATGGACTGTGAGAGAAGATATGGCTAGAAATGGAGTAAGCAATGAAATGACAAACGATAGAGTAGATTGGAAAAATAAAACATATTGCACGGACCCCAAATAAAATTGGGACAAGGGTAGGCAAATGATGACCGTTCAACAAGGACCCATCTGATCTCGTGGTTACTTTAACATTTGAAAATGACAACGATGTCAAACGTTAAAAAAATCGAAGGATGCTTTACCGTTACAAACTCCAGGTGTCTATAAAATTGCTGAAAGGGTCGAAGAACATATCACTGTTGTGAAGAACCCACATATTAGCAAATCAGCGATTGCAGAACATGCACTTAAAGCGGGCACCAATCACTGGATTGAGTTTCATTGTACGCAAGTCCTCTCCACAGAACGTCACTTTTACTCAAGAGTTGTACGTGAAGCGATTGAAATTAAAAAACACAAAACTTTCAATCGGGACGATGGTTTCAAATTATCTACAGCGTGGAATCTAGTGATTAAAAACATGCCACCTCGCTTAATGCGCAGTCGGGTGAATACCAGAATAGGGACATCGGTTTGCTTCCAGAATAGGGACACTGTTAGTATAGTATGTGACGGTACATGGCCTAACCAAAATATCGAAAATGGATTTACGATGTATGTGACGGTTGGATAAAGAACCTTCTGCCTCACGATCTTGACGACGGAGGGCGTGCACCGCTAAGCCAGTCAGCCTGTGACTACGGCCAATGCAAGCTGCGTGAAACGTCAGACAATTCAGAGGTATGTCATACCTTTTAGTGATCGCGATAATTCCCGTGGAAATACATTTCTTTTTTTTTATGAAATAGGGGGCAAACGAGCAGGCGGGTCACCTGATGGTAAATGACTACTGCCACCACTGGGCATCTGCAACTCAAGAGTCACATGTGCGTTGCCGGTCTTAAAGTAGAAGTAGGGGAAGAGTTGGAGAGGAGGGGAGAGGTGAGGAGAGAGAGATGGAAGGGTTAGGGCCTCCGGTAACCTCACTCACTCGGCGAAAAGCAATGCAATCATTATGCAAAATACATAATGGGTATAGTCATTCTTTTTTACTATCTTTTAATATTTTTTTCACAAAATTCTGAAATGTACAGAGTCATGAAATTATATATGTGTAAATACTAGTATAGTTTCTTATAACGCCATCTATTATGAAAATATTATATTTTAATGCCATGTCCCTCACTTGTCGCATGATTGAAGTCTTGCAAACACGTGTTCCCATACTAACTTAGCCACCCCTCTTCAACCCCTTGGGGTGAAATTTCTTTTCTTATTGGTGCCTGCATCATATAAGGAATACGTTCTCCAATTTTACGTCTCTGCGACCAGCAGTCGCCGTCGCCGTCGCTGTTCCCGCCCCGCAGTTTGTCTGACACAATCCTTACTTAAATAGCAGTAGTAATAAAGCCATTTAGTGGTAGGTCGGCGCCCAATCTCACTGCTCCAGCGATCGTTACGTACCACCGTACAAACATCATTTGTGTCGTGTAATTGTGAACAGTAATTTTTACGATATGTACCTGCCTATACGTCACACAGTGCGACAACATTGATTTTAGTTAAACCTAAAAGTGTGTTAGTCGGTTCGTTGTTACCATAGATTTATAAGTTGTATTGCTTTATAAACTAAACATTAAATAGCGTTGCCAATCTGATTTTTATCATGTAATCGTATTATACCACGTGGTTAAATGATTTGTGTTGGAAAAAAAAGTGATGTGTTCTTTTATCTTTATAGATGGGATATTAAATGCTGTTCTTGAAAAATAAATAACTAAACAAAACATTGGATTATTTCTATCCTTTCCCCGCACTATCATGTATAAGTCTAGCATTAATTCTATTTTACCCCTTTTTTTACTACTCTGACCTTTTGAAAGTCATTTCTTTTTTTAAGGATAGCAAAAATTATTTGTGCAAAACATGGATCCAGTAAGTTCTTTGAAGTTTATCTTTGATTTTTGGAAATACAATTAAGTTTAAAAAAAAGAATCACGCCTTTTAATGCGCCTAAATCATGATAAATTGTAAAAAGCTGTCTTCCTCATGCCTTATTTTCCACTATTAGAGGTAAAATATTTTAAACTATTAGAGGTAGAATATTTTCCACTATTAGAGGTAGAGTATTTTCCACTATTAGAGGTAGAATAATTTCCACTATTAGAGGTAGAATAATTTCCACTATTAGAGGTAGAATATTTTCCACTATTAGAGGTAGAATATTTTCCACTATTAGAGGTAGAATATTTTTATCAAATTTAAATGAGACCAACCTTAAGTGCAACCAATCTAATTAAAAAATTGTTATAGAAATCGATTCACAAATGGTTAGGATATAGCTAAACATACACAAAGAAAAAAGTAATACCTGTGTCAAGAAGCAATAGACAGATCTTACAAACAATCACTTTTTTAATTGCCAACTACATGCTACTATTTTTTTTTAATTAATAAATAAGTGAAACCATATGCAGCTGCTAGTTTAATTGTATAACAACTGGCCGGCGGCCATTTTAGTTGCAATAAATGTAACTCCGACCGCAATTCTATGTGATTTAGATGGAACGTCTACTATCCGGGCCGCATATGGCGACTCGTCCTGTCCTGTTTTGATATCTACAACAACATAACATGTAATAGTATGAGACAGATTTTGTATAACGCTTACGTACTCTGGCGTCCGACGTGAAGGGAAAACGTTGACATATTTTCTCGGAAAGCTGAGCACTTAAGCTAAAACGCCTGAGACATCCGCTTAGTAGAGGATGCGATAATTACGAAGACAGGAACACCAGAGCCTTGCACATAATATTTGTTTATCTATGTACGATAATAAAAAACTTTTTAACAGAAGCGCTTTTTTCTTTTATGATTTTTTGTGGCTCGCGTCATGTTTTAATACTCTGATGACTATCATATTTTAAAACATTTATTACTATAAAACGCTATCAAATGTCTTTTCTTCAAAGCATATGAAGTGATTTCTGTCACTAAATCCACAGTCTTTATCTATATTCAACTTCTAATTGCTTAGGGTATGGTTTCCATCATCAGCTTCAGCTCAGTTTCATGTTGTGACGATTCCTAAGTGCAAATACCTGATTAAGTTATAAAAGTAAACAAAAACACTATTCGTGTCTAAAATTTTCGAGTGCTTCTCTCAATTTTATCAGAATCCCATTATCAAATCCTGACTTCCTTGACATGGGACTACCCTTGAGGTACCCTATCTAACAAAAATCATCAAAATCGGTTCATAAATAATAATAATAAATAAAATTGTATTTATTTCTCTCATCACAAAGGTACAACTTAGGAAACAGAAATAACGAAGTATAGGCTGAACATACATATTATATTAAGAAACAAAAAAAAAGGAGGTTCTCAATTCGACCGTGTATTATATTAATGTGCTTTTTAGTAGAAAGTAGATGTATTTTTTTTAAATATAATATGGCCAGGCCAACTAAACGCACTGCTCCAATGAGACAGCAATGTTTCGGAGCAAACGAAAATATCATCGGTGTATATAATTTTTAGATATTTGTTGATTTTTTTAAAACCCCTCGACTGATTTCGATAAAATTTAAATGGGACTACCAATTTTAATAGGAAGATACCCTTTGAAACAAAAAAATTATTTTCCAAATTGGTTCAGGCGTCTTCCAGTAATCGGTGAACATACATAAAAAAAAAGATTCCGACGAATTGAGAAACTCCTCCTTTTTTAAAGTCGGTTAAAAAGAATTTGGAACACTAGAATTAAATTAGAATACGTCATAATGTCACGATCACTAGATACTGTTCCTACATAAAAAGGATAAAACTTAACCTAATCAATCTTGCATAACTATTTGCAAATTATACTGCAATCTTACCAACTAATCAATTTTCAAATTATAATCTAATCAGTTTTCATTACATAAAAATAAATTAGCACATACAAACTGCACGACAGATGCTTACTCTGTATAGCGAAATGCCTTTTCTAGATAATTCGAAAAGATGACTCACCCGAGGCGGCGAGTTCGGTGGCGCGCACGCAGCCATCAGTCGTCTCAACACTGCGCTTGAGACACGACACGTACTTCAGCTCGGTGCCGACCCTCAGTGTAACCGACAGTTAAACTATTAAACCTCGACTCTCATAAATCTGCTAATAATTATAACAGTTTGTTTCTAAGTGCCTTATTTGTTCCCGTACTGGGTAAGTTGTACAAATTAACTATATTGTGTAGCTGACCAATGTAAATAACTATTCGTCGCTGTAAGTTGCCTCGTATGAATTGCATTAGCACCGTCTAGTTACTATAATATCACATATAGTGGTGGTAGTGTTGTAAACGATTACGGACACCAGTACTTTTATATAATACCTTCTATTTTCTTAGTTATGTTATTTATTCCTTTAGATATCTTAATAGTAATGTATTAATTGTTATTATTGACTGCTGAACCTACATTAGCCATCTAGTAGATGCCAATCTCCTACTGTTAGGTGAAGGGCTTTTCATGGCAAGCTGTCTGTATTAGCTGCTGATGCTAGATGGAATGGGTTGCAGGAACTCCTACGGGGCTTGAGAGCTGCGCTCGACTAGAGCTCTCGAGAACCTCTGCTGCTCTCTTCGACTGAGGTGTTACCTCAGTCCTCCTGGGCTACGCTCCGCCAGGCCACGCCAGGCCTCTGCTACTCTCTTCGCCCCAGCTGCTACCTCCGTCTCCCGGGTCCTCGCTCCGCCGGACTACGCCGGGGCCTTGCCAGCTGACACTGACCAGGGGAGTGCGGTATTGTGAGCCTTCCTAACCGAACCCACTACCCACTTTTTACTGTTCATATTTTTTTTTAATATAACAACAAATCTTGAACTTTGTTCGTTTTATTTATACTCAAGAATAAAACGTGACAATACTTACGTGAGTTACATAGTTTTTTTGTTTGAAGAATACTAACACGTGGGTCACACATTTTTTTTTTACATTACTAGTATTCTTGTTAACCCCTCCAGCTAAGCTAAAACTCTTGTGTTAGGAGTGGGTATATGAATAGTTATTAAACTTATAATGTACTAGCTGTTGCCCGCACATTCGCTCGTGTGAAGATTACTCTGTTCTGCGTTGGGAACAGTTATTTCCTGGAGGAAAGGCACCCTTCATCCTTTTCTGTATCCCGGATAATGTGTACCCAAAATTTCATGATGATCAGTTAAGTAGTTAAGACGTAAAAGTGTGGCAAACAAGCAAACTTACTTTAACATTTATAATACTAGCTGTCGCCCGCTACTTAACTTATCCCACGGGAACCGTATATTTTATCCGGGATAAAAATATACCTTATGTGGTATTCCAGACTACAATCTATCTCTGTGCCAAATTTCATCCAGATTGGTTCTGGCGTGAACAAACATGCACCCACCCATACTTTCGTATTTATAATAGACGTAAGATTAGTTAAGATTAAAATATTACCCGTAACACGTGCGTTAGTACAACTGTATATATTTCAGGTGTAAGTCTTCCAAGCTTATTACATAAATAAACAATTTTCAAGCACAGAACTGAAATTAACTACAATCTCAATTTATTAAAGTTAAACTGAAACCACAATCAAGATGTGGTTCAGAAATCTTTTTAAAAGCTCGTGGAAATTGTGCTCTAAATTTTAAAGATTGCGTCCATACTTCTGCTTTATAGCTGAGCAAACAAACTGAGAAAATTGTTCGAATAATTTTACACACAACGCTCAGAAACATATTTAAACATAGGAGCACTCCGCTTACTAGCACCGTCGTTATTTTAGATTATGTTAAAATTATTTCGTAATGTTATTTCATTGTTTGATCCAAATTCTTCAAAAGCAAAAAAAAACATTGACAGCGGTGGTTTTGTCCACTGGAAATTCAATTATTGGAATTCAATTTGGAAACCAATTTTCTGTGCCATCGTATCGACATAATAAGCTTTATGTAGTTACCGCTAATCTAAGGTGAAAAGAAACACAATTTATATTGTCAGGTGCTATTTTCTCACGTATTCTCATTATGGAAAAAGAGGGGGGTGAAGCACTTTTTTCATTCTAACACTTTACAAGATCGTTTGAAAGCAATCAAGGTGCCGTCTCCCAGCATTCGCTATTTCCATAACATAAATAAAAAAATTAAAATACCCCCGACCACTGAGTTATGTACACCGCAAAACAAAAGTTTGTAACGTGAATAATGGTCCATGGACCGCAAACTACATCAGTCGGAGTTAACGCTCAACAGCATTCAAACGTATTTTCCTGACTTTTAACTATCGAAAAAATGCTGATTTGTGTTTTAAAAATGTGTACAAACAAAAAATTAAAATCATAATTTTGGCTTGACAGCGCCGCCATTTCCTAAGCACATCATAGATCAATAAAAAAATGCATGCAGAACAGCACCGGGTTTGAACCTACTTAGGACACTTGCAACAAGATAACACGTGAATTACACGATCACAACAGGAGAATTTAGTTTGTCTTTACTTAAATTGAATATCTTGGGTATAACAGAACCGTTTTTTCTTTTAGATTTCTTAGAATCGGTCATTATAGCCTGTGTTATTCTGATGTATGAGCTATATTATTGTAAAGTTTCATTAAAATCTATACAGACGTTTTTGCGTAAAAGAGTAACAAACATCCATACATCCATACATCCCCAAAAACTTTTACGTTTATAATGTTAGTAGGATACCGCGATGCCTTCTACAAAAAATAGCAACCGGCAAAATTACTACTAAAAGTACTATTTACAGAGTTTGAATTCTAATTTAGTTTAGTATTTAGTATAAACTTTTTGTCCGTTCTGTTTTGTAGCTTAGCCCTAAATCTATGAAAACGAATCGTTGCAGCAGTTTGTTGGGAGAAAGCCGTAAACGCTATGAAAATCATGGCGCTTAAGACCTTACGCTCGCGAGAAAACTACAGCTCAAAAACTATCGATCAATACCATTGGATTTGACTACAAATTATTTTTTTAGCGCTGCAGCGCTTTTAAGTTTTAATTCAAATATTAGACTCTCTCATTATAGTCTATATGTGGTTATAATTGGCCGTCAGACATACATATATGTCCATAATGTCCAGTCCGTCGTGAAATGTAAAACTGTCGAAAATAACGAAAAATGCGCCTTTGACTTGCAAAAATTTAGTCACACAAAGCAAGCAACGAAAGTATTAAAATTCAAACTATGAGCATATTATTTACGACATAATAAATATAAAATATTATGACAATACGTACGAATCGTGCAACATTGAAGTTAATTCAAGTGCACAACTGAACTTTAAAATACAACCGTGAGTAAGATAATATACAGTTCAAAATACCGTGTAAATATAAAAAATGGTATAAACATTACAGTCTTTAACTGTAAATTACACAAGGGAGAGCTAGTGTGATAAAATATGCAAGAACAGAATCCTTAGTCGATCGAAGTTAGTTATAAAAAACCATCCAAGCATGCAATGAGATATATCCGCAAAGCCCGTTGCAACAACAGCTTGAGTTTCTTTTAACGAGTATGCGTTTTATAATTAAGTTTGTCGCATGACCCCAGCCGTATGGATACATATTTGAATCATCAATTAAAATTGGCACTTAGGGTTTGCATTATATCAGAATTCCAGATATAACGCAAACACATATGGTTATTTTATCACTATATTAAGAGGCACATTGAACAAAAATATCAATACACCAAAAATAATCACATAATAGTTTTAGCAAGTCACAGTGATCTCAAATGACATTTGTTCACCTACCTTCTTTTCGCACTGTTATCTTGAACTTGTAATGTGATTTAATTTCATTCAATTTATTTTAATTTAATTTAATTTATTTTGTTTAATTTTATTGTTGTACATCATAAATGTGTTGTACTGCTTTGTTTAAATATTTATTTTGATTTAATTGTATGTTTTACTGACACTATTAATTATTTCTTAAATTGTTTACTGTTGCTACCGTTTATTGTGCATGTGTTGTTAGCCTATAATTAATTGTTACACCAACAAATGTTATTTAGTTGATAAATAGTAAATGTATTGTGTAAACAATTATTGGCTAACCTAAAATAAATAAATAAACTTTTACTTGTTCTACAACAACAACCTATTTATGTCATGAATTATCTATATGCCATTTAAATTAAAAGGTACGGCCGACGGCCCGAGGGGGTTTCAACAGGCACAAAAGTAAAAGTGAGAAGTGAAAGACAAAGTAAAAGTGCTACGATGATGTTGATAATAAAGAGTGACAAATTCCTGATTTTAGTGTTACATTGCCTTATCAAACGTAAGTTTTATTAATTAATGCTCATTGCTGTGTTTGTGTTTTTTCACACACTTTATTGGGATACGCTTCGATTTGTTTTTATTTTTCGCAATTTATTTTAGAACGCTAATGTACTGTATCACTAACGGCCACTGAAAAAGTGTCGCACCGACACTTTCTTAGCATTAACATTTGTCGCAGACACAGTCAATTACAATCAATAATGTCGATATAATAATCACGTGTATGGTTCGGAAAACCAACTGATTTTCGGCACTATCAGGATTCTTAATCTTGGAGCGGAGCGACCGGTTACTTAGGTATTAGCGCCACGTCTCTAAACAAAATTATAACTATATAACTTCTATACTATAATTAATTGAGGACATATCTTATTATAAGTGTAGTAAGTTGTAGTTGTTATGACGTTTGTTGGGCGTATTGAGAGCACATACAATTTGTCAATCAGAAGATCATAACAATAAACAAACAACTGATCTATATTTTCACATTATAATGTTAGTGATTAACATGATACTGTACTGTACTGATTAATGTATTATAATGTTCCTCATTAGTCCTTGCATTCTGCCAGTCGGCCTCATTGGTCACGGTATAAAAATATACATTACATTTTCGCATTTAAAGTTTAATGATATTTGCATGGTGTTGAGTAACCGGAAGCTGACGGTGTGCGTTGTGCTCCAGTATTGTTCGCCACATCCCGTGACCGCGAGTAAAAACTACCTTTTGTGCAGAGAACGACCACGTTTAGCTACATTTTACCTTTGTTACTATAACTTTGTTATCAAATAGAAGCAACACTAGAAATTGTCGGTCTGCATAGTTCAGTTAAGGTAATAAACTTTGGCATGAATACAATTGAAGGCTATGAAAACATACTGTGTATTTTTGGCCGACTTCAAAAAGGGGAAGGTTCTTAATTCAACAGATTGCTTTGTTTGTGATATTTATTTTTTTAATTAAATTAGTTCTACTCAAGTTTGACCCATTTTAAATTAAATTTGAATTAAATCTTGCACCTCTAAGGGTGGAAATATTAAGGGATAAATAATACAATTCATCATGTTTTAAGTGCACTGATATCGGTGATACTTCTTCAAAAGTTAATCTACGCGGCACGTGAAACTTGATACCTGATTGTTTTAAGGTTTGAAAGATTGTAAGTGTTATGTTGATATCAGTCTTAATTGACTATTAGTATTATATATTGTCACTTAATACTAGAATAATGTACATATAGTTTTGGATTATATTGGATTAATATTAGGCTTAATCTTAACTCTAGAGTTAACTGACAATTAAAAAATTATTGTAATAAAATAAGTTGAAATTAAAAGTTATGCCTCTAGTCTAGGCTAATTAGTATGTTTGAAGGTAAATACAAAAAACCCCTGGTGAGAAACATAGGTTCTTTTTATACGATATCAAACTGAATATTTTTTTTTAAATAAATGTACCTCCAATTATGGGCTCCACACACACACGTTACTTTTATAATCGCCAATATTACAACACCATCAATACTGTATTCTGTGTTGCCAACTTCTTGATGTTCGATCAGTACATCAAAATCACACCATTAAGCGACTACATCCATACTGTTTTATGTTTTGGCCATTGTTTGCATTCGATCACCGTATCAAGTGCACAATTTAGCAGTTACATTGTGTTTTAGCAATTAACTTCCTATACCGCGATATAAAATAACGATAGAATGTGAGCGTTAGCGATCGTTTGGTGCATTAAACATCTGAAAAGTGATTTTATAAAATCACCTTGTTGCTAGAAGTACTATTGTGTATGCTGTCTCGTACAAAAGATGTTGAAAGAGTGAATGAAGAAGACTGATATAATGTTACACTTTAATGTGAGCTGTAATGGCGGTTTCTTGCTGATACAAATTGTAATAAAACAATGTAATCAATGGCCGTTGAAAAGGAGTAGCTTATAACATTTATTCCCAGTGAAAATGCATGGTGTTTATAAATAAATAAAAATGGAAACTTACATATTTTGGCGTCCGTAAGTGGTATCTTAAAAATGCTGTATCTGTAATTTGCTCAAGTTTTCTGTATTTTTAACCAACATTATGTACTTGATAAGTAGATTCAGCGATTGATTTTCTCTTTCACACTAATGCCCAGAGCAAAATCAAGCATTCTTTTTATATTTTCGTATTTTCTGTTATCCTCTTACATATTTATTCATTTGATAATAAAACAATGAATATATTCGTCTTCTGAGAAAGAGGATGAAATATTTTCTTTAGAAACGAATGTTTGTATTCAAATTTAAAAAAAAAACATCGTCTATTGTGTTCATACGGCAGGCGGGAGTTTATGAACCGTATTTTAAGCAAGTGTACTCCGTTAAAAGGCTCTTTGTAAAATATTTAGCTTTTGTGAGTTAGTGCTACGCAACATTGTACCGTGTCTCTGCCGGCGGGGGAAGCAGATCAACACCCCACTCTCCCACCCCCAGCCTTAATTAAAGTGAACAAATTTCTTCACGAAACATTTACCTTTTATGAAATTTTCACCATTCACCTAATCAACGTGGCGACGCTTTGTACAAACTACAGTTGTTTGTTTTTACTACGATCGAATTTTCATTGTCCTAAGTACACACGACACAAAATGATCGCTCTCTATTATCCATAGTCTTATTTTCAAGGTGATTGTATTCAGCGCCTATTTGACTACAAGAAATAGTGAAGACACCGGTCTCTCAAAAGAAAATTCAGTTTCTTTAGATGATAAATTGATAACATAATTCAGGCCTCCCCAAAAGTTGTTCCTCAGGGCCACAATAGTATTATTGCGATAGCACTGTGTGTGTTGTCATTGGTATTCAGTTAGTTCGAGGCGTACTTGTTCGCTTTGTCATATCTGTGATAACATAATACAATAAGATCAAATTTAGGTGTAAAATATTTATATAAAAAAGCCTACTCAACGTGAATTGTAACATAAATAAGAACTTTAACATCAAGTAAAATTATGGTAGGATTCGGAATATACTTCGTCGCATCTTTGTCTAAGGAAGACTTCATTTATTGTAACGCTTTCATTACTATCAGCAATCTTAAAAGACGAGTAGGCAATGTTGGGGTTTGGCGGCCAACCGTAGGAGGTGGGGGGGAGAGTTTCATCCAAACGTCGAAAGGTAATTTCAGTGAGAACTGCCTTCAGGTGTTTACCGGCCCGCTAATGGGTTTCTTTTGTGGCACCCTACGACGACTGGAGATAAATTAGTTATTGTGATACAGGGGCGAACACTCTTATTTGGCTGTAGTCGCTGTTTATTGTTAGATCCAGGGGCTGAACTCAACAGCTAGTTAAGCCGTACACAGTGAGATGAATCTTAGCGTATTGTTCTAGAACAACAAGTCTTTTATGAAAAATTTAATAATATATGTCAAGACCATCGAAAATATAAATATTTTGAACACCTATAGTTAATAAAGGTGGGTTGATTGGGAATCGTTTTTTATGACGAGTTTATATTGTGTGGACCTATCTTTCATCACAAGAAGAAACTTAATAATACTAAGTACCCGCATAATATTTTATGTAGGGTAGAAGACAGGATTGCTATAGCAACCGTTAAAAAAGACTGGTAACTCCTTACCATCACTCGGGCAGTGTACATTTTGCCACAGGAACGTAAAAACCTCTTATGTGTTTCAGTAATATATGTAATATAAATAGGTAGTAACTGAGTTTGATGAAAGTGGGTTCATACTTTTAATTTTGTAATATAAAAATTTAATTCTTGTGCAAAATCTGAAAAGCTGTTACATTATTTATAAGCAGTACATTATTTTGACTGAAATAACAGAGATGAGTAGTTCCACCTATGTGAGTTAGAAGACCGTACCCTATATATGGTGGTGGTGGTCAACATGTGGACATTCTGGAGATCCACGGGAAAAATTAATTGCCCGTGGTCCATCACGGTGAACTACGCAGGTGAACCACGGGCAATATATCATACTATTCAAATCTGTCGAGGTGCTGAAGGGAACTATATTGTCGGCGTGGTTAAAGCAAGTCTCTGCAACATTGCAGCCGACCGCCTGCCAACTTCCTGCCAACTTCCTAGGTAAGTCCGTTCATGTAACAGATTATTTGATGTTACGGCACTCTACCTACCCTAACTAATATTATAAATGCGAAAGTGAGTTTGTTTGTTTGCTTGTTGTGCTTTTATGCGTTAATTACTCAAGTTTGGATTAGTTTATCCTATTTTAAAATAATCCTTGAATTTTAACCCGTCTTACCCGGTTTAGTTCTCGCACCAGTACTAGAGCAATATTACTCTAAATTAAACAAAAATCTCTCTCACTCTCATGTGAATAACTAAAAACGACAATATTATACACGTACAACATGAAAAAATGAAATAAAAAACGGGACAAGTGCAACTCTGACTCCACTAGAATCCAACCGCAAAAAAAAAGGTTTGTAATCACAAAAAATATTTTTTTTGTCAGACCTTGCTTCTTACCAAATCTCATGATTTTCATTACCTGCGAAATTTTCAGCTTTGTTAAAATCTAACTAAGGCTCAATGGCCGTATCTTTTGATTGCGTTGACGTAGAAGCTTATTTTTTTTATAGCTTTAAGGGACCGCTAACATAAGCATTTGATGTTAATTGCAACTTGATACCTTTACGGGTTTCTGACGAAAAGGGTCTTGACAGATACACAGCCAGACAGAGAGATATAACAACAAATTAACGACTTTTGGATTTTTTCCTTTACTTGTGCTGTGAGACCTTGCTTCTTACCAAATTTTATGATTCTAGATCAACAAAGTACCCTGTAGGTTTTGATTTACCAGCGAAATGTTCAAATTTGGTCAAATATAAGGCTTAAGTGGTCATATCTTATGACTGTGTTGACTTAGAAGCTTGATTTTTTACAGCCGCAAGGCACCGCAGGTTGTATACTGGCATTAATTTTAACTTGTTGCATCAACGGGATCCTGAGAAAAAGGGTCTAGACAGACAGACAGACGGACGGACAACAAAGTGATCCTATAAGGGTTCCTTGTTTCCTTTTGAGGAACGGAACCCTAATCAATAAAATATACATATTTATAACAGCATGACACCCTTCTCAGTAATATTTGTCGGTAAACAAAAAAAAGTCGTTTATTAAAAAATCATCCATTTTGTAACACGTATAACAGGTATTCCCGCAACACAGTTAATAATGTAAATTGGATACCGCATATTCATTTCACAAACAGAGTTAAATTATTTTCTTGTTATTTCTTGAAAAACGGTTAAAACTTTTAATAAGCAAACAATATTTTATATTTCCTCTCAGTAAGCTATATCCCCCGAGAAACCATTGCAAGGCACGTTCGTGAAAACAAGTCATAAAGTGTATCCGGGTCAAGAATTACCATACGAGCGCCACGCAACCATTTTGTTATAACTCTTTAGTGTACTAGTGAGACGTTTTGGGAAATTTCTGAGTTTCAGAGGCAAGCCGTCTATTGAGACGATTAATGCAGCACTTTAGTTCTTGCCTGCCATACTTTAATGGACATATCTATACTAATATTATAAAGATAAATGATTTGTTTGTAGGTTTCTAGGCGATTAACTCTGAAATGCTTTTGATAATTATTTCACCATTAAGAAATAACTATATATATAAGTAAAATAGGGTTTATCTTATTTTGAAGCCGCGGGCACAGCTAATAGTTACATAAGAATTTGTATATAACTGCTAATAGAACATCAACGTATGCCTCTAGGTAGAACTCCAAACAAAATGCCAAATCCATTTACTAGTTTTCTTTACGACAGGTAGCATATGGACACAATTGGCACGGCTCCGGAAATGTAACAAACTCATAAAAATATATGTAGTTACGAGGAACGTACCGTACCGATGCAATAAACTTACTTAAAAAACGTACAAACAAATAATGTATTTGACTTATTTACTAGACATAAAAAAAAACTCTAGACGTGTAAAACTTTCATTTCCCATCATAAGGGTTTGGTTGTGTAGGTCCCATTATTTTTATTCCTAATACTTTTATTTTACCATACTCTTTTTCAACCATTAAGTAATTCAAATATTTATTTATACACTTGGCAGGCTTATTACTTATTTCATGAAAGCACGTTTAGATTACCCACATACATGAACCCTTCAAAGCGTGGCATCGTTAGTGGCGCAAAACATTCGCCGGTTGAGCTGGGCCAGCGGTGCATCCGGCTAAATAAGTAGCTTTTTGAGCTCTAGAGTGGATTCAGCGCTGCACCCCTGCCTCCGGACGCGTCCACGTATGAGCATGTGTGCAACGGTTGCACGCGGCCCCACAGATTAACTTTGTTAGTTAGTACGTTGTGTGTGTGTGACAAGTGTGTTGCAGCTTTAATGCGCTTTAATCACTTATAGAAATGTTTATTGAAAGACTAATGTTGGCCATATTTAATAAATGAATATGACCATGTGCTCACTTATGCGGATAGACTTTATACAAAAGGCTAGGTTAAAACCTTTCATAACATTAATATAAAAACTCACGCTTATATAGCTGTTTTGGCATACTCTTCGGTTTCTGTACTTGAGTTTTTGGTGTACAATAAAGTATTTAAGGACTTACTTTTTTTTTCACTCCGCGGTAGGCAGAGACAACTTTTTGCTTAATCTACGGTTAGAAAAAAAACCAATGGTTTAATTGCTTTTAATCCTTGTGTTTATTTACTATTTGCTTTTAATCTTAATAACCTGTTGATGAAATAATTTCACATACATTTTAGTTAAGAAATACGAAATTGCGATGCTTACGCAAAAATAAATTAAGGCAGAAATGCGGTATTATTTTGATGTTAGTTACGTCTCAGAAATAATACTAACATAGTTAAAATAATTGTATATTTACGTTTTCGCAAACAGATGTAATAGGAGTTGGCAGAGAGTGCCTTTCGCTGTTCATGTGTGTAGACTTGTGGTAGTGTTATATGTGCCCCGAGCTAACTCCCAGTGGAGTTTTCTTCTCTCATATCGACTACGAACTGATACAGCCACAGGAAATTGACTCTCTCACTCTTATATGAAATGTAATTGTTCATTTGTAGGACATTTGCAATAGAGGGAAACTTGGTTTATTTTTGTATGTCCTCTTCATCAACGGATGTACCTAAATGAGATGTATGCACATAACCTGCAGGTGGGCAAATACGCCATATAAATATATTAATACTAATTTGTAAATATACTTTCCAAATACATTGCATTCATCTATTGCTAAATATTAATTCATGACGTCTTTTTTTATGTTTCGAAACCCCAAAAGATTATCATTGGAGTGATAAGTGTATTACAATACACTTAGTTGTGCCTATTTTACACCCTTCTATAAACTGTGGAGTACGTTAGAAAAATTATATAAGAATAATTTCCAAAGCGAATAGCTTGACGATAAGATGCAATCCTTAATACATTATTATACTATCGGGGAGATTTGACGACACTCATAATACTATACAGCTAGCCATATTCACATTCACCAATTATTTGAGTGACCCAAATGACCACCACTCCTCTATACTACTCTTATTACTCTCCTCATAATATAACTTCTTTCAATGCAAGAAAACAAAACATACTTAACAGACTACTTACATATTAAAATAACATAGCACATACAGGTACACTCAAATTTAGAAATTGAAATTGAACTGTAACTTTAAAACTTCAATTTCAAATCCTGAAATATCACATTCTAGTTGAAACAACGTAACAGTTTTAGGCAGGGTTGTGCTATCAGATTCCCGGTTGAGTGGGTCGGGATGGAACGCGCCGTCTATGTGAGATTGGATACGCGCCCACGGCCCACCGCCCGGCGCCGTCACGCGCGGCCCCGGGTCTCAAAAGCACTTGTAGACCAACGACGCCGACATATTATATCTGTACATACTGGGCAAGATTGTTGTTTACATTTATTTGATTGTGAGGTAATATGTAGGGACAATACACATTAGAGTAACTATATAAATGATTACCTGTTTAATTTATGTTAACGGGAATTAATGCGTTCTCAGCCTGTGACCATGGTCAGTGCAACTTAGTTGAAATATCGGGCAATTCAAATGTATTTAATACCTACTACGTGATGGCCTACACCTGTACTAGGAATTTTATGAAGTTGAATTTTAATCGTACAATATATTATATTGAAATTAATTACCTACTGTTTCCAGTGAAACAAACGCTCGCTGGCCGTGATTTCTTACAGATTTGAATTTGATTTTTTTATTTTTGTAGAGAAGTCTCGGACGTCTCCTTCCTCTCTATCGTTGGTAGCTGACTAGTAAAAATATTATAAGTAAATAATTAATAAGGAAACTACATGTTATTGCGGTCGCTGTTCTTGAGGTGACATACACATTAGTAGTGAAAACTAATAATATTGTACTAACAAACTAAAACACAAATTTGACAATACATAGTACACTTTTTTTTTATTTTTGCATTGCTTAAAGATTAAGGTTTTCAGCCGTACAGAAATATTTTTCATAATACATTTTGACATATAGTTGAAAGAATCCAATTATGATAATAAAATAAATGATTTTTTGCAATAAGATAAGGTTCTTCATATGAAATTCTGCAATTATAACTTGGCAAAATAAAACACATATACAAGCAAAAAATAATATATAAATCGCGTCGCATGAATTAATTTATAATATATGGTGACCTCCACATACAGCAAAAACATACTCCAACATAATCTAGCGAAGACGAGTTGAACTGCGAAATAACTACTAATCCTGCATCGCGCTATTAGAGCTCTAGCGCCAATTAGTATAATAATATATACAACTTCCCAACATTTATGTTGGAGGGACATAACACTCGTTCCTCCACAGTGGTGACCTCGACGTGATTGGAAGCAGCCTTCAAGGAGCAGATCAGTAGCATCATCATCACCACCATCGTATACACTCCTACAGCAATGAGCGATAATCAAGTCTCAGCTAGCCAGCATTCTCAGCCTCAACAGGGATACCACACGCCGGCAGCCACCGCTCCAGCCTGTTTACCTCCACGGCCTCATCAGCATCAAAGGCACAGCACACTGCACCTACGGTCATTGTAAGACGAGCATCTCTCTCCCGTCTATGTAGCAGCCTATCACTACGCAGCAATCGCTCTGACTCATTGGGGACTTCACCGCAGCATGTCACGCAGCACCGCACGCAGCCCCAACTCACGGGGACTAGCGGACTTCAGCCCCAACTGACATGGACTAGCGGCATTCAGTTCCAGACTCACTGTAACTAGCGGAATACAGTTTTGACTAACTGGAACTTGCGGCACTCAGTACCGACTCACCGAAACTATCCACTACCGTTACTGGCACGCTCCTTAATAGAGCTAAAGAGAAAGTTCGTTTTAAATATTTAAGTTTACTATGCATTGGCAACTGCAGCAAACTGTCCATTTAAACTCATTACTATTAAATATCTTAAACACATTACAGTGTGTGTAAATACAAATAAAAAATAAGCACGACATAAAAAGATCTATCTAGAAATAGGAAATAAGAGTGCATTTATTTTAGTTTATTGCTCTTTCCATTCGATGAAAACAAGAAATAAAACATCTGTATTTTTTCCGGCGTTCCTTTTATTTGTCTGACTACTAAGAGTCTTGTCTCTACTTAGTTACGGTAGCTAGTTCCAGAGCTATTCAATTATAAGTATCTACAATATTGTTGGCACATAAATATCGTTTTTAAAAGCGCTTCTCTTAGAGGTGCGGCATCACATCTTACAAGACGTTCTGGGTATACCGGCATTTTAAAAGGCCAACCGGACGTATAGTGTATAACTATTTGTTGCAAATCTTTGCTGCTTAATTTCTTGACGAGCTGAGCTTTGAATTTACATATGGAATCGGCCTTTACCGTCTCATATACTGTTCTGTAAATCGTAAAATTCCGCTGAGTATTTCGATCCAGTCGCCATGTGCAAACCTATTTCAGATAGTCCTGGAGAATCATAGGGATCTTGGCTACTAAGCCATAGTCTATGGTTTCCGTCTGGGCAACACAAGTACTATCCGTCAATTCCATTCAAATTCAATTCAAAAAATCTTTATTTTATAAAATTGAACATCAATTATTCGAAATCGTCGATGTAATAAATAATTATTATAATTAAAAGTTATGGATCAACACACACAGAGTCACCGCAACAATAGTTTGCTTCGTCATTTGGAAATGCCTCGGTTTATACGGTCCTACAGGCAATCGCCAAGCCGTGGCGTGCTCGACGTAAGACATATTTAATCGATATTATGCGCATCTTGTAAGGTTGTGTAATTGAGGTATGGTCTGGCTTAGATCCTACATATATGTATTATAGATAGAGTGTGCGACGTTGCCAGTTCGCTACTTATTGGATTGTTCTATCGGTGTGCGGCCGCAAGCCTTTCATTGCGGCAACACACAATGTCGAGTAATTCGTAAATTGGCCCGTCCACTGACGCGTCTCTAATGTGTGGTACAATATAATATATTAAATTGTTCAGCGTTTATTTGAATGCTTTCTACTCAATTTAATACATTCGCTTTTTGATTGCCGAATATACCGACACACGATATAATGACGATATCATGTTAATCCGTTCAAAATTAATTGACCTAAATTGACTGGAGTTAGTACTTTTATTTATTTTATATATAATTGAGTCAAACTAAATATTTTATTGCGATAAATATGTTTGTTTTTAGTTTATTTGGTTAATACCGTATTTATAATTTTGCTGTATCTACGTGAAGTTCTATCATGGGTCTGGTAAGTTTTCTCGGTCAACATGAAAATTTATTGACTTTAATTATAAATACAAAATTGTAGATAGTCTTATCTGTGAGCAACAAACACCCGGAATATACATTATGCCACTGTTTATTTCCGTAGGAACCGCAATAATACCGCACTGTTAACTCTTGATTGGCTATAGTTAGTGCAAGGTATCACTAGCATTAACTCCAGAACGTCCGACATTCGTGTAGCCAAAATGGTTAGAGATACGAATATAAAATCCGTAGTTATTAACTTTACTAACCTCAACAGAATAAATACAGGCGTACTTATTTTAAGATATTAAATTTAATGTCTGCAATGTACAGCATTAGACGGAAGTAAGTATCCTCACTAATATTACAAATGCAAAAGGAAGCTGTTTATTTGTTACGCTTTTTCGCCTTAACTACTCAACGGTCAGGGGTATAGAAGACAGAGCAAGAGTGCGTCTGCAAGGTGGTGATGTATGCCTAAGAAGCGGCAAAAAGAAAATAGGAGAAAATTAGTACTCTTCCGTCCCGCAGGAGCCGCACCAGGCACCGGAGAGTGCAAAACGATGACGGCGCGAAAGCCCTCCACGGTACATGACACTTGTGCAGACAGCCACGATTGTGGCGGTAAGACTGTCATGGAAGATTGGCTGGAGAGGCGGCACGGAAGCCTCTCGTGTCTCGTGTCTCATTGGCCGGGAATCAACACCTGTGTGCCACCATTGCGGGGCCTGCAGCGAGGATACTGCACTTCACACTATGGCGGACTGCCATACGATAGTGTGTAATTATTTTCGGAACATTCGGAAACTTTGTTTGATATGAAAAATTAACAAGTTAACAGGAGATGTCGTAAAATGTTATGAAAATTAAAAATTACAGATGTAAGACCGGAGTGATACTGTAATTTTGCACGGGTCACTTACTTGAGAATTTGCAGTAGGAAGTCAAGAAAGTCAAAAATTTGTAAAATTATCGTAGTGTTTTAATATATTATTTATTTTATTCAGTGTTTGCATAGATTTAAGACACCTAGTGTTTAGGCGCCCATATGTATCTAGCAATACGTACCGTATTCTTTATTAGGGCAATATGGTGCTTTTTTTTTAAATAAATTTTGAAGTTCAAAAAAAGAAAAGAATACCTAGATTCTTTTGATTTTATGTTTATTTGCATTGAATACTTCGAATGAGGCTCGTATAGCAACAAATATACATATGTATAATACCTATGTATTCTATAACCTATATCGCTCAAGCAGAATAGAACTTATCGGTACCATTCTGGACTGAGCCATACAGATTCAATAGATCTATATCAGTAATGACAGAAGTGTATGTTAAACTAAGAAAAGAAAAAAGCGTAACAAACTCACTTCATAATGTATAACATCTACATTGTTCTACGTGTAAATAAACAACCCGGGGCGTGCTTTGCAATGCCTCGTTCAATTGTTTGGATTGGTTCGAAGCTTTCACACAACACCAACAACGACTTTTCACTTTAACACTAAGGCGTCGGCAAAAAATAAAAATATACGAATAGAAACGATTCTGTAACGTTTAGTCTCACTCAGGAGACGAATTATACTTACTTAAATTCAGACAATTCAAAATCATTTATTCAATTAAGACACTAAGTGACATTTATGAACTTTAAATTGAAGCTAGAGTTAAAATCATAGATCGGCACAAACAGACGCCACAGCATATACTGGATTGTCAAGGTAAATTAGGTGAAAAACACCAAAATCTACTGCCTGTTTGTGTCGATCTATAACTTCCAGTTTCCAAAATGCGTAGGGCCTTATGAGAAGAATACTGGCAAAGAAACTCATGGCCACTCTTTTTAAAAGTCAGATCTTCAGGTACAATAGTGTTAGTGTTACACGAGAGGTAAACAGGATGCAAGCTGATGCCACCTGAATTTCATTTTATTGAAATGCTCCAAAAGCTAACGTACTAAAAAATAAAAATCACTCAGTTGAAGGTTTGAAATTATTAAACATAGAAATCATTCAAGGTGCACATGTACCTTCATTCAATTACAAAATCTACTGTTAAAAATAATCCGTGACTGGATTAAGAGGCTAGAGTTGCAGTTGATCGAACCAAAATAATAGTATAGGCTAAAGCATCGCTGACTAGGCCGACCAGTCACCCCAAGCAGCACCCATTCACGAGTATGACGCATGGACCAGCCATCATCTCCTTCGCCATATCAGAGGGAAAGAAATGACCCGCCCCATGACGACGCCGCAAGCAATGACATTTTAGTGAGCATGACGAACCATAGTCGAGATACTGATAAAAATCACTAATAGTCAAATTACCATAATAATCGTCACGCATTACTTTCAACTGACAATGGTTTGTTAATAATTTAGCTTAATTATAAGACAAAGAAGTTTGTGTGTATATACCTAATGACACCTTAAGCCCAAGACTGTTTGTCGTTTAGATAATCGTTGATCGTATAGTAGGATTTCCTAATAAGGTGATTTTTTACCGTTCGCTTGAATTTATCTACAGGAAGGTCGATTACATGTATAGGAATTTTATTATAAAAACGTATACCAAGACCTTCGAACGAGTTGTGTACTTTATGTAAGCGATGATAGGTCCCAACGAGTTTAAACTTGTTTCTTGTATTAATATTGTGTATATCACTGTTTTTCTTATAATTATTAATGTTGTGCCTAACAAACATAATATTTGCAAATATATACTGTGATGCAACAGTTAAAATACCTATATCCTTAAACAACTCTCGAAGAGAGACTCTAGCACCTAAGTTGTATATGGAGCGGATGGCTCGTTTTTGGAGAATAAAAATCGTTTCAACATCAGCCGCCTTGCCCCAAAGTAGTATACCATAGGACATAACGCTGTGAAAGTAACTAAAATAAACTAGCCTAGCTGTGTCCGTATCAGTGAGCTGACGTACCTTCCAAATTGCATAAGCTGCCGAACTAAGCTTACCTGCAAGGCTGTCTATCTGGGCTCCCCATTGTAGTTTACTGTCTAATGTAATTCCTAAGAATACTGTTGAGTCTACAATATTTAACATTTCATTATTTAGAGTTAAATTAGTACCTGGCTGTTTTACATTTGGCATAGAAAATCTCACACACTTTGTTTTATTTGCATTTAGTAAGAGATTGTTAGTTGAAAACCAATATAATACATCATTTAGTGCCCTATTCACATCGTCAAAAACTGTTTTCTTACGATCGACTTTAAAAATAAGTGACGTATCATCAGCAAATAGAACTATATCACAGAGATCTTTTAAATAATAAGGTAAATCGTTTATATATATGCGAAAAAGTAGAGGACCTAATAAAGAGCCCTGAGGAACGCCCATAGTAACCGGTAATCCAGAAGACCTCGCACCATTGACATCTACATGTTGAATTCTATCTTTCAAGTAGGAAACAATTAGTTCCAAAGCAATACCGTTAACACCATAATGTTTAAGTTTAAGAAAAAGCGTGTTATGTTCTACACAGTCAAAAGCTTTTGACAGATCGCAAAATACACCTATCGCATCTTGCGAATTCTCCCATGCATTAAATATATGTCTCACAAGAGTTGCACCAGCATCAATTGTTGAACGACCCTTTGTAAAGCCAAATTGTTCTTTGTGAAATAGATTATTTAGATTAAAATGGCTTTCTAGTTGTTGCAAAATAACTTTTTCAAAAATTTTACTAATAGCCGGCAACATTGAGATTGGCCTAAAGTTACTTGGTTCAGTTGTACAACCCTTCATGAATAAAGGTATTACTTTACTATACTTCATCAGGTTAGGAAAAACACCAGAATCAACACATCGATTGAATGTTATAGCTAGAAATGGTGCTATATCAATTATAATAGTTTCTATTAATTTAACAGAAATTCCCCATAAATCCCCTGAATTTTTAGAATTAAGAGACTTAAACGTTTTTATAATGTCTGTGGGGTTTATGAATTCAAATTCAAATAAATTCTTACATTCGTTTACATTGGCCCTTAACAACAATTCAGACCTTGACGCACAAGAATTCAAGGTACTGGTTGTACTAATTGGTATATTTGTTAAAAAGGTATTAAAAGATTCAGCTATGTCTGAGTTGTTTGTTATAAACCTATTATTAATATTTAATTTTAAATCATTATCTCGAGGTTTACTACGTCCAGTTTCATTATTAATAATGTTCCATGTAGCTGTTATTTTATTATTTGAAGACTTAATCTTATTACTTATGTATAAAGAATTTGCCATAGTACATGTTTTCCTAAAAATCTTTGAGTAATTTTTGACATATTCATGAAATTTTGGGTCAAAATTACTTTGTTTCATAGCATATAAATCATATAGCTTTTCTCTACTTTTGTATATTCCTGTTGTCGCCCAGGCACAGAATGTCGTTTTTGGCCTTTGCATTATTGTTTTTGACTTAAATATACTGTTAAATTCGATTTCTATCATATTGAATAAGTAGCCGTAAAGCTTATCCGGATCTCTTTGAGTCCAATCTAAATTGGAAACCTTATCACTAATGTTATTACTAAAATTCGATAATCGGTTACTAGTCATGGGCCTGCATATAGTTTTGTTTATTCTATTTTCTTTCATACAAGGAAATGTAACAAATTGCCCACAGTGATCAGATGTTTAATCACTTAAAATTGACCTATTTAAATATTCACCATTGCTAAAGATGTTATCTAAGCAAGTTGCCGAGTGAGAAGTAATTCTTTCTGGCTCAGAAAATAAATAATTCAAGTCAAATGATTCAAATAGGCTCACTAATCTTATACTGATAGGACTTATATATATACTTATTTACATTATACCATATTCTTCACAATGTTTATACATTTATGTAAGACATCATGTATTGCAGTTTCTTATACTATTTCTATGCATATTTTATACTTGGCTTATTCTTATCGCTACAACCCATTGAGCAGCTCGGTCCGTTGCAGGCCGCGATCTCACGACTGACCTCGCATCACATTTTCCTGTGTAATGAGCCAATATCATATCGAATAATGATAGAATCCTACCTCTGATATTACAGTCGTGGTTTATGTTTTGGTCTATTTCAAGAGGCTATCCTAAAATATTATTTTATTAGTTTTTCTTTCCAAAATAAAAGTAGCCTAAGTTACTCCTTATAACACCAGAAGCTATCTGCCAGTGAAAGCCCCGTAGAAATCGATCCATCCATTTCGGAGATTAGCCGGAACAAACAGACAGGCAGACAAAAATTTTACAAACTGATTTTTAGGCATAGGTATCGTAAAAATAACTGTATGAGCTTAAAACACTATTATTTTGACATTACAAACATATGTTTAATTTTATTTATTTGTATTGATAAATACAAGGTAGTGTTTGGAACGCTTTCACGCCTTAACTACTTAACCGATCCGCATAAATTTTTGCAAACACGATTTCAGGGGTACAGAAAAGCACTACAGAAAAGCACTACAGGTACTTTTCCCGAGGGGTACCTGCTTTGATCAACAACATCCTCATTAAAGTCTTACATTAACGGTAGACGTTGGGAAGTTGTATATTATATTGTTACGAGCTGAGCATTAGTAAGGTACACCAATTTATTACCAAAAAATAGACACAATTTATTTCAATAATTATAAATTATCAAAATTATAATTAATTCTCACTATTTAAATTAACACCTCTACTCGCATTTAAATTTAAATTTTTCTGTTCACTTGTTTACTAGCTGATTTCTCAAGTAGAACTCCGTTCATACCGCAGTTCACCGCCTTATATACCCGGAACGTTATTTAGTAGATAGATCGTGATATTTCCTGAAAACTCAAAACCACTAATTAGGGACATTCTATAATAGCCTATTAGTTCCATTCAATTTCAAAAGATCTCGTGCATCTCAATGTAGACTTCTATGTCTTAACTTTTAAGACTTTATGATTTCCTCTACTCGACAATAGATGGCGCCCGCGGGTTAGACTTCCGTAACAATACTAATCGGTGCGACAACTTTCATTGCGCGCTTAAGGATCAGTAGTTACTACGCAGCTATGTAAGTCATAAGTAGTAAGTGGAAGTCGTCACAAGCTTTTTTATTATAGTGAATATTAAACACAATAAAATAAGTAATGTCTGGCATTTATATCAATCCTGTTTTATTTTATACTAGCTGCGGTCCGCAGTTTTACCCGCGTAAGTCCCGATGCCGAGGGAATATCGGGGAAAAAAAGTATCAAATAAAATCAAATCAATCTTTGTTTGCCAACCAAGTGTACATAAATGGTCTTATTATAAAAAATTGTCTCAACTTAGTAGCATTTTACGAGCATTGCAAATTTGAGAGAAGGTTTATAGAAAAGATTATTAAAGCAAGCATTATAGAAAATTACATTAATGAATCGATAATACAATATATGCAGTATGATAATTGAAAAATTATTAAATCATGCAAAGTAGTAGCCTATGTGTTAATCCATGTGTCCAACTATTTACATACCAAGTTTGATCTCAATCTTTTCTTTAGTTTTTGCGTGAAAGAGCAACAAACATCCATACATCCATACATCCGTACGTCCTCACAAAATTTCACGTTTATAATATTAGCAGGACTAAGATTCAGTATGCTGCTATGAAGCTTCACAATGCAATGTTGACGAGGCGTGTATGTAAGTTGGTGTTGGAATATTGATATTCTCTAGACTGTATTTTATGGCTCATCGCCGGGAACTTCGAAAGCTAATTAATTTGCAAGCTGAAGGCTATCATGGAGTTTCATAACATAGTTTAGCTATTAGATATAAGGCGCGAAATTCGACCTTTTATCTTCACGTATTAATATATAGATTAGCAGTGTCTACGTACAATATATTTTTTTAATAAACTTTCCATGATATATTTAATGCAGTGTTAATTAATTCAGCAAAATTCATAAAGGTTGTCGTGTTTAAGAACTTAGGTGCATAAAAAAGGAGGTTTAGAGATGTTATCGTTGAGAAAGAAAAATAGGTAATCCATTTAAGTTGTGTGGAACAAATTTAAATTAATAAAATATTAAAATCGGACCAACTAAAAAGTTGTTTAGGAGTATGGTATAAACAAATGAAAACAGCAATGGCAGACTAACTCATATATTATTACGTTCGTTCTTTTATATATAGATTTTTTACATAAAAGTAGTGTTTTTTTTTTTTTTTTGATAAATTTGTTGATTTTTGCTATGTAGGTGTACTTCTACAGTTGTATCGTTTTTTTTTTATTAAATAGTGAACTGTGTTATCATCTATTATACTTTGTCCCTATTTTTAATAAAATAAATAAGAGTTTTGGATGTGGCGACAACATAAGGATATTAGCGGTTGTCGGCGCACCACAACAAGCGGCCATTCACGGCCGGCTGCGTCGGGCCATCAGGGGACGGACGCGCCGGGTGCATAAAACATGTCTCGCGAACTCGCGCGCCTCTTCTCTCTGCGCCACTCGGCTCTCAGACGCGTTCCGCTGCGGGCATATCTAACGATTGTATACATAATATATATATAATACAACCTTATAATACAGTCCATATTTTATTTGAAGTCCCGTAAAGGCCTAGTCATTGGTCCTTCGATCCGTTCGGAAGCTCAAGCCAGTGCATATTTCGCCGATACAAGATCATCGAATCCGTCGTCGACGTCGTGTGGACTTTGCCCGCGGCCACGCGGATCGGTAGAAGACATCGTGCTCGTAGCAGCCTACATCGTCTATGAAGAAGCCGAAGTCATTCTTTGGGAGTATAAATACAGTATTTGAGTGAGTTCGTTCCAATTTGCTATATTCCTGCTTCATTTCCTGCAGTAAAAATCGTTATATTTATTAAATACCATTCTTTCTTCAGCTACTATATATATATTTGATTTCCATAAGTAATACATTTTAGTTGCTTATCACAGTGCATTCATACCGCTTGCGAGTTGCTTATTGCTGTAGTAAACATAATGACACGCGCATAACATTCGCAAACCACGTGTTAAGTAGTTGACCTTGACACGGAATTTTATTACCTGCTCGCATCGGTCCCTTTTGTTTGCGCACAGCTGTTCCTTTGTATTGGAATAATACTTTATTCTATAAATAGGATTGTCCTCTTTGTTTTAAAATGGCAGATATCAAAACATTGTTGAAAAAACGTAGTTCAACCAAATCAAAAATGACCATTTATTCCAATCATTTAAATTTAATTAAAAGTAGTTCCGATATATCCAGTTTGCAACGCTCGGACTTCGCGAAGCGATTTAAAAAATTCGATTCCCTACATGATGAATTTGACAACTTACAGACACAAATTGAAGTGCTTACCGAGGACGAGGGTGCTGCATTCACCGAGCGTGAGGAATTCACTCGCCAGTACTTCAATCTGGTGGCAGTCACTCGCGGTTCTGCGGGAAGTCTCTCGCTGCCGGCCGTGGTTCTGTCCATGGTCAGGAGCGAGAGTGCATGGAACGCTGTCGCCGCCTTCTGCGAGGAGGTGATGTCCGCAAAGGAGGCGGCCGAACGGGAGAGAGAGCGAAGCACAACTCTCTCTGCCCGCAGTAGACGCACCGGGCGCCGGAGGGCATTCAATGATCTCCGGCCACCGTAGGAATCGGCCTGCGGGCGACGAACTTTTGGGGAAGTCGTCGTCCGAACAGATACAGGCCCGAGAGGCAGAGCGCAGTGTTCCGCGCGCGCTTTTCAGAGGAGTGTGACCGATGGGTGACGGTCGCACCGGGTGACGGGACCCGTCTTGGGTGAGACGGGTCAATGCCTGTCGGGGGTTGCGGAAGAATCCCCCGATCATGGGCAAGCAGTGGAACACCGGGGTGGTTTTTAGTCGGTAAGAGTCCGACAGACCCCTTCGCCCCCCCCCCCCCCCCAAGGGCGGAGGACATCCATGAGGATCTTCCACCTCGACATCAAAAAAAAAAAAAAAGGTAATTTTTAGTGCGTGTTTTCATTCTGATGGACCCTGAACATGGAAACCCTGGCGTATCGCCGATATAAACATATACATATGCAAATAAATCAAATAAGTATTGTATTTAAACAATAGATATTATAAGGTGTAACTTTTATTTTGGAAAAAAATCAGGGTTCCGCACAAAAAATATTAATAGTACACGCGAGCGTAGCTGGAAACTGCTTGTTTTCTATAAACTCACTAACTTTAGTTTTAAAAGTGTCATGATACTGATGGTAACTCTAAAATGCCCTCGAGTTGTTACATATGTCTATTTCTATTTTAATCATATAGTCGTTAAATAGCTGTTTCTCTAACTCTTCAGCCCTTCGTCTCAGGATTACAAAAGATTGTATATAGGCCGTGGTTTATTATTGCTAGCGTTGCCATTGTAAATGATCTAAATTGATTATATATATCATGTTTGTACAAGAAACGATTAAATTAAATTAAGTGTTATTTTGAACTTGCTGTATACTGAATACTTATAAACCGCTTGTTTTATTTCCTTGGGAACTCTATGAAATATTACGTAATCGGGTTGTCATCCCTCGGTATTGCCTCTCTTCATAAGTTTCGTACTCAGGGATATTCTTAGAGCGCTTCCTTGCAACCATAACGTACGTAAGAATTTGTATTGCTGTTTACAAGACTAGTTACAGAATTTGCACCAAAGTTCTAACCTGTTATTTAAATAAATATTTTACAAGTATGTTCCACCCCGAAACAGAATGTTACATCTCTCTAGATGTTCGATTTGTATTTCATCTTTCAAACTCTTCAGAATAGCGCATACTAAGTTAATTATTGCACCTGGTGAGCATGAAATAACACTGATAGTATTTTCTTAATGTTATCTATCGATACTATAGAAAATTTCGATATTTTAGATATCACTATAGAGAATGTTACAATATGTCAAGGCAACGATAATATCAATAGACTATCACGATTTTTTAGAGATTTGGTAACCAATTTTATTTACCGTCAACATCAAATCAATGATGAACGTAAGATAAAAAATTAACAATCTCGCATGATGCAATTGTGGCATTGTTATTAAACAACATTGTTACAGTACTCGATAAAACATTTTATTACGCTGAGTAATGTAGCCGACGCAGCAGCAGTAATATCAATCGCACAAGTTATTGCAATGTAATTGCATCTCAAGTAATACATTTAAACATTTTAGGGTGCTGTGGGCTTTTTTATTATCAACTGTTGGGGATAGCGCCTAAGTTTTGGTTGACTTCAAATGGAAAAAACCGTTTCGTGATTCATTTTTTAACTGCCTTTTATTACAATTTGGCAGGCAGAATTAGAGGGGTTCAAGCTCTCCGCACACCACATTTTGGTCGTCTATTGTTCCAGAGACGGCCAAATTCACCAAGGTTCAAAGGTTTTTAGTTTTCTGGGTTACACATGAGGCCCCGACAGTAAAAAACCCTATCATGGAACACCTTGTAGTTTTAATCGGTTCGATTCCGACATACCACCTTGCTGCTTGGCCCCGGTGAGGTGACGACCCACAGGATGTTTCGCAGGTCAAAATGCACAAAATGCAATAATCGCGGTTCTAGGTTGAATAATGTAACCTATGCTCTCAGCATTTAAGTAAGTAATCAAATATGAAATCCCCTGCTATTATTCTGTATAAATCCAATCTGTATAAAATATCATCTAGCTGTATACGCGATTTCAAATTTAATCGTAATCGCTTTAACCAGTCTAAATATAGTACACAGTTATAGGACTGCAGAAGCAGTCCTTAGTCTTATATAGCTTTCTAAACAACCTAATAGTTACACAAAAGGATCTAACCGGTCAAGTAGACGATTTCACCAATCAGGCACAAGAACTCCACCTACCTCCTCACAATCCAATAGACTCACAACTGAGCTAACTATCTCAGTGTAAATTAAATTTGTTGACGTCCAACAATTAGTTGAGATCTTGCTACTCGTAGTTCCTTTCGACATCCAAGATACTTAGTAAATAGAGCCTTGTTTGTTTATTGTTATACAATTTGAAATTGTCAAAGAGACATTATAATTAATTAATATTTGTACAAGTTCAATGCTTAACGATCGTGAACGATTAGTATTAACCCCCGACGCAAAAAGGAGGGGTGTTATAAGTTTAACGTGTGTATCTGTATGTCTGTCTGTTCATCATAGCTCCTAAACGCAAGGACCGATTTTGTTTTGGTTTCCTTTGTTTCATAGGCAATTTGATCAAAAATATTCTTAGCTATAATCCAATAGTATATATGCAGCCGTTTTAAGATCATCAGCACTTTTCTAATCGTCGTCGGAGGTATTTCTGAGGGTATTATGTGTTTGGCGTAGAAATATACAGTCATGCATGTAAAAAGAGGGAGGATTGTGGAATCGGAACGGATGAAACTCTCAGGTTCTACACACCTTAGAAGTCTTTCCGCGACCGAAACTTACAAGTATCTAGGTATGTCACAGGCGTTAAGTAAATTGTCTATGAATCAATCGTTACAGAAACGCTTCTTTGGCCACCTGAAAAAAGTATTAAAAAGTCTTTTGTCGGGTGGTAATAAGGTGCGGGACTATAATGATTGGGTCATGCCAGTCCTAACCTACTCCTTTGGCATACTTAGATGGACTCAGATGGAACTGGGTGTCTTGGTTAGAAGAGTTCGTACACTGCCAACGGCGTTCCGAATGCCCCATTCACGTTCATCTGTTATGAGATTGTATATCCTGCGGAAATGTGCCCCCACATCGTCGGTTTTTTAAATGCACGAACTCTCCATAATCGCGAGGTATGCTATCTTAGACATAACTTCTTCTCTATTAACGTGGAGGTGCACCGGGATGGGCACGGCATGGACTTACTCCGCTTGCTCTTTGTAGAGAGAACTGGCGCAAGCCTGTAGTACTAAATATTACAGATCGTAGGGAGATATGGAAGAGCAAAGAGCTGCATGGACGTTTTATCCGGGATTAAATGGGCCCGATATAAATTTATTAGCATCTGTATACTGGCTACGGTGACCTCTTTATAGAAACTGAAGGTTTTATACGTGCAATTATAGATGAAGTTGTTATAACGAACAACTATCGGAGATATATCCTGAAGGACGGCACAACTGGCATTTGTCGGACATGTCATCGTTCCGGAGAAAGCCTCAGGCACATAATTGTCGGTTGTTCTCGTCTTGCCAACGGCGAGTACTTGCATAGACATAACCAAGTGGCCAGGATAATCCATCAGCAACTTGCTCTTAAATATAACCTAGTGATTGTGGAGTTCCATACTACAGGTATGTGCCCGACCCAGTTCTTGAAAATGGTCGTGCAAAGTTGTACTGGGATCGATCTATCGTCACTGACAGGACTATGTTGCCAATAAGCCTGATATAGTGGTAATAAACCGGTAAAAAAAATTATATATTTTTATTTGCCCACGAGGTAGTCGACATGTGGGATGTGGATTCGCCAATCATTGTGCCGATAGTCATATCAGCCCATGGGTTGATTACAAAGAGTCTTGACTAACACCTTCAGAGGCTCACGTTAGGCAGCTGGATTAAGTTGACACGGCACGTATTGTGGGGAGATTTCTGTCTCTGGAACCCTAACCACCGGTAGCTTGGTCCCTGTACCCGATACCGGTGGAACGAATTTAAAAATGTAATTTATATGTTTAATGTATGTTAATAACACTTAAAGTACATTAATTACCTTTGATATTAGTGTTACATAAGTTTAGTTAAGTTAGATGTGGTGGAGCGCCAATATATTTATAAAATGCATACATAATCGCACCATAATATATTTCGTTATATTATAAATTTCATAGTCTTTATAGTAAACCACATTCTGTTTGTCGAATGCAATTAGTGCTGGTACTGCTGTAATATTGCCAATGTACTCGACGATCTCAAGAGATGGCGTTAGCAGTCTTCAAATAATGTAAACGCGCTGCACCTGATTGGTGCAAGAAAAAACGGACATACCCTGCTCTCATCGCTTTTCGCGAAGAAGAGCCTTTTAATATATAAAAAATTTTGTTCCGCCACGGACATCAGTTATATTTCTCGTGAAAAGAAGCTGATTTTCCGTTAGTCCTATAGCCGTGTAGTGTTTGGACTCGCTTGTAACCTTTACAAGGTGTATGTGGAGTGCTCCAGTCTACGATCGTGACCGGCCGGTCAATACCTTGCAAGAGACCGTAGAAACCTCGCCGCTGCTCGCTGCCTTCTGGAGGATCGGGACTTGGTCGGTGTTGCAGGTTAGTGCTGGCATGATTGTTTTGATCGATAGAAGTGGTTTACTTCCCTACACCTCGTACGCTAACTGTTGAGCAATCACACCCTGGTCGGGCTATTTACACGCCTGACCATACAATTTGGTCCTTACGAGTACGGATAGGCCAGTGATTCACGTAAATATTGGTGAATTTACTTTTCTATTCATATCATAAAAAAGATTCACGTAATTCTAGTGAATTCTTGCCGCCATTCTGTGTTTAAAACGCACGAGAACTACGTAATTATTGGTAGACTCGTATTTAAATATAATTAATTGTTAGATTTGGTGAATTACGTATTAATTGGTAATAATATCCATTATACTCAATTTAGTTGAACTTATTTATACCTACCCACTTATTAACCGCTCCACCACTGTACTTTACGCTAAGTCATTTTAGGATTTAAATTTAACTTGTGTTTTTACACTAACTAGGTAGATATACCTATCACTTTGTAGTTGTATTGTGATATTATTTTATAAACATGACGGAAAGCGAATCAAGCCGCGAAGTCATGTTGGTTATGTTGAATCAAAAGAAAGAATTATTATTTCAACGTATTAATCGTATGTACACATCGTCGAAAGGTATAATTTCTTTCGATTCATCAACGCGAGCTAACGAGAATTTTCTGGCTGAAACGGAGATGATAGATGAGTTACGCGATAAATTTGAGTCCATTGTTGATAAAATAAATAATATAAATTTGTTATCAAAGATTACGGTCAATCCCGAGTATTCTTGCCTCGATTCATTTGATGATTTATACTCGAGAGTTAAACGCGTTAGAAATAAAATATTAACCACTTCTAAGGTGCGTTCACTCGAGACCAGTAGCTCGATCAAGTCCGTAGTGAAATTAGAACCTTTAGTAATTCCGAGTTTTGACGGACGCCCTGAAAACTGGAATACCTTTTATCAGTCTTTTAAAGCTAATATTCATTTGAATCAACAGCTTTCTGACTCGCAACGTGTACAGTATCTAATTTCTAAACTCACCCACGACGCACTAAAATTCACTTCCGGTATCATTCCGTCAGGTGAAACATATAAAATACTGTGGGATAGTTTGGTTAAGAAATACCACGACAAACGCTCATTAGGTACATATACTGGACTTAAAAACTTGCTCGCACACTGCGAACGCTCTTGATACCTTTGTTAGTAAATACTCCGCTTCGATTTCAGCTCTAAAAGAATTAGGCATAACAGATCTAACTGATTTTATTTTTCTTCAATGCGCTTTGAGAAGGATGGATCCTCAAACCATCCAAGCCTTTGAACTTTCGATTCGGGATGTGGAAGTGCCTACGACACAACAGCTTATCGCTTTTATACAAGATCAGGCTAAGATTTTGGAGCGCTCAAACCCGCGAAATTGGTCATATACGAAACCCGCTGCTGTTGTTACGTCGCCCTCACGCGACCGGCGCGTTCATCACACCTCTAAATCTTACGCAGCAGTTACCGCGAATTGTTGTTTGTGTAGTGGTAACCATCGACATTTATATGATTGCGCTCAGTTTAAAAATATGCGAGACGCAAGGGCTAGATATGAGTTTATTAAATCGAAGTACGGTTGCGTTAATTGTTTAAGCACTTTACATAAACTTCCGGATTGTAAGAGTACGTCAGTCTGTTTCTGTAATAAAAGACACCATAGGTTATTGCATTTTGATAGTAATAATTCGCAATCGCATGCGGCTATGGTAAATACCGCCGTCGCGTACTCGCCGCCGCCCGCTCATCGAGCGACCGTTACTTCGCCCGCGCCTTCTCATCGCGCTCACACGACTTCGTCATGCATTCGAGCGCCCCCGCTTGCTACAGAACCAGTTACACATACACAGTCTTACACTTCTTGTCATAAGGGTGATATACTTTTGTCAACCGCTCAGGTATACGCGCGCTCTAAGGGTAGCGCTGGTATCAAATCTGTAGTTAGGTGTTTGATAGATAATGGCTCGCAGAATAATCTAATAACATCTGCTTGTTCTAGTTTATTAAATTTACCGATAATACCGTTGAATAATTCCTATGTTAAAGGTGTTGGTTCCGCTTCAAGTCCGATAATCGGTTATGTTCATTTAGACATTGAATCCCGTATTTATCCGGATCAGAAATACACTATACATGCGCTTGTTGTAGAATGCATTACGGATCAATTGCCTTCGAAATTTATCGATTGTGATCGCGACCTAGATTTTCGTAACCTTCCGCTCGCTGACTTAAGCTGGAATATTCCGGGCAAGATTGATTTATTGTTAGGTGCCCAGCTATTCCCATTTATATACTTAGGAAATATGGTCGAGTGTGGGCCGCGCGCACCGTGTGCTTTATCTACAACATTTGGTTACGTACTTATGGGAGATTACCCGCGTAAACATATTTTACCTACTGCCGCGTCTTTTTCTGCGTTAGCGCTTAATGATATAGTGCAAAAGTTCGGGAACTTGAAGAAGTACCCATGAAACGCTTGTTGTCACCAGAGGAGACAGATTGCGAAAATATTTTCACGGCTACCGTGACCCGTGACGACGTAGGTCGTTATACAGTTGCATTACCGTTCTGTAGGGACCCTTCGGAATTAGGTAATTCGCACGCTACCGCTTATCGCCGTTTCGTTTCACTCGAGCGTAAGCTCCGTCAGGCACCGATAGTGCGCGAAAATTATAACAAGGTTATTCAGGATTATATTGATAACAATTACCTCAGTCCTGTTAAAGAATCTGAGCTGTCCTCTGATGGTTATTATATAACGCATCACGCAGTAGTCCGACCTGATAAACCGATGCCGCGCATCGTATTGGACGCGAGTGCTAAAACGCATACAGGACTTTCGCTTAACGATATATTACATATTGGACCCAATTTACAGGCCGATCTGTTTTTATTATTGTTAGGTTTTAGATTATTTCCTATTGCAATGAACGCTGATATAAAACAATATTATTTACGGATTGGTGTACCAGTAGACCAACATAAATACCTACGCATTTTATTTAGATTCAACGAATCGGAAAAAAATTCGAACTTATGCCTTTAATAGGCAACCTTTCGGTCTCAAGTCAAGCCCTTACATAGCTATGCGCACTGTGCGACAGCTGGCTACTGACATGAGTCCGCTCTATCCTGATGCCGCGAAAGTGGCAGAGACCTGTCTGTATATGGACGATTTGGTTCTTTCTATTGCAAATGAGGATACTGCCACGCAATTAGCTCACAACTTGATTAAGTTTTTCAAATCGGGTGACTTTGACTTAGTGAAGTGGTCTAGCAATTCACCAGTGCTACTTGACTCGCTTCCCGACACGCACCGCAAGTCGCTTGATTTTGATGTTGACAATAATGTCTCTAAGGTCTTAGGTCTCTCATGGGAACCATGTGAAGATAATTTTCATTTCACATGCGCCGCAATTAATGAAAGGTGCACCAAGAGAAACATACTCTCGATGGTTGCACGACTATTTGACGTGCTCGGATTGGTCGCGCCTGTGATTCTCTATGCCAAGTTGTTAATTAAGGAACTGTGGCTCAGCAAGTGTGATTGGGACGATCCTGCACCGGAGCACATACGCACCCGTTTTTTCGCTCTTGCGCAAGAACTTCAAATGCTTGACACTTTAAGGATTCCACGTCATGTAGGCGTCGAAGTTGGTTGTGAATTACGTCTTGTTGCTTTTTGTGATGCTAGCATGAATGGTCTGGGATGTGTCATTTATGCCCATTGTACCTACCCGTCTGGCATTCAAACTCGCATTCTTTGCGCTAAATCAAAGGTTTCGCCAACAAAAATCACTACGCTCGCTCGCTTAGAATTATGCGCTATTTTACTTATGTCAAAATTAATAAAAACTGTGCGAGACACATATGCAACACGTATGACCATTGCCGGGATATACGCATTTTCTGATTCCACTATTGCTTTATCATGGGTTCATTCTTCACCACATCGTTGGTCAGTTTTCGTCGGTAATCGCGTCGCTCAGTGCCAAGAAAACTTGGACTCTAAACATTTTTATCATATTGCCGGAGCTAGTAATCCAAGTGATTGTCTTTCGCGTGGTATGCTTCCATCGCAACTTTTGACCCACGATTTGTGGTGGAAAGGTCCTCCGTGGATTCGCAGCTCATCTGAGAAGTGGCCGATTAAGCCATTCTCGCTTAATAATTGCTCTGTCTTGCCTGAACTCAAGGCAAATGTGTTGGCTGCCATTACTCACACAGAGCCGCCGTTGCTGTGTACGTTAGCACAACGTGTTTCTTCTTGGGAAAAGTTGCTACGTATCACCGCATATGTATTAAAATTCGGAAGACCTAAAGTTAAGGTCGAACCTCGTTCTATAGCAGGGTTGACAAGTGCTGAGAATGCGTTAATTCTCGCCGTTCAATCTGTGCACTTCTGTGAAGATATCAAATTGATCAAGGCTGATAAATTACCTTCAAAAAGGCTGCAAAGCCTCTTCGTCTTCTTAGACAAACAAGGGATTTTACGCATTGGAGGAAGACTTTCTGGATCAATGCTTCCTTTCGAAGCTAAACATCCGGTTCTTCTCCCTAAACGCGATCATGTCGTTGACTTAATAATACAGCATTTTCATGTTGTTAATTGTCACACCGGACCTGGACTTCTTATGTCTATTATACGACAACGCTACTGGATCTTGGATGCCAGGACTGTTATCAGGTCCAAGTTGCGAAAGTGCAACACTTGCTTTAAATGCAACCCAACGCATCCAACGCCTATAATGGCTGATCTTCCTGATTACCGTGTTTCAGAGGCCAAGGCATTTTGTCACACTGGTGTAGATTACGCTGGTCCGATAAGGACAATCCTTTCTCGCCGCAGAGGTCAACATGCGCAAAAGGCGTACATCGTTTTTTTTGTTTGCATGGTCACACGTAGTCTACATATTGAAGTGACCAGTGATTTAACTACTGAAAACTTTCTAGCCGCGTTTAAACGCTTTATTTCCCGTCGAGGACCAGTTTCATGTCTCTATTCCGATAATGGATCTACTTTCATCGGTGCGAAGGCACATTTAGATGAGCTGTATAGTTTTTTATTGAACTCTAGCTTCAAAAACGCGCTGTCGAATGAGTTGCTCTCTCGACGCATAGAGTGGAAGATGATTCCCCCAAGATCACCAAATTTTGGTGGGATGTGGGAAGGGAATATAAAGAGCATGAAAACGCATTTATATAGAGTAATAGGAAGTCAGTTACTTACATACGAAGAACTGCAAACTGTTCTTACTCAGATAGAGTGTATTCTTAACTCTCGTCCATTGAGCGTATTATCGTCAGACCCTTATCCTGAGGTGTTAACTCCCGCGCATTTTTTGATGTCTACTCCGTTGCAATATTTACCCGCTGCTGATTTGTCAGATCAACGATTGAGTCTGTTAGAACGTAAAAAGTTGTTAGATAGTATGGTCCAATCCTTTTGGAAGAAATGGCACTTAGAGTATTTGCACACGTTGCAAGTTAGGCAAAAATGGGCTACTCCCGACAAACCGGTAGAAATCGGAACTGTTGTTCTTCTTGAGCAGGAGAATTCTCCACCGTTGCATTGGCCGTTAGGAGTAATTACGGACGTGTTCAGAGGCTCTGATAACGTTGTACGCGTGGCGATAGTTAAAACGCAAACTGGAATTTACAAACGCGCTGTAACTAAATTATATCCTATTCCTACACAATAAATTCAACTTAGTTTAAACCTTATTTTTTAGTTTAGGCCGCTATATTTATCATATTTATTATTTAATCGCATAATGCATGTGTTACTCTCGGTCAGTTAGAAAATTCGCGTGTTTTGAAACATCTTGTGATGTTCCAAGGCGGGGTGCATGGTGGAGCGCCAATATATTTATAAAATGCATACATAATCGCACCATAATATATTTCGTTATATTATAAATTTCATAGTCTTTATAGTAAACCACATTCTGTTTGTCGAATGCAATTAGTGCTGGTACTGCTGTAATATTGCCAATGTACTCGACGATCTCAAGAGATGGCGTTAGCAGTCTTCAAATAATGTAAACGCGCTGCACCTGATTAGTGCAAGAAAAAACGGACATACCCTGCTCTCATCGCTTTTCGCGAAGAAGAGCCTTTTAATATATAAAAAATTTTGTTCCGCCACGGACATCAGTTATATTTCTCGTGAAAAGAAGCTGATTTTCCGTTAGTCCTATAGCCGTGTAGTGTTTGGACTCGCTTGTAACCTTTACAAGGTGTATGTGGAGTGCTCCAGTCTACGATCGTGACCGGCCGGTCAATACCTTGCAAGAGACCGTAGAAACCTCGCCGCTGCTCGCTGCCTTCTGGAGGGTCGGGACTTGGTCGGTGTTGCAGGTTAGTGTTGGCATGATTGTTTTGATCGATAGAAGTGGTTTACTTCCCTACACCTCGTACGCTAACTGTTGAGCAATCACACCCTGGTCGGGCTATTTACACGCCTGACCAAGATGTACTGTAGGAGACTGGTGCCTAAAAGAGACATAGAGCCTGTATTTCATGACACCAGGTCCCCACTCTTCGGACAAGTTTACATTTCAAACATTAAATTATTATGTATTATTTATGTTGAATATACACTACAATCGTGAACACGAATACATATAAGAAGGCAACAAAAATATATACACAATTCATAACTTTCAGCTCCAATGGCTAAACACAGAAAATAGATGGTGCCGGGATCAGTGACTGTTGGCTCAGAATTTCCAATTAGGCTCGCAGCATAATCCCACTGAAGAGCGTCAAAGAGCGGGCCGCGCTGTTTTGCGTCGTTGACCCCGTTCTAGTCTTTCAATATCCTTGCGAACAAAGCCAATACCCTCTTTAGCATATTCCAATGGGTTTAAACACACAGCCTATTGAGTTGTCTACAGTGAAGATGTATATTGGTATAGATATATGAAGTAATATACTTTATGAAATTCAACAAACACGTGGTAACACGACATATAGTAATATACCTATATATTGTCAGGTCTATATATATATATATATACCTGACAAATAGGAAGAAATGTTTTCAAACTAACAGCTTTAAAAATAGTAAAAAAATCATAAACTGATTAATTCGTTAGCGTTCATGAGGCTCTGATTTGCTGTGTGAGCTAATCTGCGCATTTTCGCTTTCCTGCGCATTGTAATGCTGAAGCGTTGTGATGCTGCTAAGTAATTCTATTTAAATTTAGAATCTAATATGAAAGAAAGAAAGAAAAGATAATTTATTGCAAAAACGTCAGCGTACATTTTTCTCCTTTTTTGTTACCTAAGTTTATAATTTAAATACACATTGTTATTATTAACCTACTTCACAAACATCATTTTTTAATCTATGACTGCTATGTCTACAATGTGTCGTTGGTCATGTAGATGTGACGTGTCTTTTTGACGTGGCAACATGTGGTTATTCCTTTTATTATTATTATTTTTTTTTTTTAATTATTGAAATTGGAATTATTACTTATAGTACGCTGCTGTTTTGCAATTTAATATTTATGTTTACTGAATAATCTACTACTATATTGGTCGAGAGAGAGAGAGAAAACTACACTTTACGACTGCCATTTGAAGAAGTCATATCAGTCAGCAGTATTTTTAGGCGTCTTTAATATCTTACTATCGGGTGGGCCTAGAGCTTGTTTGTAAACTTAGTACTGTAAGCTATATTAAAGTATGATCATTACTAAAAACATCGGCATCACGATGACTGAGAAATCTAGCAATTAAGAGCTTGCAATTCCGAAGTCCGTTCAATCCTAATAGAAAAAATAACTTAGTGAAAAAATAATATATTATAGGTTTACTAGTTATATATTACTTCTCACGTAATATTAAAAGTGTAGAATTTTTTTCCTTATTGTTCATAAAAATGGTTCACGCCATAAATCCTCTACACAGTAAACGTTATTCACGCTGACAACACAGAAGCCCGGACGCTCTCGATGAAATTAAATTAACCATTTAGGACGGGTCAGTGAAAGTAGCGAAAAACCTCCCGTCCTGCCGTCCAGTAAAAATTAGAACACTCAACAGAAACCTTCATTAGAGGGTATAAATTAATTGAAGAGCGTTTTGACCTGCCCTCGGTCAGCCCACTGGACACGCGGCAGAGAGGCAGAGAGGCGCTGCACAGAATCAGTTTGTATAAGACCGGCCACAATACAAATATACGTCGGTTGTCACATGCCGCGCACGTATCGGTCGCTCTAATTACTCACGTGATTGCTAGAGCGGCCCAGATTGTGACGTGATTCAGAAGTGGCTAGCGGACGGCACTCTTCTAAGGTACTGTTACGTCTAAATAATAGGACAAAGTATTTATGTATCTATATCGAACACAATACAAGATGCTACGGACAGGAGTGGTTGTATTTGAGTAGACCACATCATTGTCGTATTGTTGAATTTTAGGAAAATTCGTTATTTTAAATTTGGAAATCTTATTATGAAACTGACAAATAATAGTTAAACTTGAAAATGAAAACATGAAAACTTAATAATGAATAATATTAGCAAGTATTATGAGCTAGAATGTATGAATTTGAAAATATCAACTCAATGTATGTATAACTGGAACAATATCATTTAACCGCTGATTATAGTAATTAAAATTGTTAATAACTTACATTGGTAAAAAAATACGGTTTTATTTTGGACCAAGCAACAAATATTGTAACACGTGCAAATTAGACCTTAATCTCTATATAATTAAGTTTTATTTGTACTATTGGTGGACTAGTTTTTAACGGGTACTAGCGCCAAGCTTTTGTCGTGGACTCGCTTTCTGACGGATGGAACTAATCTATTATTCTGTCTGGCTCATAAGTCGGGATATACCCGCCATTAATACACTTGTCTCGCTCGAGTGGTGTCGTGTGGCCGCGTGATTGATCATCAAAATGTGCGGATATTTTAAAACTAATTGCCTGCATGTCTACCCGGATTAGAGAACGGCGCATGCACCGGATCGGGCCAGTGAATTAGAACTATTTACTATTTGTCTTTCGAGAACAAAGCGAGTGACCTGAATTAATCGTTTGCAGGAATAGTTCAGTTGAATACGATACGATGTATATTCCCCTTTTGTTTGCTAAAATGTAGGAGAGTCAAGGAATTAATAGTGTACTGTTCTGGTGGTTGCCATATATTTGTTCACGGTAGACACTTATTCTTATGGTAATTGTTGAGTTTGATGTTTGACTACGCTGTTTAATTGACGCTACTACGCTTTCTTAAGTATGATGTTAAAACTATTGTTACCTTATATTCTCAAAGGAAATAAATTTAATACCATATTTATGTACTGTAGCGTAACACTATGCTTATTCGTATTATTGCTTTTCGGTAAATGATCAACATTTATACAAATGTGCGATAAACAAATAATAATGTAAGTGACACTGCACCGGTGTGGTTCGTTAATAAACAGAGTGACCTGCCAACGTTAATCCGGACTATTGGTTGGTTTTAAATGTTTAGCGCTGTGATTGGGTGATTGCGCGTGCGGTCCTGCACGGAGCAGTGCGGCGATGGCGACCGCAGGTGAACGAGCGCGCTCGTTAACGCCACCGCATTCATCCGCATCACGGGCTCATGCGACCGGATAGCCGCGGTTTTGATCATTTGACGGTCGATCGACAATGATATTGTTGTTAAATTTAATTAGCCGTACATTATGTGACATTCAACCTATTGCCACTACCAACTACTGTTGACGTTTAGGAATAATACGAAAAGCCAAATGGAATTTACGTGTGAATAAGTGGTTGAAATAAAACTTATTCAACTTTAGAGCACATAGAATTGTAGGTATTTCCTTTAGACAATATATGTAACTAATTAAGTTATTAGTAGGAAAACAAACTATAATTATATTATGTACTTTAAGAACAATTTAATTTTATTTGTTTTTCAAGTTTTGCGTCTCATATAAATATTAGATGAGTAATTAATTGCGATAGTACAATTATAAGTTACGATTCCTTTTTGGTTAAGCGACATTTCAACAAAACTGCACTGATCGTGATCACTGGTCCACCCTTGACCACGAATTCGGTATAAATATTATTGCTATTGAGTTCCGATTTACATTCTAACATTAAAGGAGAAGTCCGTTTCTGGGCCAAACCGTTACACGAATCAGATATGTACCAAAAAATTCGTCTATTTTGCTTAATTAACCCATTCAAATCTTAGCCTCAATTACAATGGCCAAGTATAGAAAATAAGTAGATTTCTATTTATTACTTTAAACAACCTTTGTAAAATCTCTCCAGCACTAGTTTTATTTTACGACACTAACTTCACAAACGCTGACAGACCATCAACAGAACGTTCCACTAAATCGATACCCTTACCTAAGAATATCGATTTAGTGGAACTCGATACTTTTACTAATAAATAATATTCTATTCTTTTATACAATTGTTTTATAGGTATTAAAATCAAATGTAAAATAGAAAATCTGTAATCTAATTGATTTTTAACTTAAGTACTATTAAAAAATAATTAAAAGAAATAAATAATCAATAAAATCGATTACACCTGGGATTGCTCTAGTATAATTATGTCTGTCAACTGTCCTGGCACAGTTGTAATGTCATTGTCAATGCCATTCGCTTTTCATATTATTCGTATAGATCCCCTAGTAGATACAATATTAATAAATGCAAGCCAGTAGTGATGTAAGTGGGTTTTCATTATTAAACATAGTTTTCAGCTGAGGTTTTCGGTAATATTAATCAGATAAATCTGAAGTCACCACCTAAGCACTTTTTATTTAATTACTTACAACCTGATCGTGATAGTCTGCCGGCGCTGCAGCACAGTCATCGCCAGATTTACGTAGGAAACGACTCAAAAATATATTTTTTTATTAAAATACTCAAATAATAAAAATAACCTAAAATGTAAACATTGTCTGATTTTACCAATTTGGCCAATGCTGGGAGACGTGAAAATTGGGCTCGTGAAACTTTCCTAGGTGCTCTAAATGATGACCAAATTTCAGCCCTGTAACGCCAGGCCCAAGTTTCTATGGACTTTGAGTTTCTCCTTTAATTTTAATTTAACATATTCACAAAGTATGGGATAAGATAGACATAGAGATAAAGGCATTTCAAATCAAATTGTCTCCATACTTTAGTTTGTGTTTGTATGTAGTACCGGAGGTCCCTTCCGTTCAATAATGTCCACTGTCCAGTCGTCCACCCGTTCTCGATACACTCCATATCACTTCTAAAGGATAGGATAGCGCGAGATTCAATATTAGAATTTGGTGAAACCCAATTGTCGGAGTAACAATACTACTTGCATTGCACAGTGTTACTGAAAATGAATTCCTCTTCTTCTTTACGTGCCTGTTCATTCCTGAAAGCAAACAAAACCATCTATTTCAATTAAACCAATAATAGTTATTTTTGAATTGTCAGGAGTAGGAGTCAGTGGGGAAGCTAGGTGCCTGTTCCAATACGTAGATCCTATGGAGAAGAACAGGCAAGAAACTCCAAAGACACTCTTTTTCAAAATGTTTTTTACTAATTTCTGGTTACAGTGTTTATAAGCGTAAATGAAATGTAAGGACGATGTAAGATACCTATTTTTGTAAAATATAAATAGACGCGCTAATTACTCCTATACATATTTAAGTAATAGCAGTCCGGAGATAACTAGCACCGACCAACCGCACCCGTTCACGAGCATGACGTACACGCCAGCCATCGTACAGATCAACCATATTCAAGGGAACCGAATCGAAATCTCTTTCTTTCAACCTTACCCAACATAATTAGTTGGAGCACGCGGTATCTATTGCGCACGTGGCTAAGATATTCCAACTTGCGCTTTGTGATGGTTATCATAAATTTTCCGGACATATAGAAACGCTGGAGCACGGATTTATTTCTTCCTCGGCTCGGTGGCTCCAAATCCTCACAATAATAGACACTCCTGTGTCGGAACACCATATAGGTTAATTAGGTTTGAAATATTGCTTTACCATTACTAACGTTACTAACGGTTAAAAGTCCCGAGGGAAAGAAATTACGTCGATAAAAAGGCCTCCATGGTTAGGAAGATATTGTTCAAAACTTGCTACTAATAGGTATATATGCTTTTTGGTCATCTTCAGCAACACCATCATCGATTACTTAGCTATAAAACGCCCCCTACTGAACTACTACTACTAAAAATAAAAGTATTGATATATCTGACTGTACTAGTTGCACGTGTTACGTATTTATTCGTAACAAGGTCAAAATTTATTTTATTTAAGACGAGCTTTTCCTGCGGTTCGATCGCTTTATTGAAGATTTGTCAATCAGTTCAGTGATCCCTCTTGAACAGCTATATGCAACATTTCAGGATGATCGGTTCAGTAGTTAAGGCGTGAAAGCGTCACAAACAATATCAGTTAGGACTCTGCTATATAAAACAAAAATAAATGATAAAGGTCCTGAAGAAAAACGCACCTTAATTCATGTTTACAGCCAAAATTTATTGCAGTGGTGAGACTTCTGTTTTGCTATAAACTCGAATTCTCGAAACATAAACATTTCTTAAGTATACAAGAACTACTACGCCGTGAGCCATTTAATAATGATCAATCGGAGCTTTGCCTGTAGACCAAATGTCGACCGATTTGGCATACAACATTACATGCGCGGTTCGCGGTGTTACGCGTGGAGATCAAGCGACAGCGCGTGGTGGCTGCGGTCGCGTGAATTGCTGCTTAATACACTCCGCATTGGCACAAATATGAACACTGTAAACTCTTCGGATGCCTCGTGCTGGCTTACGGCTTTAATTAACATTTTGTCTGTATCGAAAGTTTAATATCGGGGTCGTAAAGCGGAGAACAAATGCCTCCCGCACAATAAGCCTTAGCTAATTGCCTCTTGAACGACCCACTCCGAGTTATAGTGTATGTTAATGAATAGATTTTATTACTTTCGCCCCGTTTTAACTGCGCACTGGGAGCGGACTTGTCTTTCTTTAATTTAAAATTATCATTTTATGTCAAGAGTTGCCGTCATTTAACTATAGTTTTTACTTAAGTATCACTTAGGATTAACGTGTCTCGCGCGCCTTCCTCTAGAGGGGGGAGGAGGTTTTATACTTTTTCAAATAGACGATCATGGTGGCCAAGACGAGCCAGAGGTGTACTAGGTTAGTCTTCAGATTGTCAGTAGCAGTTGTATGCGATTTTAATAGGTTCAAATGTAGCATAACTGCTTTATGCTACTTTTAGGGTTATTCTGTAGGCTTATCTTCACGCAATTAAATAAATATAATAAAATTTATAATGTATTTTAGTTTATAATGGTGCTGATCAACCTCACACTCCTTGTCAATTTAATATTTTATTTTAGTAGTAAACAACAAAAAATAGGAATTTAACAAGAGGACCAATATTACGTTAATTAAAATTCAGCGAATGTACATAGGTCATAACCATTTTCGGCTTATCATAGTTGCAAACATTTCATTGCCAAAACAAGTTGTTGTTGATACTGGTTCCACATTTGAATCATTTCAAACTCTCGCTCACGCATGTACTACGATGCTAAATGAATTAAAGCACAATTAGCCAACACTAAAAACTACGATTCGAAAAATGTTCATAAAATATTGAAATGGCTCCTTCATTCGCTGCATAAACATGATATTTTGAAGGTCTTGCACAGTAGGTATTTGATCGGTGGTTGAATGTACATAGTACAAATTGTATTGTAATTTGAATTTAATTGTAATTTAATTTTAGTTTGAAGTTTATTATACATTAAGACCAAAAGATATAATGATGCGGTTCAATCTCAGAAGACCCATTGGCCAGATCCATAAGATTTGAACAATCAATTTCAACGTTTTCGATGCTTGGGAAGTAATGGGTTAATATTATATTTACGATATAGGTACAGTTTAACACGTTTGATGTTAGACGTTCCTAAGAAGATCGCTTAAAAAAGCCGTGTCGGTCCAAAATAAATAATATATGAAAATATTACTTACTTACACTAACAGTTAGGTGGTTCTCATAAAATTTTGTTTTACTAAAGCTTGTGATGAGAATACCTGCAGAGTCTAGTTATTTGTCTACACGATTGTACTGTGAGACCGTTCCAGAAATACTTTCGTATGTCGCACGCCTGGACAGGTAGGAGCGCGCGGATCTGAGCTACGGGTGCTTGGAGTGGGGCCAGAGATTTTAATAGCGTCATTATATCCGATAGACGAGCGGCACGGCACCGGGCCGCCGAAGTTCAAACTACTCGTCTCATCGGTCAGACTGCTAAATGATAAGTAGTCACAAGTTTGACACATTATATTGGCACTCCTTTTCTATCTTTACTGTTTGATATTTGTATTCTTTCGATGTATGTACACTATAGTATTTTCATCTATACGCACGCACGGGTGCACAATAAACATTAAACAATTCAAGAGACCTACATTGTAACATTGTTGAACTTGGCGATAAATTCTAGATTTTTTCCTTTTTTAGTGACGAAGAACTTGCCCAAACACACTTATGTTTTTAGTGACGAAGAACTTGCCCACACACACTTATGTTTTTGATCTGGTTGATACTTTTTCACTTGACCTGATATCTGTTTATTTAATGTTTTTGAATTTGATTGTATAGAAAAATTTACATTAAAAGAAAATTTATTTATCTTTGTCCAAGATTTGTCTGTTCTTCAAGTGTGCTTCGTTACCTGCTATGCCTTATTCACTCTCCCGACTTATTACTTGACTACTTGAGACTGATTTACAAAGTTAATTGCGCTGAAAGTTTATGAACAATGTAATCAAACATTTATAGTTTCTAGTTTTGACTTCTAAGGTGTTTTACTTCTAGGGTTTACCAAAGATTTTAGTGTTTTTAGATAATTATTTGTTTTTTTATAATGCCTAGTATTAAAAAGATATGATTTTGTACCCCAACTTTTAGTAATCGTATCACATACTACAATTAGTGACAAACAAACATGAGATAAGAACAGAAGATAAGAAAGTACAAAAGTGTCCAGTCTAGAACTCGTATACTCCAGCGGTTATCGGTTCTGCGGGCAATGTGGATAGCCAACTGCTACTTCAGCTTGCTCATTCATCGAGCTATGTCGGTTACCGTGGTTTTGTGTCGGATCACTTTGTTACGAATTTGTTCAACAGAAACACAGGCAGCATATCTCTCTCCATGACAGACTTTGACTTTGTAGTTTGTGGACCAACTTTACGTGAGTATCCACGTCTCGGCACCGTGAGTCATTTCAGGTAAGACTCGCTGATTAAAGAATTTTGTCTTAGGGCACTGTGGTGTGTCGTACATACGTGGTATGGCGTTAAGAACTGACGAAGCTTACCGAATGCTGCCAATCGATGCTGAATCGTCTGATTGACTTCCTTCTCGAAGTTGTTCTTACCCAGTTGCAAGATCTGCCCAAGGTACACGTAGGTACTCTTGAACAACTTTGAGATGGACGCCAGTAACTACTATCGGCCTAAACTCGGTTAATAAGTTTTTTTATAGTAATAATAATTTGAGACACCTCACACACGGCCGTCTGGTACCAAAACAAGCAAAACCTGTACTACGGTAACTACACAGCTGATAAACATACTTCGCATCTTCAGTCGCTAGTACGGATGTTTGGTCACCGCCGAGTCAAGTCCAGGTACAGTGTTTCTTTGCGTGTTTGCAATACATCAGTGATTAAGTATCACAAGAGAGTTTTCTCATCGCCCGTACTCACTTCGTATCCACATTGTGTCTAGTCCTGTGCCTGAGGACTTGACATATATATTTAAATTAATTTATACCGATACGCGCCGTACACTTTACCAGTTTATGCACTGAAGCTATTACGATATATACAATACATAATGGCATTATTTCGCTCGGTTGGTTGGCGCGTGCTCCAGCTGGGTAGGTAGGTAGGCAGGCACCGATTCTATCGACAATTATGACGTAGAACAAGTGGCCCGTATATCTATACACACTATCTATAGGTGCATTTGAGTGGAAACTCTCACAAACGTCTGGCTACAGATTCTTCATTGCATACATTAAAATACATATCTTAAAAGAGAGGGCGCATCATCGAAGGAGGAAGGAAAGCTCCTATCTCAGAACAATAATTGTACATATGTAAATAATGATATCAGCATGGGCGTACAAAAACAGAGTTTGCCCCCACCTGGACTGAAAACTGGGTACGCTTATGCATATTAGTCATGCAATTCTTTGAAGATTTTTTATGAAATCTACAAACAGTTATAAAAATATTCATCTAAAACTATAAATTATATGTGAAAAAATACTGTAATCATTCTATTCACTAAACGCGCATAACAAGATTTAAGCGAATATATTTTTGTACAATCCTACTAATATTATAAACGTGAAAGTTTGTGAGGATGTATGGATGTATGGATGGATGTTTGTTACTCTTTCACGCAAAAGCCACTAAACCGATTGCGATGAAACTTGGTATGTAGATAGCTGGAGACCTGGATTAATATATAGGCTACTTTTTATCCCGATATTTCCACGGGATCGGGACTTACGAGGGTGAAACCTCGGGGTGCTGCTAGTTTTTAATATTTGTATCACTTCGTGGGAGAGCCATGCTTCGGCATGTATGGGCCGGCTCGACTCCGCTCGATACCACGGCCTCACAGTAAACCGGCAGTGAGACAATGCTTGCATCGCTTTTCGCCACACGAGGGAGGTTGCCGGAGGCCCTAACCCTTCTCCGGGCAGGAAGCGGCAGTCGGCCACCTCGCCGAGCCACCATGGCTCGTTAGTCGTCCCGGCTGGAGGCTCCACGTGCTGGCTATGCCACTGTGGAGGCGCTCCAGCCGATCGTCGAATGGGCAGACGCAAGTTCTTTCCGGGCACGGCTGCTTCGGGAAGTACCTGCACTCGGTCGCTAGGAGTCCCGCCTGTCACCACTGCGACTGCAGTGAGGACTCAACTCAGCACACGCTGGCGGTTTGCCCCACTTGGGGCTCAGGGTCGGGCTCCCACTGCAGTCATCGGAGGGGACCTCTCGCTAACGGCCGTCATACGCTCCATGGCCGGTAGCGACAGGATTTTTACCGCGGTCGCGACTTTCTGTGAGTACGTCATCTCGCAGAAGAAGGCGGCGGAAAGAGTCCGGGAGGACGATCTCCACTCGGACCTAACTCGCCGCCGATGAAGTGAGTGGCGGAGTCGCGCGTATCAGCGCCTCATGCCGCCCTGAGTGTAGCCGCGGGTGGACGGGACGGGTTTTCCCCTCCACCCGCTATAGTGGCCCCCCGCTAGGAGGTGGCGTCCGTGAGTGCCTGGACGTTGCCTAATTGAGTTATTACCCGGAGGTGGTGCCCGCGCTTAGCGGGCAAGCGCTAGGGGGGGTCCGGATGTCTTAATAAAAGCTGTTCCGGGATCTCTCCTACTTAAGGCGCAGTACGGCACACCGTGTGGTTTTAGTCGGTTTGATTCCGACACACCGCCCCACTGAAAACCCCGGTGGGGTGACGGCCCGAGGGATTTTCCACACGCACAAAAAAAAAAAATCTCTTACCCTTCCCTCTCCTCTATTCCCGTCCTTTCTTCCCTGTAATCCCTCTCCCCCCTATTCCCACTCTCCGCCCCCTACCCCTCTTCCCCTTCCGCACTTGTGACTCTTGAGTTACAGGTGCCCATGGGTGGTGGTAGTCATTTACCATCAGGTGACCCGTCTTCTCGTTTGCTCACAAGCATGCCCACAGGCTGCCATTTGAGCAGAAATCTTCTGTGACCTCCTCGATCTCCTTGTAGAATTAAGTTTCAGAAACACTAACTCACAAATGTATTGCCCCAGTGGTTACCAAAACCTTACAACGCAGTATCCAGATGTCGCCACACGACTATTTAGCATAGTATTGCGTACATTTTGATTCGGCTCGCTCTCGGCAACAGATGTACAAGAACAGTTCAAAATCTTTATCAACTGACTAAGGTGAATGTCATGAACTGATACGAATGTTAAGCACCCTGCTTTAAAACGATTCAAACAAATCTTAAATATTTAAACAGGTTTTTTGTCTGTACTGCATAAATATTTACTACGATACGAATGTAAAAATTGTACACCTCTACGTGGAGCCTTGTTCTAAACCAATGATATGAAGAAGTACCTCCGCGCCTGGAGGCTTTACATACCCATATATGCTCGTGTGCATACACAATATTAATACAAGAAACAAGTTTAAACTCGTTGGGACCTATCATCGCTTACATAAAGTACACAACTCGTTCGAAGGTCTTGGTATACGTTTTTATAATAAAATTCCTATACATGTAAGCGACCTTCCTGTAAATAAATTCAAGCAAACTGTAAAAAATCACCTTATTAGGAAATCCTACTATACGATCAACGATTATCTAAACTAAATAAATCTTGGGCTTAAGGTGTCATTAGGTATATACACACAAACTTCTTTGACTTATAATTAAGCTAAATTATTAACAAACCATTGTCAGTTGAAAGTAATGCGTGACGTTTATTATGGTAATTTGACTATTAGTGATTTTTATCAGTATCTCGACTATGGTTCGTCATGCTCACTAAAATGTCATTGCTTGCGGCGTCGTCATGGGGCGGGTCATTTCTTTCCCTCTGATATGGCGAAGGAGATGATAGCTGGTCCATGCGTCATACTCGTGAATGGGTGCTGCTTGGGGTGACTGGTCGGCCTAGTCAGCGATGCTTGAGCCTATACTATTATTTTGGTTCGATCAACTGCAACTCTAGCCTCTTAATCCAGTCACGAATTAATTTTAACAGTAGATTTTGTAACTGAATGAAGGTAGATGTGAACCTTGAACGATTTCTATGTTTAATAGGTTCAAACCTTCAACGGTATCACTGAGTGATTTTAATTTTTTAGTACGTTAGCTTTTGGAGCATTTCAATAAAATGAAATTCAGGTGCCATCAGCTTGCATCCTGTTTACCTTTCGTGTAACACTAACACTATTGTACCTGAAGATCTGACTTTTAAAAAGAGTGGCCATGAGTTTCTTTGGCAGTATTCTTCTCATAAGGCTCTACGCATTTTGGAAACTGGAAGTTATAGATCGACACAAGCAGGCAGTAGATTTTGGTGTTTTTACCTAATTTACCTCGACAATCCAGCACATGCTGTGGCGTCTGTTTGCGCCGATCCATGACTTTAACTCTAGCTTCAATTTAAAGTTCATAAATGTCACTTAGTGTCGTAATTGAATAAATGATTTTGAATTTGATTTTGAATTATGTAAAGGTTGGGCTCCACTTAGATTTACATATTAGTCTAAGCTTATTTTCACGTTTTGTATTCCCCAACATTCCTACGTTTTCCTTGTGTTCGCTCCTCTGGTCTTCTCTACAGTTATTTTTGATTATTGTTAGTATTATTCCATGTAAAGCGTATAATATTAATTTTGTGATCAAAGGTTTTTTGATTTATACCAAATTCTACATTTAAAAAGACTTTATTGTCCATTGCCGCCGGCCTTTTAATATAATTAGTGTTCATTGTTGAATAAAATATTATAATGAAGGTAGACATTTACATGTTTCGGACAAAATATTAAGTAATTATTTCATAAAATAAAATGTTATACAAAACGTGAATTGGCTTTATATTAATAACAACAACCTTTGTGCGTCATAAGTTATATTTACAGAGTTATTCGATGGAAGCGTAATGGGTAAGGCGTTGGACTTGACATCGTGTGGTCGCGAGTTCTCGCTCGACCCAGGACGAAGACCTGAACCCACGTCGGACATAAACATTCTCAATTGAAATCAATACCAAATAATAAAGGTCCCCGTAGCAGAATATCATTTGCAAAAAAACAGTATCTCCAAATACCTTAATCGCAAATCGTCACATTCGCAAAACATCATTTTAGTAAAATACCATAACGTCATAATACCACATTCGCAAAACACAACATTCATATGATACCACATCCAAAGGACAGTTATCAACGAAATATATAGTAAGTAATACGAGCCTACAAGTCTATGTAGTATCGAATGACAGAGGAACTGCAATGGTACCCACAAGTCCATAACACAAGTTCAATCATGCATGCATGAATTAAATTTTTTAATATATTCAGATATAAAAAAAAAATACTTAAAAATTACTGTCCCACCGGTATCGGGTACAGGGACCAAGCTACCGGCGGTTAGGTTCCAGTGACTGAAACCTCCTCATAATACGTGCCGTATCGAGAAGTACTTAATCCAGCTGCCTAACGTGAGCCTCTAAAGGTGTTGGGCGAGGATCTTATTAAATATGAATAACGGTGACATTGTCATTATTAGTCATAATTCGCAGGCAAGAAAGATGTGCCTAAAGGGAGGCTTAGTATCTATGTTGATTTTAGCTGTTGAATTTCTAAAGCACTGTTATACAATAAATTTTGTTATTAATGGTTAGTTCTTAATAGCAGATAAGAAAATGTAATAGAACACGAATATAATGTTATCAGAATATGATGCTTTGCGATTATGATACTTTACAATTACGATATTGTGCTAATATGATGTTTTGAGAATGTGATGATTTGCGATTATGGTGTTTTGAGGGCCAAATTTTAACATTTTGAAGGTAAATCAAAACCTATATTTATACTATATATATATTGACCTAGGATCTTGAAGTTGGTAAGAAGCAAGATCTCACAGCACAAGTAAAGGAAAAAACTGAAAGTTGTAAATTATTTGTTATTTCTTTCTGCCTGTGTATGTCTATCAAGATCTTTTTTCCTAGGAACCCGTAAAGGCATCAAGTTGAAATTAACATAAATTACTTATTTCAGCGGTCCCTTGAAGCTGAAAAAGAAATCAAAGCTTTTCCGTCAATGCAATCAATGGATACTGTCATTAAGTCTTAGATTTTAACAAATTTTCAGGCAAAACAAAGCCAAAAGGTACTTCTCATTGACCTAGATAAACTTTGGTAAGGAGCAGGTCAGACAGCACAAGTAATGGAAAAAATCCGAAACTCGTTAAGTTTTTGTAAAAGAATAAATAAACAATATCGTGATCAGACACCACCACGAATCAAATTACTGTTTTACGAATTATTGTTGTTTTTCTGAGTTGTGCGTGACCCTGTAGCTGTCTGGGCTTGTTCGATAACTTAGTGGTAAAATAAAATTGCATAATAGTCAAACTAACAACGGTAAATCATAACTTAATTGATCGTTGTTCATTTTTATTTATTTCCAAGGGCACGAGCTGTTATTTATCTGGACCATTTCCTGTTCCGCGACTCTACACAAATGGCGGCTCCAGTAGGTGTTCTATCAAAAACTGTATTATTCAAATGGTCCGAAAAGCCGGTAGAGGGAGGGAGGGGGGGGGGGCAAAGTGACGCGGTCCGTCCGGATATTAATATCCGCGTCGGCGGATGCTCGCTGATATTACGTCCGTTACGTAACGTTAGTTCTAGAGCCGTAGAGTCGCTCTACACTGACACAAGTACAATGTGCTGATTGTGGTGTGACTTGGAGATGTTATACTGTTTGTGTGTATTAATGTACAGTTATGCTCACTTCGTCATGTGCTTGGTACTCGTTGTATATGTGTTGATGTAACATAAGCTTAAGTTGGATGAATCTACAAAAGGACCGATATTTCTATTTGTTTTTGTCATATAAAAAAGCCTAGGTCAATTACAGAATTTTAAAGAATTGTAAAATATTTTATTCACCCTGAAAATTTCCTTAAAAACGTTTTTAGATTTTTTCTTTGAAAATGCATTTTGTGTAGGTGTGTATCTGTAGACACCTACACAAACACACACACACACACCTGCATACTTCTTATGAATTTTCAGGAAAAATTTAAAGACATGGTTTTCTTTTATGTGTTATCGTTCTAAGTTTTTTTTTTTATTTATTATAATCAAACGATCATTTTGAAACAACATTTGAAAACATACTGGAGATACTGCAATAAGTTCTATGTTACGTAGCTTCCATTCAACTCGTACATGGAAACAATCATCACATTTGTGAAATGTGCATAGATAGGCTAGTTCCAACTCTAAAATATTATTTCTATGACAAAATAAATGCCAATAATTTATAGAATAAAGATCACTTTTTAAATTATGTTACGAATGAATGTACCGAATTATAACATTGCAATGTTCAACTTCGATAGTTTATCTCCCGCCACGACAAGGAATATCTAGATACTTCCTCAATAAGGTGGCGCCTTTATTCAATCAATGCAGTATTTTTTTAGTTGTATGAATGTGTATCACATTTACGTAGTTGCTTTTATTTCGTCTGAATGTGTTTTCTGCTAAATTCAAGGTTAAAAATAATTTCGGAACATGAATGCTTCGACAAACCTGAAAACTGGTGAGATTAAAACAAAAACTACTACAATTATATGTAACTAGTTTTTGCCCGCGGATACGCTGGCTAAGTTATTTTTCTATCCATCGAAAAAAATATTTATTTGGTATCAAAGTTACCCTCTGTCCTTTTCTTCACCCACACAATGTGTTTCTAAAATTTCATGATGATCCGAGTAGTTACAGCGCTTATTACACTTGGCTGAATTCAGTCGTCTGAATTCAGCCAAGTGTAATAAGCGCTTTAGGCGTCAAAGCGGAACAAACAAACTTACTTTTGCATTTATAATATTAGTTAGGAAGTGAGTACGTGACGTCAACATCTGGTACAGGCTCTTACTTGTCGATAATGAGAAACCAGAGTAGATGTTTGTTTGCACTTCTGTGTAGTGTTTATCTTTACTAGATCACCAATATACCTTTAGAATAAGAGCCTCTCTGATGTCACGTATGTCGTAACGGTGTCGCAACCAAGTGTCGTCGTCACAAGTGTCACAACCGCCGTGGACCTACCGCCAACACGGGCAATATACTTAGCTGCAGAGATCACAATAATACTAGAAAAGTTAAAAAATATTTTTATGAAAGAAAAAAAAACGGCATTCAGTTTTCCGCAGGCTAACCTGTGTTTTATGTGTACAGCGTAATGCTTTTTTATTTGATTATAAATATATTATTTTAATATCCGTCTGTAATATAATTACAACCTTAGATTTGAATGTAGAACAATTTATAGTATAAAGGTGGAGTGTCGCCCTGCGACGGCGATATTACATTCTTTTGAGCGGAGGCTTTATTTGAAACCAACGCTGCGGGTGGCAGTGCTTATTTTACACTTTGATTGTGGGACAGGCCAATTTATATCGTTTTCATGAAAAATACACAATAAAATAAGAATACAACCTAAGTTTATTCCGACCTAAAAACATTTACGAAATCATGAAATAGTATTGCATTATATTCTGAAATTTATTGAAAAATATTTTGAAAACGCACAACTCTGGGGTGCGTGCGCCTCGTTTGTTCCATACTACAAAGTGTAGAACACACGCCGGAGAGCGAGCACCACTCCGTCGTCTTCTAGATCATTTTAACACACATTTTGCCGTCATTGATATATTTGCTGAATCCTACATAAAATTTAAAAACAATGCTATTGCTTTGCTGGAAAACCATTGTCATCGAAGTTCAATTTGAATGCTTAACTATATATTATATGTATTTGATTCTGCTGAAAGTTGTGTGTATATATATAGATTTTTTTTATTATGTATGTAGCGATAATGTCCGCATCTCGCTCCTATTTAGCTTAAATTAATCTAATGTTAACTCGTGGACAATGATGTGGGTCACATGTTGAACAAACCAAACATATGTATATTTCCTTTTTTTTTTTGTAACATATATCATGTAACTGTTTTTGTCCCAAATAAATAAAATAAATTAAAACTCAGTAACATAGAACAAATAATTAAAAACCTACAACATGTGGTTTTAATAATTTTGAACAGTCGGTAAATGTAGTCTAACTTATTACAACAAATTGTATAATTATGCCACATATAATGGGAAATAAACCCACAACAACCGACATTGTGGCAATTAGCGAGGTGACGATTTATACCACTGCACTTACAAAGACAATGTAAAGTTCCTAATTATGTGGATTTTATTATAGTATCCCCCCCAGACGTACTTATAAGCCCATCCAGTTTTATATATACTTGGATTTGGAAGTACCTAGATGTAGAATTATCTCCCATACCACAGATTAAACACAGTTTATCCGTGCGAGCATATCTTGTAGCCAATTCTCACAGGAAGACAGCGACGATATATCATAGCTGTGTACTCACTGCTACAAGTGCTACGGAAGCATTCCAAGTGCTACGGAAACAGCGTCTACGTTCTCTGCTACGAACATACGACACCAATGGCTACTTATTATTTCATACATTTTACGATCCGATGCCAATATCTGTACAGTTTTAGGTTTACCAGCTCTTGAACCGACGCTCTCATAGTAAATGAGAGTTTCAATTAATATGTGATACAAAGTGGTATTTTGTAGGCTGGCAAATGTGGACAGTTTAATGAAAATGAGCTATGTACTGTGTAGTGTCAGTGATTGTATACAAACGGCGTTTGATTGCAGTGACCGCAGGCGGCGTTCACATACACACAAACACACACAGGTGTAATAATGTGTACACATAGGTATGTGTGTATGTTCACAGCATGATTACCTGTGCGTTTAGATTGTTGACAACTCGTGATGGCTTGTTCGCTTGGAGCTCAAAGGCGGACATTCCGTTCTCAATGAAGCTTTATACTGCTGCTACTCGAAACTGCAGGATATAATCACAAAGCATTGTTAGGTCACAAATAATTTAATAATATTGTAAATGACAATTTTTTATATTTAATGTATCATGGTATGTAAAATTATCGTTTTTTAATACACATGGAATTTCTAACGATGTAATATTTAACAAACATATTAATGAATTTATTTCAAGCGCTGACTTGAAAAATTAGGTGATTGTTTATACTATTTTTTAATATAAAGTGCAATACGACGAAGTCGACGAAGGTTAGTTACAATACACATATTTACTTTTTCGTGTACTTCCTAAGTACGCGGCAAACAACGTAATTAGAATTTTCATAATTTTTAATAGATCTGGTAAGTCTCGAAGGAGTATCAGAAATGTTGCAAAGCAAGTCAATTGTATTAAAGAGAATGTGGCGGTTTCTAAACTTACTAAAATATACAATTAAAATTAAAGCAAAGCCAGGTCTCACAATATGTTTCGCAAATCTTGTATCGAGGCGTGTGGAATGAGTGGATGAACAAAACATGTCTTGCGGCCGCTCGCGCCCAGTGAATCACACTCGGCACTGAATACAGATTCATTGCGCTCACGGACGTCTACCGAACTTGCACCTGCTTCCATTTCTACTGCTTACAAATAATAATCAATCTGCTTCCATTTGAGTGCATGCTCTTAATACTTGCGCGCCTCGCAGGTAAAACATGACTGATTTAATGTTACTTTAATATTTTTCACCTTGTATACTTATGTGTGCATACTCATGTTTAAGCAAATAAAATTATCTTATCTTATCTGATCTTAAATCAATATATCTAGATTTTGGTACCTAATTAAATAGTAAAAAATCTTCCTTAGTACTTTTGGTGTACTCCAATAATAAATTGCGCTCCGTGTTACCCCGAATTGGGAGAATGTACTAAACCTGTTTACAAGTAGTTGTGTAAAGTGAAATAACATTAGTTCGTACCTTATAGAAAAAGCTGTGTCATTGTATGGCGGACGTATGTTGTAAGATATCCGTAGTTGTTAATTGGTTATCAATGTACTCTTGTGTAGTATTAATGTCCGTTGTTATTAAATATTTATTTGTGTACTGTTCTGTATTGTAATTGTATTGTTGAATTAGTACTTGTGTAGGTATGTAAAATTAGCTCATAATTATTTTGTTGACTGCCCCATCACCGACACTATCACTTGCCTATCATGCTACATGCCTCTGCTTAACGCTTTGTGTGTGTTGTGTAGTGGTTCGCGGTGTCAAACTATATGACCAGACTGTTCACAAAATGGCTGGATGTGAATAATTTCAGGGTTCACCCACCAGGCTACAGACCCTCCATACCCGGTACAGCAACGTTGCCGCTTGCACCCGCCGCCCTATTGGTTGCCTACCCTAGAACCGATCACGGACACTACTGCTGGAGCTGGACTGCCCGCAGACTCTAACGCAGGACAGTGGCATTTTATGGGTACTACTAGCCGATTACACTTTTTCCACTTCTGAGTGTTCTCGAACCCAGTCCTGAGACTCATAGAACCGTGTTACTTAATTCTTACTATACCTATGTATTAATTTCTTCCAAGTGTTTTCTTTTCCCTAAGTGCCTCCATTACTAAGATTATTGTATTGTATCAAGATTGTTACAATTGCGATATTTTATTTCATAAGTTTTAAATAATTAAAATTTCATAAGTTATTAATTAAAAAGATAAAAACACGACTGAACTACCATTTTTTTGGACATTGAAAAGGGCGCCATGTAGATGCCATATTGAGTTAAATACATCCAAATCTGTTCAGGCACTCGTAGGTTTCGATGGACTAAAGAAATTCACATAAATATATATATATTATATGTGTAACTCGGGATTTAATCGCGATAACACGTCTGAAACGTCGGGTAAACAAAAATATATTGTACCTTATAAATGTTATCGTGATTAAGGTGAAAAACAATTATTTACATACATTGATATACATAAACCCTGAAAACATTAGGTACACTCCTTTTTTGGGCCGTTGTGTAAAAATTAAACAACTTGGGGTGTCTACTTGACGCCTGAAATAGGGTGAACTGAATTACACAATCCATATACATGTGTATGTTGATATAGAAAGAAAGAAAGAAAGAAAGAAAGAACAAATGATTTATTTTGCTAAAGCACAGCATACCACAAAAATAAAATATAAAAATAATAACATAGCTGCATAGGTACAAATAATATATATAAAAAAAGAACAATTAAAATTTTAATACCATGTAACATTTTTGCGTTGTCATTTGTTACATGACACTGACATGTCACATGACGCGTCAATGCCACGTACCTGACCAAGTTTCTTTGAGTGTAAATTACAAAAAAAATAACTTATTATGTTACTGAGGGTTGTACGCCGTGCCCTAGAAAGTAGGTGGATCCTCAGTATACACTGCGATGGACAAATGCCACCCCAGTACTGATTTTCAGTGCCCACCTTAGCTGTCGACTTGACGCCAACAGCTGCAAGCATAAAACTAAAATATAATATAATATACTGGCCGCAATTGCCATCTGATGTAGTTCAACGTAACAACAAAGTAACAACGTAACGAAATATAATTATAAAAGTATTTACCTTTGCTACTTTTGGATCAATGCCAGGTAAGTGAAAATTAAAACTAATTTATATTTGCGAATAGTCATAATAGTTCGTACCCAATATATACATGCTCCATTATATCCAATAATCACTACCTTCCGTTTCAGGTCCCTAACAGAGGATAACAAATCAAGATAACACCCATACGTCCGCACCGACACAATAATGGTAGCCCGCAGGGTACCCAAAACTAGTATTACATATCTTAGGGCCATAACAATAAGGTTAGATAGATTTGTTACTGTGTTTTTTGTTGTTCAAGAAGGTATTTTTTAAAATGAGTTTTAAAAGATAATATGCTTTTTAGGTCCCTAATTGGCGGAGGTATAGAGTTCCAGCATCGTGTCGCCGCAAACCTAAAACTACCACGAAATGCAGCTGTCCTGTGTTCGGGGACACTCAATGCTCTGACTGAGGGTCTGATGGAGTATGAGAAGTGGTTATGTCTCCAGTCTATTTTCTCATATAAGTAGGTAGGGGTGTGTTTGTTAATTAGTTAATTATAATTAGTTAATATACATATTCATACCTGCAGGTACAATATAGACACGTCCCATGAGCCTTACCTTCATTACTTGTATACTTTTATATAAAAGGTTTAATGTTTACCAAACTCTGTAAACAACAGATCCCTAAGTAACTCACAACCGTTTGAATCATATCGTATATTGTGTGATTTAGTTGGCACACGCATGTTCAGATAACACGGAGTTTACAAAATACACCGCTTTGCTCACACATGTTGCCTTTATTTTCTTTGTCCGTTACATATATCTGTGTACATATAATCGCAACATTTTATTTCATATTTGTCGCCATATCATTGAATATCTCGGAATGTTTAACTCATGGCTCTGTATTTTGTATATGTGAATCTCGTGTTTGTTTGTATTAAATTGTAAATTTTGTTTTACAAACCTAGGTACCTATATGATGTTTAAAACCTTTTGAGTTCCTTCTAAATAATACATAGGTTTCTAATACTTTCATAAATGCCACCTGTAAACGCTGAGACAACTAAAAATACCTGTTATTTATTTATATGTAGTCTGCAGCAAAAATAGCACAACCTGTATAAATTTCATTAAACAAGTAAAGTACCTTGAATATTGGTGTAAAGTAAAGAGACTGAAGCGTGAACTGAGACAGCCGAGGCACAGGTGACTCGTTCAAGTGGCAGATTTTATTTGAGTAGAACAAAGGCGCTTCTGTTAATACTCATAAAATCTTTGAAACCTCATTTCACACCGACGACGCGCCTAAGGAATTATATTACGACGAAAAGATGAAAGGTTCGCAGCTCTATATTGTCACTTAACAATACTTGCAAGTTAATTAATATTGCAGAACAAATAGTCATTGGGTTTTACGTTATGTCTAAGGTATGTATTTGCTTATAAAATAAATAAAACCTCTTTTTCACCGACGAAAAAAAGGAGGTTCTCAATTCGACCGTATATTTTTTTTTTTTGTTAAAAATATTTTTATTTTATGATTTTTTTCATCATCAGCTCAGATACATGATGTGATGATTTCTACACGCAAATACCTGATAAAGTAATTGTATGGGACAACTATAAATGATAGAATTTGATAATGTCTGAGAGATTTATTATTGATTACAAATGCTAATGATATTTATTGATAACTAAAACTAATGCTTATTTGATATGATAATCATAACTGATTGCTATGAGTACACGCGGCGCTCACCAATCGCGAACTGACGATCATTTAGCACGCGCTACAGAAAAAACTCATACAACGAAAAAGTTTACTGTACGGTTAGACCGTACAGTAATGAACAGAAACACTATTCGTTCCTACAATTTTCGAGGGTTTCTCTCAATTTTATCAGGATCCCATCATCAGATCCAGACTTCCTTGACATGGGACCACCCTTGAGGTATACCCTATCTAACAAAAAAAGAATAATCAAAATCAGTTTTTAAATAACGGAGTGAGGGCTGAATCCATGATATATCTCCTGAGTTATTAGCCATTAATCTTACTGTTCCCTTACGTTAACTTTTTAATAATTCTTGACATTTTGAATAACTGCTGTCTGCGCTTATGGTCAGGCCGAGCGAGGATAAATTGAAAACAATTAAACTAAGACGGGTTTCTTTCATAAAATGTTCAAGGTTTAAAGCGAGAATTGTCGGGAATTCAACAAGATCATTCTGTAAAAAACTAACTAAAAAACTCTATATAGGCATTGATTCAAATATATCCCACAAGTTAGTTAAAAAGTAGCAAGAACACTTTGGACACGTGTCACTATCCTACCTCTAATCTGAATCAGTAAGCTTAAGTGAAAGAAACCGACATTATGAAAGGTATGATAAACAACAGAATACTGTCATTTTTCAACAAGTGCACACAAACAATATCAACATCATCGTGAATTTTAATACCTAAAAGGACCATAAAAGCACCGCACCGCAAGCAAACAAAAAAGTACTACATAATAGTGACGTTATGGCTTGTTAAAGGCTCCCACAGGCTTTATTGCGCTCTTCGCAAACCCTCCATAATGATGCTTTATTGGACGATACTTCAAACAGCTTGAAATGTGCGTGGAACGTTCACCTTAACAATAGAGAACATACAATTAGCCTGTGACAATAGTGTTTGTATTGGTTTAAGATTTTAATTAATATGAGAGTAATGGCCTCGATATGAGAGTGATGGCCTCGATATGAGAGTAATGGCCTCGATATGAGAGTGATGGCCTCGATATGAGAGTAATGGCCTCGATATGAGAGTGATGGCCTCGATATGCTGGCAAGACAACGTTTCCTAAATACTGCTATAACTGATGGAGGCAGGGAAAAACAGAATATTTGCGTGTTTACCAAGTCGGGTAACTAACTAAATACAACTCAAACAGGTATTTGTAAATTATTTATTTCGTAATATGCTTCTACATTACAGAAGATTATGGCTTACAACTTTTACCTCCGTGTAAATAACATAGCTAAACTTGAATGTGTGTGTGCTACCATTGGTGTAACTTCTAAACAGAGTTTATGTTTGGGAGAGCCATGCTTCGTCACGTATGGGCCGGCTCGACCGGAGTGATAGAGTGCAGGAGAGTGGCTTCACAGAAAACCGGCAGTGACGCAATGATTATAATTGCTTTTCGCCGAGTGAGTGAGGTTACCGGAGGCCCTAACTCTTCCCTTCCCCCTCTCCCCCTCTTCCACCATTTCCCTACTCCCTACCTTGAAGGCCGGCAACGCACTTGTGACTCTTGAGTTGCAGGAGCCCATGGGCGGCGGTAGTCATTTACCATCAGGTTGTCCCCTAAACAATAAAAAAAAAATATTAATTTTATTTTGTCGTAGAATATAGGCATTCATTATTGATATTGTTAATGCAATTCTTTTTTCAGTTTAATTTTGATTCATGTAAAGAGGTTGTTTTATATGATGTATTTTATATATAAAATGTAAATAAAACAATATTCACCAAATACATCCCTATGAAAGCTTTATTGACGTATCAATAAAAAAGTATTGTATTATTTATATAAAATCAGCCCTGATATACAAATAAAAGACATTTTAACACGTCCGATGACAACGTAAACATTACGCTTCGTGCAGCATCTAACATTTACAAAGAGTTGGACTAAAAGTATTCGTCAATAAGTTTTTAGTTCAAAAAGCATTTATTTGCATTTCCGTGTGAGAAATCTGGTTTCTGTGACTCGAAAGACTTTTATATTATTATTTTTTAGACCGAACACTCAGAGATTTTAAGAGGTTGGTTCATTGATTTGAATCCCGAAATAAAATTTGACCTTTCTAACCATAAAATAACATGCAAAAATTATCATTGTAAATACAATCTAAAACACAATTTGTGATACTTACTACAACTGCAAAATATTTGTATATTAAATGTTCTAGTATGCGTAAACGTTTTATTTCGGCTGGGCCGGCATTATTAAACTTTAATACATTCAACTTTCAAATCAAATAAAATATTCTGGGTATAAAAGGACGAACCGGTGCTTGAAAAGTATAAAGAGCCCTTTTTCAAACGGCGATCATGAATTTTTAAGTATGAGCGCATATTATATTGTGCACGGTCGTCGCTTAACTCTGCGCGTGACAAGTGATGGACGTGCGAAAAGCACAAAGCAACCTGTCAGACGCGCGCCGCGCCGCCGCAGTCCGCCACACACAACAGACATGTTACATTGTACTTACTTACGTACGGATATATCAAACGTGTATTATTCACTTTTACAATTATGGCCTTTATAAGTTTATAAGTGCTTTCACTGTGATCTTAACCATTTGTCTTTTCTCTTTGTCTTTTTTAAATTGCTTGTAATTTACGTATATTGGACACATTACTAACATTATGTTCAATTTTCCAAATGCTTATGTTAGAAGTTGGTTCACTTGCACTACGGTGCAGCTTAGTCATATTCTCAAGTTATTTTTTTTTGATAATTTTTAATTGACCTTCTTTTTATGTGTCATGTAGTAATTTTTTGCCAAAAGATATTCATATAAGATACCATTCAGCTTCGTTCCGAGAATAATACTGTGCAAAGATAATAGGTTATTCATACAATAAATTAACTTATTTATAAAAAATATAATTTTAAATAACTAAGTCGCACCACAACACATCTTTCTCGTAGAAACTTTAAAACACCTTATTATAAAGTTTTCTAAGACTTAGCGGTGTAGACCAAATGGCACACAAGGGTATGTAAAACGTCTTCATAAGCATCCATTCAGAAAACAGTTAGCAAAATGAATACCTCAGTCGTTTGGAATCTAAAGTCCTTTACTATTTGGTATCAAACGAGATTCGTTTAAAAGATAATGGTTTCTAGACCGAAGAATTAACGCTTTTCTCACAGAGATAGCATTATTGTATTTTGTACGCATAATTGTGCTGAGTTGAGTGCCAACTATTCAAAATCAAAAAATAATAGTAACTTAATATTTTGGCCATCCAGTTCATCGCCATTATTGATAAAAAAAAAAAAATTACCCTTATATAAAGGGTAATTTTGAATAAATAATGCCTAATTGTAACATCGTTCTAGATATGAAGTGAGAAATGTATGTAAAGTGGTTATGTTAACATCATCTATCATTATGCGTTTGTTAAAATATTTTATCATTGTCAATTTACGTGAGACAAATTCAGATGAAAACTTACATTTGCCATATTTTCCTAAATTAAAACCGCAAAAAGTAAAATATAATATCGAAACTGTACCAGACATGGAAGAGCTGCAGCTGCTATCTTTATAGGGACTTTATGTCATTTCTCTTCGGGGCTTCCCTATAAGTTAATCGGCGGTGTATGGAGTGAGTGTCAAGAAAAGACAAGCAAAAGTACAACAACTGTTTTCAATATGTTTCTGTAGCGCTCACTAACTTGACATGAGTTATTTGTATTATTTTGGCTCGGTCAAGCTAAATTTAAATGTTAATCAATTGGGTTAAACTAACTAACCGCAGCAAACATATCGTAAATTATTCCAAAAGTATTAGATAGAATCTCGAATATCAATCCATCATACATAAAATCCAGATAAAGTGTTGCAAACATTAAGTAAAACTAATGTATTGAGTTAATCGTACGAGCGAGGCGGCCAGAGTCACTGCCTGAGTTATGGAGCACTTTATCATTCACAGAGCAGTGGCACCGACCTGCCGACCCGCCGCCGACCCGCCGCCGCCCCGCACACCACTGCTGACACACACATAAATATCACAAACAAATTAGTCGCTCCACTACTTACAAAAGTGCTACTTATTGAACAAATTAGTCGCTCCACTGCTTACAATAAGTGCTACTTATTAAAACGCTGACTATAAAAGAGTGAAGTGACCGCACGTAGGTTTAATCTACTACTCGTTATAAATTTGTTACTAAAATAATATACATGTTCCAATTACAGTACGTTAAAATGTTTCAAAGATAGATAGGTAGTCTTTTATTCGTATAAACATGTCTACGCATACAATTAAACGCATGAACA